>JANEYF010005195.1:0-475000 GCA_029963845.1 Rhamnusium bicolor | reverse complement strand
TGGTTCAGTGTTTGACATAAAGAAAGAGAACAAAAAATATGATCAAAATGACGCCGCCACATTATTAGTGTTGGCATCTGTTGCTGGAAATCCCAAAATTTCGTTGAAATCGAGTCCGGCATTTGGAGGTGTTTAAAAAAAGTTGCATCTAAAAAATTTTTTAAAGAAAATAAAATATTCCATCCAAACCACATTTTAACCATACCTTAGAAGAAGGGGATGAAGCAAAACGACTAGATTTCTGTTTATGGGTAGAACATGAAATTTTAAGTGACAATACGAATTTTTATAAATTTATTATGTTATCTGACGAGTCGACTTTTTCAACAAATGGGACTGTAGCTTCACAACATGTAAGGTATTGGAGTGAGACCAACCCCGAATTTAAAATTTCTACTGGAAGGCAATATTTAAAAAAAGTAAATGTCTAGTGCGCTATTTCGTATCATGGCATAATAGGGTCATACTTTTTGAAAATACGTGCAATATAGTAACTCTTATTTACATATGCTTAATACATTCTTTTTTGATCAGTTAGAAGCCTTGCCGTTGGAATATCGTAATAGAATGTATTTTAAGCAGGATGGATGTTCAGCACATCATGCCTGCGTCGTACGTAATTGGCTTAATAGCAAATTTGGACAAAGGTGGATTGGACGAGGCGGTCCAGTTTTGTGGCCCCCAAGAAGTCCAGATTTTACAAATTGCGGATACATTTCTCCGGGGGCTCTAAAACAAATTACCTACCGACAACCCATAGACAACGACGTTGAAATTCTAAAGCAGCGCATTTCGGCAGCTGTGCAATCAATTTCCATTGAGGAAGTTAGAAGTAGTTTTCACAACATTCGAAAACGAATGGAAACATGCGTTCAATTTGGTAGAGGAATTTTTGAATTGTGATATTTAATAAAGTCAGAAACTTCAAACATGTATGCACTTTTATAAAATCAAAATTGTTTATCAGGTATTTATTTTCCTTGTTCAAATGCAATTAGATAAATAAAAATTTGATAAAAACCGACTAGTATTTTACTAAAAATTCAGTAATTTCGGAAATATTGCAATATTCAAATGAAATTTTGGATTTGGACGCACCATATAATTAGAAACAACTTTTTTATTTGTTCCAAAATAAAAAATAGAACCAGTTTACTCTTACGAAATTTTAAGTTTTTGTAATTTTTGATCACCCCGTATAAAAAATATAATTTTTATCAACGTCACTACTATTTTTTAGGCAAGCAAAAACTTTTATAAAGTATAACATTTTCTCGAAAAGTTAAAAATATTAGCCTATTGTAAACCCTATCCGCGGACATACTGTATATATTTTAATGATGTTCGACATAGTAAAATAAATTACTGTGGTAGAGTGCTTGGCGCTCCAAATACGCATTAATGTAAGTTCTGTTGGAGGTTTCGTTGTTACCAGCTGAATTTTATATAAAACGAATGCTTATGTACTGATGTTCCAAAATCTCGAGGCCGTCAAAAATCCTCATGTATAAAAGGGCACTAAAGATAAAATATTTGCTGTACAAAACCTTTCCTGAAAAATATATAAAAAAATCTCAATTTGTCTCTTTACCACTGTATTCTCGTTTTTTAACTTTAGTGCCCTTTTGCACATAACGATTGTTAACGGCCTTGGGATTCTGAAACATCAGTACATAAGCATTAATTTTATATAAAATTTAGCATGTAACAAAAACCCCCACAGAAGTCTCAAAAAGCATATTGATGCACCCATGAATAATTGTAGCCACGCTCCAGCTTGGAGCTTGTTAATTAAATATTTTGTTTGTTTTAACTACATATGGAACACATTTTCAATATTGACGATCCCGTGAGTAAGCAAACGTCTATCGTCAAGACTACCTACCTTATTAAAAAGTGTCATTCAAATTATTTGACAATGTACACTACTGAAAATGTGTTTTAGAAATGTAAAAATAATACTTATACATATTATATAATACCTAGTACATAATTTGCGGTGCAATATTACAAAAAATTCTGCGGAATTCCGGGTTGAATCAACCATTATTAACAGAATACAACACGATCCAAATCAGGGACAGGGAATGAGGAAGATATTTTTAAGTTGATTATGATGTAGAATTCTCGTACTTAAAATTAGGGCGTGGTTTTACAAGACAAAATGCCTCATTGCCTCAACCACGGCCGACTCAACTTGAGTCGGCCGTACCTCAACGCCCTCAACCTTCCCCTATATAGGTTGCGTGCGTTGATGTCCCAGATTTTAAGACTGAAAGAAAACAAACAGTGAGATCTCCTAACAGAACGTGTTGTTTTAAGTGTATTTTGCAGTTTTAAAAACTAATATTGGTTATTTAACATCTAAAACAATTCTCATTGTTTTATTTCGTTAATTTTGTGTGCTCATGATAGAGATGAGTTTGTATTTTACAGAATTGTCACGTGATGTACAGGTTGTACATGGAAGAAGTTGGTTTGGATGATTTAATACTTTGAAAAAGAAGACTTCACTACAAATATGATGCATTTTCAAATTATTACACATGGGAATATTGTCAATTATTTAGTTTTTGAGCGTAGTGCCTAAGGAATAGTGGCATTCAAAAGTTTTTGTGTGTGTGTGGTTGGGTGAAGGAAGTCCTTTGTAAGGAATTTTCCGCAAGAAAAGCTTGTTGCAAAATAAGATCAATCAATATCGGTCTCACTATCAGAGATTTCTCACAATGTAAGGTATAATAAATTGGTTACATTTCCATTTTTTAACTGTACAATGATAACAAAAATGTAAATATTCTGAGTTCCCCATTTTGTATTTGTATTAATATAAGTCCACAAAAACACAGATATTATGAAAAAAAAAAACAAATTTAAAGATTTTGTGGAAAAAATGTAAATCAATCACCATAAAACCTGAACAGAATAGATATCGCTTTGTTTTCTCCCAGTCTGAGAACTATGATGTCACGCGCACGCGATGTATACATTTTCTCTAAATATAACTTACGTCTTTTACGAAAAATACACGTGTAATCAAATGGAAATTACTAGTAGCTGGCCATAAAGTAGGCTAGCTAGGTATTTTCGATTGCATTTTTCTTTAGAACCCCGTTAAAACCGTAAGCTGAATAAAAAAATTTATTCAGTGACAGTGCACGTGCACCGTTCCTGGGTACGAGAGTAAACATTTAAAAACGAGATCGAAAACATCTAAACGAGGATTAGTACAGTATTTTGTTTTCCGTAAAGAAGCAAATAATTTGGCAACGTTGCAAACGTTCAGTCCTGCTAAACCACAGAACAACTTGGATACTTAGAATTTGCTAACCTGAAGACGAATTCATCAAAATCAGTCTTTTCAAGAGGTTATAGAAAAGCTTCCAATGAATGAAAAGTAGATATGAATATAATATTAATTAATATTTTTAAGATATAAATATCGTCAGAAATAATTTATATTTCTCAACTTTTTGCGTAAATTACTAATTATTCACTAAACAAGACCAAAAACGGTCAGTCAAAATAACGACTAACGTATTTTAAATAATCACCACCAACTTCGTATTTATTGGCTGCAGGGCAAATAAGGACCGTACATATAAAACATAATTTATTATTAATTATTATTATTATTACCTCCATAAACGTTGTTTACGTATTTACTTACTAAACTTGGGAATTTGTAATTGTAACCACTATTATTCCACTATCTACCTAGTCTCAACATTTTATTTTCGATATTTAGTTTTGGTCATTTCTTTTTACAACAGCCACTTCTGCCTGACGAAAAAACAAACACACAGAACGATGCTCCGTCATGTCAGGAACACATCCCACATCATCATATGTTGCGCTTATGACGGGGACGGCCAAAAAAAAAAAACAAAATTTCCAATGCGTTTGGTGGAATTTACGATTACCCGCATACGTCGTGTTTAACTTACACAAGTTTTATATCACTCTTTACTGGTTGACAGCGCAGGTACAAAGTGACTATTAACATGTACGTGTTGCCAAATCTATGAAATGTACATACCTGTCCTTCGCACGGCATACAACAAACTTGTTACTAACCACAAAAACAAAAAAAAAGTTAATGTCTGCCACTGTATGTTAAACTTGTTACTAACCACAAAAACAAAAAGAAAAAGTTAATCTCTGCCACTGTATGTTCTTCTGTTAATAAAATCACTAACAATACGTCCGTTTAAATCACAAATGCGACCCACAATTACATCGTAAGCATTATACCTACTACGTCTGTTATGTCCCTCTTCGTTCTGTAGGGACCAGTAGGTATATAAATCTAACATTTTACGACATTTCTGTACGTTGCAATTTCTGTTCATCCACACAAAAGATCTCAGGACATCTGGTGAAACACCATTTTGAAAAACAGAATGCGGTAATAAAACAACGATCCTTATAATTCAATTGCGAAAACATAACTTTTGAACGGATCAATCTATTTAATCGAATAGGTGCCACATTTAGAATGTCACAAAAAAAATTCCAAGATTCAACAACACTTCGAGAAACCATTGTGCACACGAATTCACTGCAATACAAGGAAATTACACTGGCAACTTTGTCAGGTGCTTGTCGGATGGAAACTAATACTGAAAACGGTACCTTCCAGCATGCAACCAACAATACAACTTTCATTTCAAAGAAAACGGGGTTGTCATAGTCGTACATCTGACAACTCTTGCAAAAATTAGATCGTGTTTCACCTGTTGATATCAAACGAATTGCACGTGGGATTCCCAAGGAAATTGGGTGAACAGTACATTTACATTTTACACACATTTTGACAAAACAATTTCATTTAAACTCGATTCCCATTTCAAATTGGACATAACACAAACAAACAGCTCTTCTGCGATTTGTCAGCTTATCTAAACAGACGCTTTCAAGTAGCTTCACTTGCATTTTTACAATTTCTTTGTCCGCAGTTCTCTTTTTCTGTCGAATAAAATGTTTTCGGTTCCTTCATCGTCAACTTCGACAAACAGTGACAAGTTCAATTGTGAATTTAATAAATGTGAACAGTGCTATTTTACAACTAGACGTTTTACGAAGTACTAACGTCGGATGTTAAATTAGTGGCGTTTTTTAATCGACACGGGGTTCTACCATGTCATCAAAAATGTGTCAAATGTGCATCGACAATGGAAATCACGGTAGCACATCCATACACCTTTCGGTGTCAAAAAAGAACATCGAAGAAAACCAAACGAAAATGTAATGTAAACGTTTCCATTTTTAAAAAAAACATTCTTTTTCCGTGTAAAACTTTTCAGTGACTACGGTGGCAGAATTTGTTTTCATCTATTTCAATCGACCCCCACCGAGAATAAAATATATTGAACGTGAACTCGGTCTTACTCAAAAAACTATCGTAGACTTTTTGTTCATTCATTCGGATCCCGACACGGGAACACATACTCAAAATATTGAGAGATTGTGGGTTGAGGTGCGGAAATTAGTGCCACGGTTCGGTAGAACAAAACGCCATTACGAAGGGTACCTCTCTGAATGTCTTTTTTGCAATGCGCCATCCAGATCACAGGGAACGTTTACACGACTTTTGGAAAATGGCCGGCCAACTGTACACCCCTCCAGCACATTAGACCACACACAAAACATCTCGTAAGTACCAACAAATTAATATTATTTAGGATAATGTGACAACGTTCATTTACATACTTATCACAATTTGACAACATTTACGTTTATGTTTATTTATGTGTAGATAGCTATAATAAGTATTTCGATGTTGCCATCGTCTATTGGCCACTGTTTGAAACGCGCCATTTGACGGTTATCGTAAATTCCACCAAACTCTGTTTCAATTTATTTACATTTCCCATGAATTGTGCAATAACAAAAAAATGTGTAATTAAAATCACAGCGAATGTCATATGAAACATTCACTGTAACAAAACACTTATTCCCCTTGCCCTCTCATCTTGTTGAATCAAAATTCACAAAAGTATGTGTAATTAAAATCACAACGAATGACATATGAAACATTAACTGTAACAAAACACTTATTTCCCTTGCCCAATTTAACTTATTCCCCTTGCCCTCTCTCATCTTGTTGCAAAAAAACGTACACGTATGTCATTCACTATTACTTTCTGTACATTTATTCGCAACCCTCACTTTACATACATATATGTCTAAGAAGACACCACAACACAACCACTTATTTCCCTTGCCCTAGCACAGACTACGAAAATGCGACATTGCAAATATCTTTCTATTGCCCTTTCATTTATTCTGTTCAACACTTACGATTGTCTATCATGTGAATGATAACGCGGCAAAATCAATTATTTCCCTTGCCCCATAACATATTACGAAAAAAACCATATTCTCAATATGTTTCCCTTGCCCTTTAATTTGTTACATTCAAGTTTCACGTATTTACGTTATTATCGTATGCGACTTTTCGTAGGATGACATTTCACAATAATGCTTTGGTGAGAATTATATACGGATGTCTTTTTTGCGTGCGACTTTTTGTCGCGTACGACTTTTCGTCGGATTCGACTTTTCTCATGACACTGTTCGTCGGAACCCATCACCCGTCGAATGCGACTTTTTGTCGGATGCGACTTTACCTCTGCTGCCACTTTCCCTCGCATACCACTTTCCCTGGAATGCGATTTACCGATTCATGCGACCTACCGTCGGATGCGACTTTTGGTCGGATGCGACTAGAGTTCAACGAATGCCACTTTACGAATAATAGCAATTTCAGCTACCGCGTATTTCAGTCGGATGCGACTTTTGGGCGGATGCGACTTTTAGTCGGATGCGACTTTCCATCTAACGTAACTTTACGTCGATTGCGACATTTACTCTGGTGCGACTTCTGGTCGGATGCGACTTTTGGTCGGATGCGACTTTTGGTCGGATGCGACTATGTATCCTACTCTTCGTCGGGACTCCCTTTATCCTCGTTTCTTACCCACCCAGCACCCCTATTCGCTCCACGGTCCCGTATGCTTGTTGGGTTATTGTTCATTTGCGCAACATTTGCTTTGCAGCAAATGTCTTCTATAGAGACACTTTACGCGTGTGTGCAAAAAAAACACGAAAAAACCAGAAGTGGCTGTTGTAAAGAATTACCTTAGTTTTACATGAGAAAAAAGTTAGCAAATGAACTAAATAATGTACCTATGTAGGTAGGTATGTAACCTTCCTAAACTACTTATGTACATTTACAATAATTTTTAAGATGCTTACAATTATAATTTTAAATTTTTAAATGTTCTCTGTTAAATATGTATACTGCTATTAGAACAATCTAAGTAACATTAAAAAACCAAGATAATGATAATTGATAAATGAATAAAACCTTACATTCGATGATGATGACTCATGGCTTTTATCCTTTTAACAATGAATTGCGTAAGATAAGTACTAGCTAAGCGCACGTCATAATTTTAACACGAAATAAAATACCTAAATGTTTAAAATAATATTCTATTTGCTATTATTAAATATTGCACAATGGCTTTAATAAAAGTTACAAGGCAAATTAATGATGTTACCAAAAATGTATGTTTAAATTTTTAATACTTAATTCCATAACACCATAACCAAACCATATATAGATAAAACAGATATCCACAGAAGTTAATTTAACTTACCATTTTGCGATTATATTTTGTGTCGTAATTGTATAATAAATCACTTTCGTCTTCACACTCAGAACCGTCTAACCCAAAATTTAAATACGGCACTAACTGAGACATAAGGTGGCTGTATTCCTAAATATTTACTAAGGAATATGATATCACTACATACACCAAAAAATGTCAGATTGATAGACACACACACTCGCGGATACTTCTTTACACGCAAAGCTCTGCTGTTTCTCTCTCGTTCCTACTCGATCGCCCGATATTCCACTATTTTATTTAGACGCTTGACTGGTGTATTTAATGACGTAACGAAAACCTGGGAGGGGAGTCATTATTTACTATAAAATAAGTACTTGTTATGTTGTTTAATTATGCCTTGAGAAATCAATTTTGTGAAATGAAAAGTAGTTTAAAAAATTAACCTTTCGTTTCCTTGTCAAATGTTAGGTGGGTTCCTTATATAAAATTTTTCAAAATAAGCTTTCCCTGTCTAACTACACCCCCTTAAAGGGAGTGCGAAAAAACCGGTTTTTAATTTTTATCTCCAAATAGATACGAAAAAAAAAACAAATTTAGCACATCTGTATTATTACTGAAAAGGCACCTAATGAAATTTTTTCTTCCACCTAGCTTTTTTACAAGAGATACGAAAAATATTGAATAATTTGGATATACATGTTCTTTTTTTAAGACTTAAAAAAAATCCAAAATTTATTTTCTTTTTTTTATTTCCAAATAACGAACTTACTATTCATTTTATTGAAAAATTTAAAAGGAAAGAAATTGACGATATTCTATAAGAATTTACTGAAGGTACTATTATTAAATTTGCACTTCCGGTTTGTGTGCTGTTACATGTGGATAATTTTTTTTATATTCTATATTTTATTTATGTACATGGTACGACAGAGTTTTCCCCCTTATTTGACAAATACCAAACAAGCCACATTTTTCGTATTTCAAATAAGTTTAAACAGTAATTTATTATAAAAATAAGTGTTTTTTTCTTGAACATCCTGATCAAAATGTAACAAAGTTCATGAGTTGGTCATACAAATTCATCCATTTTATTAAAGCTTGTTTTTGTTTTTTGCTCTCGTAAATTTTACATACATACATATATACAGGGTTATTCATTATAAATTACCCACCCCTTATCATCGTTATTATTGCCTACAGAAAAAAAAGTTTTAAATAAAAGTTGTGTGGTTCTGACTGAATTTTGTTAAAATGCTATCAAAAGTACAGTAGCGTACATATATATATATATATATATATATATATATATATATATATATATATATATATATATATATATATATATATATATATATATATATACATATGTATATATATATATATATATATATATATATATATATATATATATATATATATATATATATATATATATATATATATATATATATATATATATATATATATATATATATATATATATATATATATATATATATATATATATATATATATATATATATATATATATATATATATATATATATATATATTAGTGGTCCTTAGTATATATATCAGAAAAATAAATTTTGTATTTTTGTAAATCTCACCCACTATTTTTTTTACTTATAGAGTAGTAAGTAACAGGAAAAAATTTCAGTTCATTCATTCAACACTGGGTGGCCACGTACCGGCCGCAACTTTTTGTACGCAACGTTGCACGCTCCAAATTTGCTTTGGAAAGAGATGGAACGGGCGCGCACCGCGTGCAACGGTGCCATGCAACGTTTCGCATCGTCTCGCAACAAGAGGGCGATGTTGCGCTGCCGAAGAGGAGTCGTAAGTTTCTTCGCAACATTCGTGGGGTAAAGTACATTTTTAAAAACAAGTGTTATTATAAATGGAGAAAAAGAACTCATTCGGCAATAGTTGTAAAATTTTTCGGGATCTTTTTCTTAACTCACGAATGAAATCAGGGATATTCCTTTTTTGGTTAATCGGGTGAACCCAAAATCTATTTTTCTTTTGTTCATCCAATAGCTCTTAAAATTGCCACAATAAAATAGTCGTCTCTGTTTGCCTATCCATTTTGTCTGTTCAAAATCTGTGATGAGTTTGGGGGAGCGTCAAAATCTGACCAAAAAACACTTGTCACTGGACGATGCTTATGAATAAACTGAATTTATTACCTGTTGCGACCTAAATGTTGCATGTAGAAAATAGATCGACTTTATTGCATTATTTTGTTGCGCAACAAAAAAGTTGCGAAACGTTGCGCTACAAAAAGTTGCTGCCGGTGCGTATACAACCTAACATGTGCCCCAAGGGGGTTGAATTTGCAGAAATTAATTAATTTATTTTTATCATTTATTTTACAAAATTTATCTTATATTTATAATGCATCTTCTAAATAAAACTACAAGTGAATTTGAAACTGGTTTTAATAAAATAAAAATTAACAGAAAAAACTTATTAATATTTTTTGGACAACACTTGTTTAGAGCATGATGTGAATTGGCTGCGATAGCCTTTTACAACTTGCAATAAATATTGCTTTTGCTCTTCATTTTTTGTAATAAGTGAGTTGTATTCCTCCATTAGTTTGACACCCCTTTCTGCAGTATCATTTACTACCTTGAGGTTTCGAACAAGTGATAAACCATGTTGGAAATCGTCCCATGAAGACCATGTTAGGGGATCATGTTCAAGAAATTCATATGAAATATCAAATCGTTCAAAAAATTTTTTTATACAAAGTGATGAAATTCTTTAGCTGCATAGTGCTCTATTTCTTTAGGTTGAATTATTATACGTTTAGTGTCACAATTTTCAGGTTCCCTTTCTTTAAAAGCCTTAGCCATTTTCAGTTTTGTATCGTAAAAAAATAGAGTCGTCGAAAAAGGCTAAAGCTGTTTCTTCGGTAAGATACCATAAATGGCCACAAAATTTGTTTGTGGCGGCTTGAGAAATTTGTTCATTTACTTCTCTGTAAGTATGAAGATCACTTAAAAATTTTAAATCTAGATATGGTACTTTGGAAGCTAAAGAGACATTGTACCATGCCTTTATATAAAAGCAAATAATAAAAATACAAATTTGGCTTAGGCCTTTTAATTCTAGTCTTGTCAATTTAAACTCATTTCTGAACATATAAATTTTGAGACTTAGCCATCCATCTAGCATGGTGGAAGGCGCCCGGGAACCGAAAATTAACTCCTCTTGACGGCCTGCCTCCTAAAGATATGACAACACTCTAAAAGCTTTGTAGTCTTCCCTTGTGTGCTTTAGTTTCAACTGTTCTAATGCAAATTGAAGAACTTCCTGACTACAATTTTAAATGCCTGTCATAATAAGTTCATCTTCTATCCCAGTTACATAGTTAGTGGTGTTTATGTCAGGCCAGGCCTGTTGAAAACGTTTAAACAAACCTACGGCAGGTCCAGATGTTGTAGCAATACACACTTTAAAGGCAGATTTTAAAATTAATTCATAAATGTGGTGTCTGCAAGGTAAGTATAATAGGTCTTTTTCTAACATTTGTTCTAAAATAACACAAGCACCATTTATCCTTCCAGTATTTGACGCGGTGGTATCAAAACACAGGGCCTCGACTGAATCTAAAAGCTGATTTTCTTCAAGCAAGTTGTAAATAGCTGTTGCCATTTCATCCCCTCTTCTAGAAGTCAGTAATGGCACTCTTAAAAGTTGCTCTTTACCATTGACTGTTACAATTACTGGAAGTTGATCAACTTTTTCATTCCCGGTTAATGCTGGAAGCAGTTTTCCGTCCCAGTGAACGACAACGCCCCTTAATTGTAAACTAAGAAATTCAGTTTTTAATATGGAAGCATGCCTTGCACGTAGTTCTTGTCGACACCGTCGAATTGAGGATCGGTTTATCACAAGGTCATCAGTATTATGCCCCAAAGCTTCCGCGGTTGCAATCAAAACATGTACAGCGTCTCTGTCACTTAGTTTGCATCTATCAAGAGCAGCAACTAATTTAGTATTAATAAATGTAATTTTTCCACATTTTAATGGTTTTGACGGGCCAGGTTGACCCATGTCTGTGAAGGATGAAACAGGTATCTTTATTTCATCTTCGTCTTCAGATATATTTTCGTTTTCAAGAGAATCTGGCAATATTTCTTCCTCGTCCATATCCATTATCTCAAATGAATTTTTCTCTCTCTTTGCTTTTTTCTTGCCGCTCGTATTCTGCATTTAAACGTTTTAATTTTCTCTTCTACCTTTCTGTCGTTATTTTATCTACACTTCCTAAAACTCCTATTCTCCCTTTTTGTCTTTGTGAGGTTAAAAATGCTTTGTCTTCATCCAGTTTTATCATTTCCATAGCGTTGGCGTGAGCAATTTCGAATAAATCTTCTAGCTTGTCTTTAAAATCATTTTCGTTTTTCACTTGAGTGTCGCTCTTTCTTGTACAATGTTTTTGTAAATTTCTCCATGAATTATCCAATGCTTCTAATTTAGCGATGCAGTGCTGCAAATCTGTGTGGTATACGAGCTTTTTTGCCAGAAAATTATTGTCTCAGAAATCACTAAACGTGCACTTTCACATACAGTCAATTTTACGCATCTTACGTTGTAAAAAAAGTACTTGGAGTACTTGTCTATTTGACGGCAATTTACTACCTAATATTTGATTAGTTTCACTGCCAATTAAATATATATTACTGCGCAGTTTACTTTTTAGAGCCATTTTTACAAAATAACATTAATCAAATATATGCACTAGGAACCGCACCTGCTTGTATGAAAACAACTAAATACTGACGCAGGCTCAGAAATTTAATAAATGTACTCGGCGTACGCATCCTCTATCGTGCACTTTCGATATTATTTGATGGCGGGATCATTTAAAATATTATTTTAATGCATATTCTTCTGTTTTGCCAAAAAAATAATAAACGAAATATACATATTCATATTTTAAAGAATTTAATGAAAGGTTTTAATTTTTTATAGAAATGCCAATGTTCGCACCCTTTGGGGCAAGGGTAAGGGTTATTCAAATTAGCTAATTTTTTCACAGGCGTTAGTTTCAAGTAAAATAAAACAAAAATTGTAGGTGAGAGCGTCAAAAATTTAAAGTTGAAAATTAAGGACCACCCTAATATATATATATATATATATATATATATATATATATATATATATATATATATATATATATATATATATATATATATATATATATATATATATATATATATATATATATATATATAAAGTAATAATATCACCTAGCTATTCAAGCAGTTATATCACAGGTTACTATATATGTACTTTAAATGTATATACTTAAAGATATTTCCTTTCCGTGGGTCTCTGAGAACGCGCTTGATCGAGACATCGAATCGACTGTTCTACTCTACTACTACTAATTAGTAATGGGTTTTTGAAATAATCGAGATATCTCGAGAGATCTTCATAATCGAATGATTCCATTAGTATATCTCATAATCGCCCATCTCTAGTTTAAGGCCTGGTTTCCTTACAACCGTCGTTGGTCGTGTTCATCGGTTACTAACGAACGCGTAGTACTGCTCTTAGGGACTTATAACGAAAGTGGGTTGGTTCAAGCGCGTCAACTGATGAACTCGACCGTCGACGGTAACTTTTGATTGCTTGTCTGCTTATAAACTTATGAAGCAGTATTATATTTCGGCGCCTCGTCCGTAGAGATCACTAGGTAGTAATGCTCGAGTTCGTTATTTGATCACACTTTTTAAAGAAGAAGAAGAATTCTCATAATTGGTTTATCTCTGTGCTGCTCGCTTACAACTTCATTCATGTTTGTGTGCGTTGTTAGAATCACATTGCAATTTGGCAAAAAGAAAGAAAACCACTAAGAAAGTGAAAAACGTAGGAAAATGGGAAAACGCAAGAGGTCACGGTCCAGAGAAAGAGACCTAGAGAAAAGAATCAGGAGTCTGGAAAGATGGGCGCTACACAAATATGAGAGCCCAGAAATAACGGATAAAAAAGGGTTACGTAGACCACAAGAGTGTTTACCCGGAACTTCTAGGGCACGTAGCCCAGAAGGTGAAACTTCTAAAAGCTCAAGTAGGACTTCTAGAAGACGAACAAATGACAGACCAAACATTAGAGCACGCAGCTCTTCAAAATCGACTAGGGAATCTCACAGATCCCTAGAATTTACAAGTAGGTCTTCTAGAAGTCCAAACAGCAGAGCACATAGCTCTTCAAAATCAAATAGAGAATCTCGCAGATCTCTTGAAGTTACAAGAAACCACCAGGAAAAAGACACTCATCCAAAGAAAAGGTATAGATACGCGGTCCAGCCGCAAAATGTTCAAGTAGAACAGACGCCAGAAAGAGCAAGTAGCTCAAGAGTAACATCATATACATCCAGCAGATCCCAATCAGACACCTCACTATCTGAGATAAATATAGATTCGCAGACCCTGCGGGATATTGAATCAATATGTGAGCAAAGGAGGGAGAGAGAACAACACTCTGCAGATCTGGAGCGACCTGTAGACCCTGAGTTACTTGCCTGTTTAGGGGCAGACCCCTCAATAAAAAACAAAGAGGGTGAAAATCTACACCCGGCCATAGCTACAAGGTGGCAGCATATACTACAAAATGGATGGGAAAAAGAGTATGCTGAAGAACTAGTAAACAAACACCCTAATCCATCAAATTGTAAAGGACTAGCAGCACCTAATCTTAAAGTAGAACTTTTACTAACGGAAAACAATAAGAAAAATGAGAAGAGACTAAGCCAGATACAAAATTACGTGGGTGCAGGTATGACAGCCTTAGGGGGTGTAATGAATGATCTAATTAAAACTAACATTGATCAAGATAGCATCAGACTAGAGCTCCTAAGTAACGCTAGCAAAATGTTGGCAAATGTCCACTACCTGCTATCATTGTAACGGAGATCCAACATAGCCCCCTGCCTATCAAAAACAGCGAAAGAAATAGCTTTCACCAGTCCGGTAGATGCACTCCTTCTTGGCAAAGAATTCGGCGAAAAATACAAAAACCTTAGGATCATGCAAAAATCAAGCATGGACCTAGAAGTAGCACCACTACCTAGTATAAAAAACCCCTCAGTGTACCCATCTAAGAAGGCCAGTGTAAATCATCAAGCTCGGCCTTTAAACTTACGAGGCCCAGCTCCCATGCTGAGGAACGGGAGACAGAGAGGGCGAATCAAAACCAGACCCAACACAGACCAGTATACCGAAACTACATGAACCAAAAAAAAAACTAGAAGCAAGTATAGCGGGTAGATTAAAAAGTTTTATGAAAAATTGGGAAAAGATTACTAGCAATAAGATAATCTTAGAATGGGTCAAAGAGTATAACCTCCCCTTTAATCCAAAACTTACAGGTAAATGCCTAAACCTCCCAATAGCCTCCCAAAACTCTTGTCAAACTTTGGAATGTATCCAAAACTTGCTAGATCAGGGAGTGATAACTAGAGCACAACCAGAGCCGAAACAAATCCTATCTCCATATTTTATCTCATTGAAACCAAACAAAAAAACCTAGATTTATTTTCAACCTAAAAAGACTTAATACATACATAAGATCGGTACACTTCAAAATGGAAGATTATCGTACTGCCATGAAACTAATTTACCCTAATTATTGTATGTGTACAATTGACCTTAAAGATGCATATTACACCGTCTCTATTCAGAACAACCATAGAAAATTCCTTAGATTCGAGAACAATGGCACATATTTTGAATTTACTTGCCTACCTTGTCGTCAGGGCCATATATATTTACAAAGATGATAAAACCAGTCCTAGCAGAACTCAGAAAAAGAGGCATCACGTGCTGCCTTTATTTGGATGACTTTCTCATCCTAGGGGCAGATTATGAAACATGTGGAAACCACACAATACAAACTACCAGCTTCTTAGAATCTTTAGGTTTTATAGTCAATTATCAAAAAAAGCAAATTGTGCCCGGCAAATGAGCGCCAATATTTAGCTTTTATTTTTAATTCCGTAAACATGTCAATCAGCCTAACGGAAGAGAAGAAAACAAAAATTTTAAAATTAATTCAGTCTTTCCTGACCATGAAAGTTTGCACTATAAGGCAGTTTGCCAGGATCATTGAACTTTTAATATCAGCATGCCCAGCCACAAAATATGGCTGGCTTTATACAAAGAATTTAGAAAGGGAAAAAGTGGCTGCCCTTTTTAGAAACCACCAAAATTTTAATGCCAAAATGGCCATTTCTAAACTGGTGAAACAAGAGCTGGTATGGTGGGGAAAATACCATTCCCCAAGCACAAAACAACATAAGAAGGGACACCTTCCATCTAGAAATATTTACAGACGCAAGCCGAATAGGCTGGGGCGTAATTTATAATAATCAAAAAAGCCAATAGCTGGTGGACGCCAGAGGAACAAAAACATCACATAAATTACCTTGAAATACTAAGCGTACTTTATGCATTAAAGTCATTTGCAAAACATCTTAGAGGAAAAGAAATTCTTCTAAGAGTGGACAACACTACAGCTGTGCCCTACATTAACAAAATGGGTAGCATAAAATACCCAACTCTGTCTGCATTAGCCAAAAGGATTTGGCAATTTTGTGAGGAAAGAGACTTATGGATTCAAGCAGTCCATATAAATACAAGAGACAACTTACGGACAAAGAATCTAGGAAACTACCATCCAACACAAAGTATGAACTCAGTATAGAGGCTTTTAAAACAACTCTTACGAAATTTGGTCAGCCATCAGTCAACCTGTTTGCATCGTACACTAATACTAAGTGTAAAAAATATATTTCATGGAGAGCGGATCCTGGCTCGATAGGCATAGACGCCTTTACATTTAATTGGGCAGATACCTTCTTTTACGCCTTTCCCCCATTTTGTCAAATACTCCGAACCCTTAATAAAATAATTACACACAAAGCCACAGGGATAGTAATAGTCCCGCAGTGGAGAACCCAACCATGGTTTTCCATATTTGAAAACTTACTTGTACAACCACCATTAGTTTTACCACTTAATAGTTTGCTGTTTCCTTTTAGATCGTCATCAACAACGAATACCATCCTGATGGCGGGTCAGTTATCAGGACAGCGCTTCTACAAAAAGGGAATCCCCACGAAGCAACATTAATCATGCTGGAGTCCCTAGCAAAATCAACCTTAAAACAGAATGGAGTGGCCTACAAAAAGTGGGGGTAGTTTTGCAAGAATCATAACATAGATGGCTTCACTGCAAAAGAAAGTGATATCCTAAAATTCCTAAATCATATATACCAAACCAAAAAGATTTCCTTTGGAACCTTTAATACATACCGTTCAGCATTAGCCCTCATTACTGGTTGTGAGATGGAAACAAGCCCAAATATAAGAAGATATCTTAAAGGTATATTCAGATTACGACCACCAACTAGAAAGTACCAATCCACTTGGGACCCACAAGTGGTATTGACCTATTTGGAACAAAAGTACCCAAATGAAAATCTCTCACTCCTACAGCTAAGTAAAAAGACAATCACCCTCCTAGCTCTTGCATCGGGACAGCGCCTGCAAACTCTAGCTAGAATAAGAGTAGAGAACATAATTATTGATGCACGAGGAATTCAAATTTTAATACCTGATCACATCAAGACAACTAGGACAAAGAGTGACCAACCATGTCTACAGTTACCTTACTATACCGAAAAACCTGAGATCTGCCCTGCTAGTATCCTCGAAACATACATAGAAAAAAACTCGGGAAATACGAAATGACACACAAGAATTTTTATTCTTATCTACTAGAATACCCTTCAACACAGCAACCACAAGTCCAATTAGCAGATGGATCAAGACAACCTTGAAGGAAGCAGGGATAGACACAAACATTTTTACAGGGTATTCGATAAGACATGCAACTACGTCAACCGCTTGCTGAAACGGCCTGACCCTAGAAGCAATTAGGAGAACTGCAGGGTGGTCCAAAAACTCAAAGATGTTCGCAACATTCTACAACTGCCCAGTAACAGACAAAGAGTGCTTTACAAATGCAGTGTTTAAAAAATAACAGAAGTTTATTTATCTTTTAGTAAACAAAATAATGTCATAAATATCATCAATAAAAATTTATTTTCCAGTAAAGCAAGATAACTTTCACTGGGGAAAAATCAAAACTTTAAACAACTACCTAGTGATCTCATAGGATGAGGCGCCGGAATATAATTACACGATTAAACGAACTTACCTGCGAGGTTCCATCGTGATTATATGAGGCGCCTCGTCCGTAGAGATCACCTCCCACCGCACCCTATCTGAATTAAAAATCAGACCCTATTTGAAATGGCTTTTCCCCGTCTTTGAACTGAATGAAGTTGTAAGCGAGCAGCACAGAGATAAACCAATTATGAGAATTCTTCTTCTTTAAAAAGTGTTATCAAATAACGAACTCGAGCATTACTACCTAGTGATCTCTACGGACGAGGCGCCTCATATAATCACGATTGAACCTCACAGGTAAGTTCGTTTAATCGTGTAATAAACCCACGGTTCATAACCGTGGTATAAATTAAGGCTGGGAATTTTTCAGATTTTAGTATTCGAATATTCGTTCGAAAAAATAATCGAATATTCGAACTATTCGGATATTCGGATATTCGAGTATTCGGATATTCGAATAATTCGATACCTATTCGAATAATTTGAATATTCGAATACTCGAATAATCCGAATTATTCGAAAAGGTATCCGAATAATCCAGATCCTCGAATATTCATTATTAATAGTTATAGCACTGAATACTAGTGAATAGTAAATACTAAGGCTGGGAATCGAATACGAATAATTCGAGTATTCGAATATTCGAGTATTCGATTACGAATTATTCTAATGGGAAATTATTCGAATATTCGAATAGGTACTCGAATATTCGAATATATTCGATTATATCTGAGTAAATTTGAATATTAAGATATATTATTAAATTATGTACGAATAGGTATGCAGTTTGCATCCAAGCAAAGTAGGTAGATAGTAGATATAGGTAGGTACCTATTCTAAAATCCAAATATATAAATAGACCACATTAGTGGCACGTTTTACTCCCAGTCAAACTATTCCATCTCTTTCTCGCCTCGACCTTATTCTTACTGTACTAAGGCAGGGGTTAAAATTAAATTTTAAATTTTAGAAAACTTGTAAATATTTAACTATTGACTTTTCATGTATTTGTTTTACCTTCACAATCTGCGTCTTTTTTAAAAACATTCTAATTTTAGAGCACTTTTATTTCCTTCGAAAAGGAAAAATAGTTATGACACAGAAGTATAATAAACTAGCTCTATTTTTGTTTTATTTAAGCTTTAATAGTTAAATGTGAACAATAGCGCCTCAATCCTAAAATAAAATACTAACTGAATAATTCTGACCCTTAAAGCACATGTACAGGAGACATTGTGGGTATGGAAAGCAAATCAAATTGCCTGCTTAGTGGTTTACGTCAAGACTATTATTGTGGTCTATCCAACCAAATACTCAAATAGAGTATTCACTATTCACTAGTATTCAGTGCTATACCTATTAATAATGAATATTCGAGGATCCGGATTAATCGGATACCTATTCGAATAATTCGGATTATTCGAATATTCGAATAAGTATTCGAATAAATCGAATTATTCGAATAGTTCGAATATTCGAATATTTTTTCGAACGAATATTCGAATACTAAAATTTTTCCCAGCCTTAGTAAATACTCTATTTGAGTATTTGGTTGAATAGACCACAAAAATAGTTGTGACGTAATCTACTAAGCAGGCAATTTGATTTGCTTTCCATACCCGCAATAGGGTATGTCTCCTTTACATGTGCTTTAAGGGTCAGAATTATTTAGTTAGTATTTTATTTTAGGATTGAGGCGCTATTGTTCACATTTAACTATTGAAGCTTAAAACGAAAACAGAGCTAGTTTATTATACTTCTGTGTCATAACTATTTTTCCTTTTCGAAAAAAATAAGTGCTCTAAAATTAGAATGTTTTTAAAAAAGACGCAGATTGTGATGGTAAAACAAATACATGAAAAGTCAACAGTTAAATATTTACAAGTTTTCTAAAATTTAAAATTTAATTTTAACCCCTGCCTTAGTACAGTAAGAATAAGGTCGAGGCGAGAAAGAGATGGAATAATTTGACTGGGAGTAAAACGTGCCACTAATGTGGTCTATTTATATATTTGGATTTTAGAATAGGTACCTACCTATACCTACTATCTACCTACTTTGGTTGGATGCATACTGCATAACTTTTCGTACATAATTTAATAATATATTTTAATATTCAAATTTACTCAAATATAATCGAATATTCGAGTAATCGAATATCCGAGTATTCGAATATATTCAAGTATTCGAATATTTCGAATATTCGAATAATTTCCCATTAGAATAATTCATATTCGAATACTCGAATATTCGAATACTCGAATTATTCGTATTCGATTCCCAGCCTTAGTATAAATCATCGTCGGTTGCGCACAACACGTGTCCTTTGTTTACAACATGGCCCTTGAATTTACAAACAGTGAAGACAAACTTTTAATAACAGAAACTACAACTCCTTTAAATGGGGTAAATAGAACATACATAGTTTTTTTATACTAAATTCGAGTCGTCTTAAGTTGTAAAAATTAAATATGGACCATTTATTAATTTCATATTGCATATTTTGTCAACTTTTATCTAAATATCATAATTTGTTGAGGTAGTTACAGATGTTTGTAAAAAAGAGCACTCTTTTTAACGACCTCTAGCATTCTGATGGAGATGGGAATGAGATGATATGGGTACAAGTGAGGTGGTAGATCGTGTTCAACGAAACCACACACACGCCGCTTCCATCAGCGGCCGTCATCGGTGACCTCTGATCGCGATGAACGACGGTCGTAATAAAACTAGACCATTCAAAGACTGACCTTACTTGCCTTTACACAGACTGTAATGGGTGTCCGCACATTAGCAGTCGACTACACAGAGCACAGTGTTGCAAAACTCAAAAAACCTGGCCAATCAAAATTAAAGTTGAAAATGAATTTTCCCTTTTTATTATGAATTTTGCGTAGAAGGCATCCCGACGTACCAAATACCAACATTCGTAGGTATTAAGACGCGCTACCCTTCCCTTGGGGTCAATCCAAAGCTATCACTTGTGACATTATTACCTGCGTAGTAAAATAATTGGCGTTTTTCGCATTACGAAAGATATAGTGAAATTTTCACTAGTGAAAAGTATTTAATTATGATGCAACAAATTTCTGGAGGTAAGTACAACATTACGATATACAGGGTGGGGCAATAGTGCGTCGGACTTCGATATCTCGAGTTCTACGATAGCTAGAAATTAAAAAAAAAACAGGAAGTAAAAATGATTCAAAAACATTAATTAGATGTCTCGTAACTAGTATTCACATAAGTTTTTCTCAAAACCCATAATTGTTACTGGTGTTTTTTTCAATATGCATCTGCAGATGGCATTATTTCAACAAACAAATCATTACATCCAAGTGGTTGGGAGATAGTCAATAATAATATAGGAATGAATAGTCTAGAAAGAAGCCTCAAAAAATGTACTGATATAGATAGCATTCCATTTAAAAAAAGCACTTGATCCTGTAATTTCGGTTTGGCTCGCCCTGTATATTCGAAAATAATTTCCGGTTATAGACTTTTATTTAGTTTACTTGTATTTTTTTTGATTTCTAGCTATCATAGAACTCGAGATATCGAAGTACGACGCACTGCCCCATCCTGTATATTAAAATATGAATTTAACCAATATTTTGGTAACTTTTGAAATTTAAACGAAAGTAGTTTGATTATTGTTAAAAATTTTGATATAATTGTTAAAGGTTTACCTAGTTTATTATGTATCATTTCGGAGCAAAAATGTTTGCATTAGTTTGTAGTCAAATAAAGTTTCTATGAGAGGCTGAAAAAAAAGACGCCCGTTTTTGCCCCTTTTCAAGAAAACACCGAACATGTTGCACGCTGCACCTAAAATTGTCTCTTAAATTGTGGTGTATTGGATCGGGTGTTAATACAAAATTACTACCCCTCCTAGAGATGATTTGAAAAACAAAAAATCCTTCTTTCCGCACCGATTTGTTCTACATCTACCATATACAGGGTGTCATATAATTTTTTGTATTTTTTTTTGACAACGTATTTGCGAGGAAAACGTATCTAGTGTGATTTATATATGTAATCAGAATAAGATAGTGCATGGATTGTAATAATTATATATAGGGCGTTCCATAAAAGTGCATCAATTTTTTATTTCAAAATTTTTCGTAAATTTTAAAAATTCGAAAATGTGCAGGATAATACAAATTATACAGTGCTTACGCAATTATTATGGAAAATCCTGTATGTATAGCCCTATGGCATATATTTCTGACAAGGGCCTATGCCTTTGTCAGAAATATATGCCTGTATATTCCTGACTAAAGGACAACAGCATCAAAATTTCAGAAACATGTACATTGTAAATTAAATAGACTAATTAACATTTTTATAACCATAGATTTCTTCTATTTATAGGTTTGAAAAAGATGTTTTAGATTTATTAGAAGCCCACAAATAGAGACTGCTGCTAGTGATATTTCGTTAGATTTAGAAGACATTTCTGAAGATTCTGATGAGGATAATATTGACAATGAATCTGATGATTCGCAGTGATATAGAAAGTGTGTGCGTGGATGCGCGCGTGCGCGTGCACGTGTGTGTATTATTTAGTTACCTTTATAAGATCATTACGTCTTAATATATTGTTTTTACCATATTTACATATATTCTATTCTACCTTAATTATCTGTCTTAATTGTCAAGTTTAATAGGTTTTCAGAATCACTACTGATTATATTAATATAATTAAAATTTTTGTTACAAAATTAAGTTAATTTTTAATATTTCAAAATGTTTTGGAGATTTCTCATTGAAAAAAATTTCTACTTTTACTTTCTTATACCTAAGGAAGTATAATAATCGCGATTTTTTTCGACCTCGAGATTTTCATTGATATATACGTTTTGAATCTTGCTGTATCTATTCTGACTATGATCCGAAATTTACCTGTCGCCGAACATAGGAACAATTTTTATCAGCACGACGGCACTCCCCCACATAACGCATGTTTGATAAATATTTTTTTTACAAGAAACTTTTTACGATCAATGGATCGCCAATAATGGACCTTTCCTATGACCTCCTCGCTCGCCCGATTTATCAATTTTAGATTATTTTATTTGGGGAACTATTAAAAATAAAGTTTATGAGAGCCCATTAACAACTATTGAAGATGTGCAGAGAGTAAGAAATACATTTCAAAACTTATCACAGGATTCAATTAGAAGAACTAATCCGAAGGTGCGAAAAATGTATGGAGATTCGAGGGCGGAATTTTGATCAATTATTAAATTAAAATGGAATCATGTTTTTAGTTGATTTTATCTTAGCTATTTTAGTTTATGCAAAGTGTCTTCAATCCAATTTACAGTACTTTACAGTGTTTAGTGTTATTTTTCGTTTTTGTGGATATCGAGTAGCAAATGTACTACAAGTTCTTGATATTACTTTATCACATTCTCCATAAATAATAAACAAATTCAAAAAAGTCTTCGTGGGTGTAATTTAAACGCTGTGGCATTTTTTGACATAAGAGAATGACTGACATTACTGATTGTTTCTAATCATGGCTAATTTGATAAAATTTTTACTAAAAATTCTAGAATTTCTAAGAAAATTGCAAATATTTCAAAAAGTTGTAATTAAACCCCCACAATGCTTATATCAGAAAAAAAGAAATTTAATTATACATAATTTGATGTTAAAAATACAGGGTGTTCCATTTGACTTAAGCAAGTTTTGGCGTTTTGAGGTTTACAAAATGTAACGTCAAAAATGGAACACTTGGTATACTATTATTGAATTTCTTTAAACTGTAGAGCATAGCTCACCTTATGGTCTTTCTACATGTCAAAAAGCAAATGAGTATCTTTTACACGAAGAAAATTATAAAGGTTATTGTAAACCATTACACCTGTCAAAATTTTTTTAAAGTGTCAAATATCTCTGAAACGGCTCGGTTTAGGCATAGGGTATCCTACCTGTTTTTGACTCAGAATTTTATGCTCTTTTCGAAAACCCTAAAATATATAGGGTATTCCAGTTAAAATAAGCAAGTTGGTATCGACTTCCGGTATAACAGGAAGTGCCAGATGCCTGTAATTATTTTAATTGGATTGACCACACTGCCATTAGTAATTCCTAGTAAATTTTAAAAATTTTCTAGTGCGTACTTTTCCATATATCGATCGATGCAGTTCCTGGTGAGACACCCTGTATAGCCACATAATAGTTTGGTGATTGGTTGTAATATTTTATTATGAACGTATTCCTGTGTTTGCTGTGTCAGAAAATTTGGTTTTGATCATGTATAGTGATATTTATCACATATCGATTGATTATATTGTTTATGATCATCAAGGACTGATGGAATTCTATAAAAACTGACACTGTCCCTTGCCACGTTATTTTCACAACCTACCACAATACAAAAACTTGGCATTTTAATTAAAAATGTATGGACAAAAATTGAAAGTTATTAAATAAGTACAATGGTATTTTTATATTAATAATTAAGGAACTGAAGTTTTGATTTGTTATTTGTTTATCCTCCAAGCAAAGACCTAGAAAAACGTGACGTCACGTGTTAAAAGCATAGACATAGAATATATGTGTAGTTAAGTGTCATTTTATTTTGTGGGTGGGGAAGTTTGCGATTGAGCAAAGCAGAGTATAGCACCTCACAAACAAAGGGAAATCACTTTTAACATGTGGTTCATACAAAACTATTTCTATGACAGTGATATATAAATAGAACATTTTTATAAATATGTTGAATTATACATTTAAAATATCTGATGTGGCCAGCACATAACTTTGTTCTACCCCAACATATATCATCCTGATCTAAAAAAAATCATTCTATTTAATTCTTCACTTACCTCAATTAAATTTTAATAGCTTACCTTAAAATGTTACATTAAAATATTTAAATAATTAGTTATCAGCGTCATTCGATACTGTCAATAATAATTCATAATTTTTTGTTATTGACATTGACATTTTTGTAACTAAATTAGACCTTTCAAATGTCAAACTGTTAAATTTATCCCAACCCCATTTTGAGGCCAAATGTGTAAAAAATTTCATTTTACATCAGCTTTATTTAAGTACTTGGAAAATATATTTTATTCGCTTGATATAGTAGACATGATTTATAATCTTCCAATATAATTTTTTGTAAAGTCAAATACAAAAATGTTTGGGTTCCGTGGACACCCAGCTGGCGAATTTTGTTCATCACCAATTTTTTTATTGTCTTTGGCCTTTAGAACAAGTGTACCAAAATGTGAAAGCTTTGTCTCAAAAACTGTGGCTACTATCGCGATACTACAGACATGCGGACAGATTTTTTTTTCATAAAGTTATGTTTTTTCATTATAATTCGTCAAGATTCGTCTAGAAATGCAATAAAAATTTTCAATTTTTTTTCCCGATTGTACCTTTTATCTTCTTTCATTCATTATGTCTCCTCGGATAATACCACATTCACCAAATTTAATGTGTCACCTAAAATGTTGTTGACAATATTAACTGCCAAATTTCGGAAGTCTCCCATTAGTATTTTTTGAGTTATCGCCAATACATCCACACAGACACACACACGCACCGACAGACATCATTCGGAAAATAGTCAGAATGGATTCAGGAGGGTTCAAAACGTATAATTCAATCAAAATTTCGAGGTCGAAAAAAATCACGATTACTATACTTCCTTATATTAGGTATAAAAAAGTAAAAAGTCAAATATGACAGTTGTCAATTTAACTTAACAATGCAAAAAAGCTGGTTGAACAATTGAATATTTCTAGATTAACAAGCTTTCCAATAATATGCCATTTTTAATTCGATAAACTAACGTTAAAAGGTCTACTTTTAACAGCGGTTATAGAAAAATAACTATTTTGTAATTATTAAACTTGATGCTGAAATGGGTTGGAACCGAGATTTGAAACCTTTGATGTGAAGCTGAATGAGACGTGGTTTTCCACAAAACACCATATACTACACGTACGTTTCGCGAACCAAGTTGGCATCATCTAGATATGATTAAAGCAGTTTTAATTTTTAATCATCTCCAGATAATGCCAACTTGCTTAGCGAAATGCGCATCGAGTGCGGTATATGGTGTTTTGTGGAAAACAACGTCAGAGTTATTAAACTTGAGTAAATATCTAAAATTCCAATTTCAAATTGTCCGTCTGCGTCACATTTTTTACATCCAAGTTTACACATCCATTCTCCAAAATAAATTAAATACTTGAAACCAGAGTAAAAAAAGAGAATTAATTTCAAATATAAATTTATATTTAAGGATTGGCAAAATTTTGAGAATTTGTATTAGCAAGATAACCAAAATTAAGGAAAAAGTAGTAGATCGACTACTGTTATTATTACACTGGCAACATCGGATGTATACATAATGTAGGTCTTTGTCAAATACCTATTTAATTTTTCATTTCCCCTCCCTTAAACCTACAAAAAATAACGATATTTTAAGAAAATTCATAATAATAAACGAACTCGAAATTAGTCCTAAATAGGTAACTATCCAAATCTATATACCTTATACTTATTGATTTTATATATTAAATCTTATAAAACTTGAAATTAAAAATAACATTTTTTAATGTAAAAATCACAGGTACTTACAGTTGTAGGCGTTAATAACACTCCATTTCCCACCGAGGTCATGAAATCAGCAGTAGAAATTTGTGAATTGTGACTATCATTTGAGAAATCCGAGTAATTGGACATCCCATCACTCAAGTCTGACTTCATGATAGTATAAATTGCTTATTAATACTTATATTTTTTACTACCTAGTTTAGTAATAATGGTAATAGAACAAAAAAGTATAATAAACGCAAGTAGGTATCCTTGATCGATACAAAAACAGCTGCTGCAGTCCAACAAACGAAATGTATTGTATAAAAATACCACTTTTTATCGAGAGAAATTGAAATATTTACAGATTATAAAAATACAAAGCGATATTATATTATCTTCAAAACAAACTCTGCAAGAATAACACAACGAATGACTCACGCGCAGGGAAACCCTTTCTTAGAACCACCGACTGATGCGATGATGTCAGAACTAAAAATATCCTTATGATCACTATAAATATAACCAATGGGGAAACAGTACCATGCGAACATGCACGAGGGAAACGGCGGCAAACAATCAACTGTTTGTAGCTATACGTACGTATACTTCTGGGAAAAGTATGAGTCATCAATATTCTCATGAATGATTTAAAAACAACGCCTTCTGATTTCAATACATTTGTAACTTCAACTTCTGCCGCTAATATACAGAACTACCACTAAAAATAATTAATAAAATAAAAATTAAATGGTCGAAGACAAAATACATCATTATCCATCCATCACCATTGAATGAATAATAGCAATAATAGTAATATACCGAATAATTTCCATACGTACAGGGTCGGCACGGCATATAGGATAAGAGACAATAACATAATTTGTACTGCACAATTAAAATATTGTCCTAACATTTCATGAAACCTCCTGTACTGTGTTCAAGGCATTAGTATAGATGGCAAGGCATGGGCCAGACAAGTTACATTAAAATTATTGGGATACGTGGATTGTAAAAGCCTGACAGCTTTACACACTGTGTCCCAGGATAGATGTAACAGGTGCAATGGACAACAAATTGTCGAATTCTGGTAGGTACTTGGGATCAGTCCTGCTTGATGTAAAACTATATACCTAAGATATATCAAAAATTAGTTCATCGGTGTTATACAAGGTATTTTATAAGCAGTGGCGGCTGGTGGATTTAGGTTGTAGGTAGGCCATATCTCAGTATGAGATCATGGAACCCAAGCAATTGAGGGCACGACTATCAGTACTGATTGAAAAAGTTTTGCATAAAAAAAAATTGATAAAAAAAAATACAAAAATACGCAGCCTTCCCAGATTACTTCTAGACCATTAGTAAATAATTTGCCATATTCTTTTCATAATCAGAAGGAAAATTTATCACCGTTTTTTTTTCATTTTCGAAAATTTTGATATTTTGTGAAGTTATAACATTTTAAAATTTACACAATGAAGAACTTAAACTTCAAAATGTCATAACTTCACAAAAAACAAAATTTTTGAAAACCAAAAAAAAAACGGGGTGATAAAAAATGTTCTTTCTGATTACGAAAAAAAAAAATACTTTGCAAAGATTTTACTAATGGTCTAGAAGTAATCTGTGGAGGCTGCGAATTTCTGTAACTTTTTTTTCTCAAATTGTTTTCAATTTTTTTTCTGCAAAAGTTCTTCAATCAGTACTGATAGTCGTGTCTTAAAATATTGCTTGGGTTCCATGCTTCAATATTGAGATATTGTATTACCTAAATCCACCAGTCGCCACTAATGTCAATTTATAAAAATCGTCACTAATAAACCATGGGCGGATCCAGAGGCTCCATAAGGGAGGGGCACTTGACCCAAATATTGAAAAATACTTAGTAAGAAATACCAGAAATGGTAAAAAATACAGACATTTTGAAAACTTTTGTTATGCTAATATATATGCAATTCAAATCACTATTAAAAAGATGGTAATGTTGTATATTAGGGAACTTCCAATTTTTTAATTTTTTAACATACTTATTTTTGCCTGCTGAACACGAATTTTAACTCAAAAATTCCCACTCGGCTATACTTTTTGAGATAATTGAGACTTAAAGTGCAAAAATGTCACATTTTCTCACTGCCTGGATATAGGAATTCTTTAAATTCTTTTAAAACACTCCTACACATTTATGTTAATAATATTTGTCTGCTATATTTGTTGAAAAAGGCACCAAAATATAATCTAACTTTACATAAATAACTGTTAATTTCAACAAACAAGCAAGCTATGAAATATGAAACTCTTGATCAAATTGTAGTAATTAGGTATTCAAATTTTGTTTATTTACGGCCCGTACGAAGATGAGGACAGTAAAAGAAGGTACATGATGCTTTTACGACCCGTTCCACAAGAAAAATACTCCTTCTTGTCCCAAGCCACCAACATGACTATAAAAAATCCCCAGGCTCAGCTGCTAAACAGTTTGTGTTATATTTTGGTGCATTTTCCAACGAATAGAGCACGAAATTATTTTTAAAGTGAATATGTTGGAATGATATTAATGAATAAACAAATTTGTGAATCAGTACTGTAACAGGCAGTGGGAAAATGCGACATTTTGACACTTTGCGCCACAATGTCTCGATTAGTGTAGCCGAGCGGGAATTTTTTACTCGAAATTCGTGCTCAACAAGCAAAAATAAGTATGTTCCCACATAGCACATTCATATACTTGGAACAAATTATGAATATACGCACAGCATGTTTGTTTGTACCAGGTATATGCAAAAATTCATGCAAAATTCGTAAGAAATTCGTACCTTTTTATTTATTCTTATTTATACTTTAGTAATACTAATGTATGAATAGTTAAAGCTCATTGCCTTTCACAATAGAACGTAGGTACTTACTGTCAATAGTTTAGTGGTTGGTAGTGTTGTTTCATTTTGGTTATCAATAAAAAATAAAATGGAGTCTACACATATTCTATAAGTACTGAAAACGGTAAACACGCACATTCACTGGAAGAAGGGCCGAAGTTATATTGCCACAGGCATTCTTACTGTAATGTCACATAAAATACCTATAAAAAATAAACGGGCACTCTAAAATATATAAATTTTAATAATAATTTAAAGGAAATAAAATTTGCTCTTTCTCCACAATTTTAAAATGCTCCCCAGACAGCACCATATATTCTAAGAATATTCTCGAAACACACCCAAAGTATATATTCCGAATGAACAGAGAATATACATATATGTGCTCACAGAATGTGCATAGAAAATCTTTTAAAAATGTACCTATAATATACTCAACAAATATACCAGTAATATTAACCTAGGTATATACTTTAGATATTATTCCCAAATATTTTTAATAGTGTGGTAGCATATAATTTGAGGAATTACTAGATTGGAACTTTTGTTTAATTTCCTACATAGAACAATCACAAAAAATTTTTTTAATACTACATCAAACCTTCGATCATAAACACTGGTCGAAGCATCAAACAACATTCGGACAATATTTGGTAAATAATTATGCAAAGTCTTAATAAATAAGTTTTTTCAGTTTACCTGATCTTCGAATAGTTTCGGTTGTACATTTACATTATTTTACGTTAGATCAGATTTAACACATTCAAATCAATTATTGAAAATTTTTATAAAAGTTCTAACACCGAACGCAGCTCGACATTTGGTAGATGTGCAAATCTTGAACGTGTTCCTCGCTCTTCATCATAACCTCTAAGCCTCGCGGTCGCGCTTTTCTGTTCTGTGTATGCTCTGGCACGCTACAACATTATTTGATGATTTGTGTTTAGACTCGAGAACAATAATTTTCATTGTACATTTTTTCATTGTATTGTACCGAACTTGTAAAAGAAGTGTGTCTTATTTTGCCGTACCCAAACTGCTTTTTTACCGAGTTTTAACTCGTTTAGGCTTAGGTAATAATAATAATAAATATAATGGATTATATTAACACATATTATTATTTTCGTTCATTTGTAAGTAATTTAATTGATCATGTTTCTTTATATTTAATATTGTCATTTATCCAGTCAGGCATTGAAAACATGAATGACAAGTTACTGCCAATAATAATAACATCTAAACTTGTCTATATTCTATCAAATTAATCAATCTCTTGAACTTGCTTGCCATATAGGACATTCTCTTTCATGCTTAATAATAATAAAACTAAAATAGTAGGTAGTTGAAATGTCTTAGAAATAATATTTCTATAATTGAACCGGTTATTTCTTAAACAACCTAAGTCAGTTTAGGCAATTTTTTTTGGAAAACGAAAAAACTTCATGTAGTCAGTGCATTTACGTGCTGCATTGCTTATGACAGACATCTAGTCGACTCTGTGAAATATGTTGACCTACGGTATTTTAGCACCAATTGATGAAAAATGACCGAATTGACAAAGTCCCGTGTTTAATTCATTTTGACCTAAAATTTATTTAGGGTGTTTAAGAAATAACCTATTCAATTATTTATATGATTACTTTTCCAGATGCTATATTAATATGTGATAAGAATATACATATATGCCAGAAATGTTGAAACCATAATAGGCCAATGGCTAAAGCCACAAAAAGACTATAGAGAAAAAGAAATGAGGCAGAACACTGCTGGCTATTTAGGATAGGCCCTCATCACTTTTCATGCTATTTTTACACTTTGTGATTTCCAAGCTGTCAAATGCATCCAGCTGTCTAATATTTGTTACATTCCTAATTAATTTTAAATTGCCAATATCTATTTTATGGTTGTCCTCAAACGCATGTTGGGCAACACTAGTCTGTTCTACCATATTTGAGATAGGCCATATATGCTCTTTGAATCTAGTTTGTCCAACATATTTTTGATTACAGTCCTTACAGCTAATTTCGTAAATCCCCAACTTTTCATTTGTTTCAATTTTGTCTTGGATTTCCTAAAAGTTGTTGTAGTTTGTTTCCCGATGAATGAACCACTGTCATACATACATCTTTAAAAATCTTACCAATACCATGGCTGAATCGAGGATCAAATGGAATCGGGATTTCGGATTTTCTCTTTCATTTTGAAATGTCGAGGAATTTTGAAGCGAATTTTCGTTTCCTAATTATTTTATCAATTAAACTTACAGAATATCCATTACTCGCAGTTATGTCCATAATCAATGCCCTTTCTTTTTCAAACCTTTCCTTATTGAGGGGGAATCTTAATAGACGATGGACTAGAAAATTAAAACTCACCTTTTTGTGTTGAGCACAATGGTGAGAGTCCTCAGAGTGGTATTTTTTCTATATATGTCAAATTCTAACTTATTTTCACTATTTCTAATTATTACATCTAAAAATGGTAGTTGTCCAGAATTTTCAATGTCATATGTGAATTTAACCGACGCGAAATGACTGTATAATTTGTTGTCAATATCAGCAACTTTTGTATCAAACTGCAAAAATATCCACATACCTAAGCCAAACCCTGGGGAAATACTCGAATTCTTCTTTTGTCTCCATCTCGAATCTGTTCATAAAGAGACTGGCAATAATACAAAAGATATATTCCTAAGGACTCTCACTATTGTGCACAACACAAAATGGCGAGTTTTAATTTTTTAGTCCATCGTCTATTAAGCTTCTCCCTCAATAAGGAGAGGTTTGAAAAAGAAAAGGCATTGATTAAGGATATAGCTGGGAATAATGGATATTCTGTTGTTTAATTGATAAAATAATTAGGAAACGAAAATTTAAAGTCGCTCGAAATTCCTCTACCTTTCAAAATGAAAGAAAATCCGAAATTTGTATCGATTCTATTCGATCCTCGATTCACCCTTAGTATTGGTAAGATTTTTAAAGATATAGGCATTCTTTCTGTATGCAATTTGTTGTGAAGTTATAATTTTTTTTCCGAGCTTTTATTATTGTTGACCGATTTACCTATTCAATGCAAATAATGATTTACACCATAGTTGAACGTGTTGAAATAATATTCATTTATGGTTTTGAGAATTGTGCCTTCAGAACTGCTAGATCATTCAGTCAGAGATATCCTGATAGAGATGTAAGCCATACCTATATCTAGAACTAATTTCTAAATTTGAAGAAACGGGATCTGTCACCAATAAGAAAAGAACTCAACCAAGATTACTTGATGAAGCAACCCAAATTGACCAATTGTTGGATCTTTGGACAATTTGGCATGGATCCAACAATGTCTACTCGTCAAGTAGCCACATTAACAGGGATATCACGCGAGTCGGTTTGAAAAATATTGAAACGTCACAAATTTAATCCGTATAAAATGCAAATTCATGCAGAACTTGGTGTAGATGACCCTGATCGGCGAATTGAGTTCTGTGAATTAATGCCAAATAGAATTATCGCTACGCCTCAACTTGTGGAAAACATGTTTTAGTGATGAATGTATCTTCTATTTGAATGGACTAGTTAATAAACAGAACTGCAATTATTGGTGATGAATATCCGCACGTTTTCAGAGAAGGGCATACTCAGTATTCTGAGAAAATGAACGTGTGGGCAGGTATATTAGGAGATGTGATGCATCACTTATTACAGCATTCGAGTTTCCCCCTTCATATCATGAAAACAGTTCCGGGCGAATTTTGATATATTCATTACTACCGGAGATATAGCGATTACAAATTTTCAAATTGTATATTGGATTATTGCATTTTTATAATCGGAAAAAATTTCTCATTAAAAAAATAAATTAAGAAGTCTTGTAAAGGCTTGAAAAATTATTGAAAAATGATCTTAAATATTTTTTAATTGTCCATAAATAAAAAAATTACAAGACATTTTTAAAAATGACAATTTTGGACCTTTTCCCAAACAAAATCTAAACCAATCGGAATTCAATTGTTTTCTGGATCCCTTTTGGTAATGGGTATAAAATTCTGCACTGCCTTGTTCATTTAAGCGATTCTCTATTTCCACCAATAACCAAAATATGTTGTCCCATATACCGTGGTACAGTGTGTATATGAAAAATGGAAAATACATTTTATTAAAAATAGCTTCAGTTATCTTGGTAATGCGATTTTTAAAATATCCGTAAAAAAATCTACTTACTTTTTTATAAACTACTTTTAAATAGCCAGAAATAACAAAGTTAATAGGGGTGGAATCACACAAAGTTTCCCTCATATGTGTGTTCAATTAAAAAATAATAATAAAATTAATAACTGTATATAGAGGGTGTATTCTATGAATAATCAATTGTTTTTTCAATGCAAAAAATCCGTTTTGTGCTAAAAATATGGCTAAGAAGAAAATAAATTTAACCGGCTAAAAATTATTTTTTGCCATAATTCCCGCTAATTGCCGGTATTTAACATAAAGATATAGGTTAGGTTAGGTTTGTTGTGAGTGGTTCTCAGTAGACCCTCCACTGCGGCCATCAGCAGGCCTATTGTGGCTCAGGTTTACCCTGTTTAACTCTAAAAGTTTCTTAGCTCTTGATTTCAAAGGGTATTTTATAAACGCCTTCGAATTAACTAATCCTGGTAACTCTTGCCAATACTGGAGAGTTTTCCTTTCAGCCCAGGTTGAGATAGCCACCTTGGCAGTACTTGTGGATATGCCAAGTATTGGTTATGGTCCGATGAATCGTGATCCCGCTCCTTCTCTGGCTAAGGAGTACGCTATTTCGTTACCTTCCATACCAGAGTGGCCGGGTATCCAGACCAGAGTCACTTTGTTGTTTTTGCTCAAATGATTTAAAGCTTTCTGACAATTCCATTTGGAGTTACACCGGTAGGAGCCAAGAGCTTTTATAGCTGCTTGGCTATCTGAGAAAATTTTTATTGATCTGCGTGTAAGATGCATATATTCCAGCCTTCGTACACACAGTTCAATGGCATGAACCTCAGCCTGAAAAACAGTTGCATGAGTACCTAGGTTTGAGAATATTCTCACCCTTGGTCTATAGCTATGTACTCCGGCTCCTGTTCTCTCGGGAGTTTTGGAGCCGTCTGTAAACCAACAACTGTCTGCCTTCAGTAGGTCGGCTTTATTCCGATCCCACTCATCTCTTTCTGGAGAAAGAATGTTGAAGGTCAGCTCGTAGTTGGTCATGGTAGGCATAGTATCCGAGGGCATTCCCAGGATGCTGTGATTCGCTATGTCATCCAGCAACCTGTTCCGCTCCATGATACTAGTCTGCGGCATATTTATGGCCGCTTGTTGCAGTCTGTAGGTTGCCCATCTGGCCTCTCTCTCCAGATATATATGAAGAGGGGGTAAATCAAGGAGGATTTCCATTGCAGCTGACGGTGTGGTGCTAATTGCTCCCATTACGGTCATGCATGCTAATCTCTGCAGTCCAGAGAGTTTGGATTTGGCCGTCCGTTGTGATCCTTTCGGCCACCAAACAATGGATCCGTATGTTATCATTGGTCTGATGACCGTGATATAGATCCAATAAATCTGTTGGGGACCCATGCCCCAGGATTTGCCACAAATACGACGGCATGTCCATAAGGACAGCTTTGCTTTGTGGATTACCTTTTCCAGATGGGAGTTCCAATTAAGTGATCTATCCAGAGTGATTCCTAGATATTTCACCTCCTCCGCAAATGAAATAGTTTCACCCATTAAGGTGGGAGGTCTTAAGTCCTCCAGCTTCCTTTTCTGGGTGAATGGTACTATTACTGTTTTTTGAGAGTTTACATACATCTGTTCCCTGTCACACCAGTTACTCACTGCATCCAGTGCCTCTTGAAGGGTATTTGATATTACTCCTTCAGAGTTTCCTCTGACTAGTATGACTAGATCATCTGCATATGCTAGAACCTAAACCTCCCACAGTGTGAGAATAGCCAGTAGGTCGTCCACAAGAACTGACCAACATAAAGATATAACCCATACAATATTTGCTTTTTTAAATATTATTTTGTGTTGAAATTGATCTGATCGAATTTGCAAATTTCACTTTGTTTTGTGACTTTTGTGTAGTAATAAAAGCCCTACAAGTCAGTATACTTGAATTATATCAGTACAATATATCATGCGTTGTCTGCATTCATAATTATTACTATTATCAGGTTCATAAGCAATCCACGTATGAAATTATTTACACGAAACACAAAAACTTAATAAATATTAGTTTATTGTATGGTTAATTGCATTACAAGTCAAAATTAAAAACCTACTAGCATAAGTACATAATAAATAAAACGTTTATTAATTATTAATATAATGAAAAATCATATTTAATAAAATTTAATAAGGCGAGATATTATCATAAAATGGATAGTAATCATCCAAAAGACTTTGTTTCTAAGCCTGAAGACGCTCGTACTTCTCCGCTCTAATTTTTGTTCTTTGTAGTATAAAGGAAGTAAGTAAATCGTTAAAATTTTGTGGTTGTAATCTTCGAATTAAGACCTACCATTCTTTAGTATAATATAACTTATATTTTATTTAGCCTCATTCAGTATATTTTAACACTCTTATAAGTATTAGTCACCAGCAGCGATCCTTTCAGGACTAATTGTAAAATTTGTTATTGTCAAAATTCTTAAAAAATATGTACGTAAGATATACCTACTCCACCTTCATTTGAGTGTGATGGTTTTGAAACTAATAAAGAATTAAAAATAAGATTGTACCGTTATTTTATTAAATATCTCCTGAAACTTAATAAATGCAAAAAACTTTCTTGCACATCAAGTCTCATTTCATGAAGCTCTTCAATTATAATTTCATATAGTTGTCTTCCTGTAGATCTTTCCACAGGTAAGAAACCTAAAAAGCTTTAGTAGATTTTTATTTCGAGATCGTTTGAATCAGAATCAGACTTATTGATGGAAACATATCTAATTATAAGGGTCATTTGCTCCACCTTACTAACATCAGAAGTGCAATCTAATATTATGGAATAGTATTTTGCTTTTTTTTATTTCAGCAATAATATGCGATTTTACATTTTCGTGAAGCAAGTCAATTATCTCGTTTTGAATGTTTTTTCCAAGATAGTGAGCTTTGGTTTCCTTTTTTTTAAGCACTCTACGCACGTGTTCCTCCATGACGGGATCAAATTCAGATAGCAATTCAACTATTTTTAAAGAGTTGCCGTTATTATGCTCAAACAGCTTGTCACTTGTACCTTGAAAAGATAAACAACTTTTACCAATCATTTTAGTAATTGCTACAATCTTTAGAAGCAGCTCATACCAGTTATTCGTTTCAGCGTTAATAACTCTGGGCAACTGCATCTATAGTTGTACAACACTTTAACCGTTGACTGAGTTCTAGCCAGGATTTTTGAGCCTGAATATGATTTTTAGAAATTTCGTGATCCTTTAAAGTTTCAACGATGTGCTTCCAGCTTTTAAAACCTTCTTTTGAAAGGGAACTTAAAATACGGCCGTAAATTTTGCAGCAAAAGCAATATATGCAGTTTTTTGAAGTGGAGTACACTAGCCAGTCTCATATAACTTGCCCTTCATTTCTTAAAATTTGAGAATAGCAATTTGCGCTAAATTTTCGACCAGTGCCATCATAAGGAAATTTGTACTTAAACAATGGTTTAGGTGGACTTTTGTCATACTAAAAAACTTCTTTCGGCATCTCCTAAAATTCTGGGCCACAATGCTGGATCTGTACCTAAAGTTTGCACAGTGCATGCCGTGGGTGGTAGGCTGGGGTCAGTTTGTAGAAGTAGAGTGCTACTAGGGTGCCTTCTGTACAAGACATTCTAAAACAACAATTAAACAATGCAAAATACGCTAGTTAAAATGGCGTTGCTAAAAATAAAAATTTGAAAAATCTTCAAATTCAATTAGTCGGTGACTTAGTCTGTCTCACAGTTTTGAAAATAAAATGCCTAGTATTAATTACCTACTTAAATTTTTTTTAAATATAAAAAACGAATTTCTTAACGTTTCGGGCTAATTTTCAACTCCTCTTTTAGAAAAAATAGTTAATACTTTTAATAATTAAAACTAGGCATTTCATTTTTTTTTTAACTGTGGGACAGACTAAGCCACCGTCACCGACTAATTGTATTTGAAGATTTTTCTTTTATCTTTTTATTCAACACAATTGGCTTATTACTACACAACATTATAATTTATTAATTAGTAGAATTTTTTTCAAAGATTTTTTTTAGGTGTGGTGGATATCAACAAAATGAACAAATGGCGAACCACCACAACGAACATATAAAAACTAAATATTTAAAATAAAATGTTTGAATTTTTAAGATGGATTTTTTTGTTTCTCTTTTTTTCGCGGCGAAAACCCCAAATTAATTAATAAAAATCTGTCACAACAAACATGCAGAAACTATTTAAAAATGTGCAAGTACATATTGTGGAAAATATTTTTGAAAATAATTCTTTACCACTTAATATAGGTATTTGCAGAAGTACTTACCTTTAGAAATTGACAAAACACACGTCATTATCCCAAACTAAACTGTTAAATATTTTTAATATTTATAAACGTACTTCAAGGATATGTTATAATTGGCACCGACGCATTTGCAATAATAACACAATTGCACTTAGATGACTCTATATAGTAAGGCGCGAAAACATGTCCATGCATATTATGTCTTGAAGTTACTATTTTAAACAAGTAACTATATACCTACAAGTTCATGCAGGGTCATGCGCGTCTTTTAACTACACGTCTTGTTTTATTTCAAAAATAAACATGCTTTTTTTAAAAAGGTGTTTTAATATTTTTCTAGCTTTAAAACATAACAAACCAGAAAGATCAAATGTAAATTGCATAGTCACTTAGTTTTAGTTAGGGGAAAAAATCAACAGGTAGTGTAAAATTTATATTAATTGAGAATAATTAATTTATCAATATTTGGTTCACATTCAGAGGGACGAAAATGCCGCCCTCAGGTTCGCCGCCCCGGACAGGGGTCCGGGTTGTTCGCCTCTAAAGCGGGCCCTGTCCACGTCGGTCCTCTGTCGGATCAGGGAGTATTTTCAGTATGTTATGGCACTATCCACGATATCTTCATCCTCAACATTCGGCTAAATTAACTTATTTTTTTCTAAATGTAACAAACCTTATAAGCCATCCCTACCGAAAATGCCAGGTCAAAACTCGTAAAAAAAATATATGAAACTTGATGAGTTTGATTATGTGCTTTTGAAACAGCAATTTTCATTATGTTACGAGAAATAGTGAGACAAAACCCATTAATTTTTAAGAGATTCATAAAGATTTCTAGAGCATCACCTTAAAATAATGTATGAGAATTGATAATTTTCACAGGAATTTACATGACTTCACAAGAAACCATAAGAAAAACCCCACTAAAGAGATCTAAAAAGATTCAGATCTCTAGAATACATGAGATTGAATGAGTTTCAATATGTGTTTTTGAAACAGTAATTTCCATTATGTCATGAGAAATAATGAGAAGGAACCCACCAGTTTTTTAAGAGATTGATAAAGGTTTCTCAGGTATCATTTTAAGGTAATAATGTATGAGAAATGATTGATATTCAATATGTAAATATCACAGCAATTACATGTATCACAATAAACTATGAGAATTAAACGGATGGGTTTTTAAGAGATTCAAAAAGGTTGGAGCACAGCGCAAAAAGAACATGAGATTGGATGAGATTTCAATGTTTGCTCGTAAAACAGCAATTTTCATGAGAAATGCTGATCTTCAACATGTGATTATCACATTACAGGTATATTCACGAGAAATCATGAGAATTAAACTGATGAATAGGGCTCTCAAAAATGTTCCGTGGGACAGTGGCGTACGCGAAATTTACTAATACGAGAAACAATAAACTTACAATTTATAACAATGTATGTAAAACTTACCTTCTTAACTAGCTTGATGAACTAGCTTGCTTATCACAAACTGGAGAAGATGTGTAGCCATTTTGCAGCATCAGGTATGTTTCTATGGTTGTCTCCATGAGTGATGTTCGCTTTGGTGAAAATATATTCTTATATATTTTTTAAAAACGACCGTTCGACATCTAAAATAGTCTTTGAACGCACTTAACGGATCTGGGGCTGCACCATCACATATTTGTCTTAAATTTGGTAAAACTGCTGTCTTTATTTAACACACTTGCGAACTTTTCTTTAACGCGCTCATGTTGCGTCACCTATAGCGTGTAGCAGTAGATTTACTTCGTCCACTATTTGCAGTGACTCCACTAACGACAACGCACTGTTTTCTAATTTTTTTATGCTTTCATGTAATGGTTTATAGTTCGCAATATTTTTTAAAGCTGTTTCAACGGAAATATCTTCAAATTTTGTCTGGCTTTCCTTGATAGCTGCAGCCTCATCTGGATTGAATTGTAGTATCACAGCTTTTATTTGTTGGAAATATTCAGCATAATAAACAGCTGCCTGCAACCATGTTCCCCAACGTGTAAGAATCGGCTGTGGTAGTTCAGGAATACCAGGACACTTGTTATGAAATGCACAGAGACGTTTAGGAGATTTAAGAAACACTTCTTTTGTATTTGATATTAATGCATCCACTTCTGGAAAACCTTTTCGAATAGTTTCAGCTACAAGATGTAAAGCATGCATTTTACACATAACATGTATAAGCGTACAACCTTGTTCTTGCAAAGAACGGTCTACCGAACGCATTGTCACGGCGCCATCAGTCACAAACATCAACACTTGACTTTTTGACAGTTCAAATTTTTCTAATGTCTCCAGCACCACCCTGATAATTGTTTCGCTAGTACACTGACTTAGTCTTTTGCTAGCTAGTAACGGTGGAACTGTCGGTTTAAGAGGGTCCGGTACTCGTACTATAACATTTAAAATATAATTTTTTTTACAATCTGTTGTCTCATCAACAGGTAACCACAGCCATGTATTTTTTAATTCACAGTTCATCTTATTTACCATGTCTACGTATACAGTTGGTAGATAGTTACATAACGTTGTGCGACTTGGTAACTTTACTTGGGCATTGTATTTATTCCAGAACTCTCGAAATGGTTGTTTATCGAGTATGTGCAGAGGAACATCACAGGCAATCAGCATTAATAGTAAATTAAACATAAACTGTGTTGTTGAAGGCATGCCATTTTTTTTATTTATATGGTGTACACTATTTACGTGAAGTCCACAATCACGCTTATTCCAGCACATCAAATCTTTCTCGCACAATTTACAAATTATTTTAGCACCATCATAGAATAAATCCGGGAATTCACCTATGAATTTATTCACTTTGTCAGCAAATAGCCGTTTTCTACCCCTACGTATGTCTGCCATGCTTTATTATTAAATTAATATCAACAATACAGTACAACAAATAAAATAAAAACACAGAAACAATATGCAATACGCCTAAGTGACTTAACGTGTACACAACTCGAAAGCTAATAATAGACTGGACTGGAGAAAGAGTTTCGCGGTCAAGGTGAATGCCGACGACAGTAAGTACATCTGTACTCTACGACCATGATACACAGAAACGATTTACAGCTTTACTGATGAACTTTTATTCAAAAAGGTTTATGGAGCACAGGGCGAAAAGAATATATGAGATTAGATGAGATATCAATTTGCGCTTGTAAAACAGCAAACTCGGATTTTTAAGAGGTCGAAAAAGATTTATAGAGCACATGAAGAAAATAATACACAAGATCGAATGGAATTTTAATACATGTTTGATAGCAATTTCCATTAATACATGAGAAATATGGAGAAGAAATGTTATCAGTTTTTAAGATATCCAAAAAGATTTATAGAACAAGGTATAAAAACCATAAGATTAGACGTTTCAATACATTTTACAACAATTTTTGTTATTTCGAGAAACTACGAGACCAAACCTATCAGTTTTTAAGAGATTCAAAAAAATATATAGAGCATAGTACGAAAACTATAGTCTTTCTGATTATAAAGGCCCTGAACTATAGCACATTTATTTGTGGTCGGACACTCGTAAATGGGATAGTATTTTCTGTCTTTTAAATTTATCTTTCATTTTACCTAATTATCATTAGGTTATACTTAAAATCAGTTATAATTTTCAATTATTGCATATAACTACCTTAATATATGATGATAGGTATCATGACCGATATAGATGTTATTCACTGATTAATTTTTTTTGTTGTGTTTTTTGCTTTGGATTATTAAAAGTTTAATTGCATGCTCAAAAAACTTGATATCTAAAAATTAACTAATAAAGTATTATAAAACTTACGGTAAACATTTCAGGTACTATTTGAAAAATATTCCCTTTAATTTCAACGTCTCCACTGAATAATTTGTAAAACACTTGTGGATTGTCTACATTGTGGCTAATCCAGATATCTGAACCTATGCTTTTTCTCTATGATTTATGTTTATAAAATTCAAAAATCATAACTTCAAATCATGTCTAAAACCGATAGCAGTGAAAATTTTTTTCCCAACGTGAAACGCCAATTTTAGTTAGAACTGCAGAAAGTGAATGAACTTTCAACAAAAGTTTCAAGATTATATATATGAAACATATGATATTGCATGTGTACAGGGTCTTCACGGATATTTTGCCCCCCCCCCCTAACTTGATTATTTTTTGGTTTTAGAGAAGATTTTTATATACAAAAATTTTGGTATTTTTTCTGCAGATTTAAACTATGTAAGTAGAAAAACACTTGAACATCTGAAACAAAAGAAACAGGCTTAAACTATGTTTTTCTTAAATGGAACCCCCCTGTATTTTTAATTTTTTTTTTTGGATAAACATCGTTTTTGTTATTTCAAAAATGTGTAGTTTTATATATATTATCTTTTAAAATTTATAGATATTTAGTGTTAAACTTTGTTATTTTCGAACAATCAGGAGCAGCTGGCCTTGCTAAAAATTAGAACAAATGAACTACCATCTTTAAAACTTTGTTATGACAATTTAAACTTAGATTGTTTATTAGGAGACTAGTTCGATTGTTCCTATTTTTTGCATGGCCAGCTGAGCCTCATTGTCCAAAAATAATATAAAGTGTTAACACTATCTTGAAAATTGTAAAAGATAATATATAAAACTACACATTTTTGAAATCACAAAGAAAATGTCTATCCAAAAAAAAAAACAAAAAAAAATTACAGGTATTTAAGAAAAAAAAAGTTTAAGCCTATATCTTCTGTTTCAGATGTTTCATTGTAATTCTGCTTACATAGTTAGAATCTGCAGAAAAAAAATCATAAAACTTTCGTATATAAAAATTTTCTCAAAAACTGAAACAAGTTAAGGGGGGTTTCAAATATATGTGAAGACCCATGATTAATAGAACAGTATTGATCATAAAAATATATTTGATATACATGCCAGTAAAAGTAACATTAATACTAGAGTAATTAATATATTATTCAATTTTATCCATTGTTTCCTCATCACATTCATGTGCCTTGACATCTGCTTCTTCATTTTCACTCTCCCGCTCTCCTTGGTCTTGTTCTAGAAATCAGAAGATTCTCCCATAAACTATTTAATACATGTCAAATTTTTTATTTTCATTTAGAATTTATTTTGGACCAATATTTTATATTTTTTGTAGATGAAGTATAAAATATACCACAATCATAATTTGGATGAATTTTATATTTAAATATTTTCAAAATGATGTTAACACAATAGATATACCTATTGTAACTTTATATACATTTACATTAACAAATTTACTGAATTAACTGTGTCAGGGGCTTATAATTATTCATGTGTGCATATTGCATGCACAGCACAAATTAAAAAGTTAAACATAGATCATCTTACTGACATATTAAGTGAATTTCATTTTAATAAAAAAATGTTTAGAAATATACTTACTATTGTTGTCTCTTCTATTGTCAGATGATTTTAAATGTTTGGCTTCAGTTGAATGTACCCAGTTGTTACCTGAAACTGAATATGAAACCTATTAGTGTAAATACTAAACTAACTGAAATAATTGCTGTACATATATGGAAATAAATAAATATAATAATATTAATTATTATACAGGGTAGGACAATAGTGCGTCCGACTTTAATATGTCAAGTTCTATGATAGCTAGAAACATGACTTAAAAACATAATATATATAATATAAATAAACTAAACAAAAAAGTCTATAACCGGAAATTATTATTATTTTCGAATATACAGGGTGAGCCAAGAAGATTCTACAGGGGGGTCCACTAATATATTTTTTAAATGGAATGCCATGTATATCAGAAACATTTCTTGAAATTTTTCCAATCCTGTATTATTATTGACTCTCTCCCAACCACTTGGATGTAATTTTTTTTTTTTGTTGAAATTATGCCATTTACACGTGTACATTAAAAAAAATCACTACAGTCACAATTATCGATTTTAAGAAAAAAATGTGTTAGTACCATCTGTGCGATGACACTCGGTCGTTTTCACTTCCTAAAAGTATACAAGGTGGCCAAAAATAATTTTTAAATTTACAACTATTTGAACTGAATTTTTTTCAATTTTTTTCAAATGTATATTTTTGGACGATGTGATGTAGAATTGAAAAACGAACATTCTTTGTATGTACATCCCTTTGGCTATTTGTAACCATTTTCGATTTATTGAATAATAACTGCAAAATTCAGCAATAAAAATTAAAAAATACATTTTTTTTTTTGCAATTCAAGAGAAAATATTATAAAAAGTGCTCCACATGTTGCCCATTTTAATTGACACACATATGTGTCTCTGGAATGAGGTTTCTACTGTTCATAAAATTGCCGGAGTGATACTTTTAAAACATTTATTATCCTTTCTTTCAAATTTTGGATTGTTGTTGGCGTGAGTTTTTATGGGCATCAAGTAACATTCTTATTATACCTGCTCTTGAATTATTTGAAATTTTTAATTTCGCAGTTATTGTTCAATAAACTGAAAATGGTTACAAATAGCCATAGGACTATAGATACAAAAAATGTTCGTTTTTCAATCTTACATCACATCGTCCAAAAATATACAGGGTGTTCCATTTGAAAAAATTGAGAAAATTCAGTTCAAAAACTTGTAAATTTAAAAATCCTTTTGGCCACCCTGTATACTCTTAGGAAATGAAAATGGCTGAGTGTCACCACACAAATCATAACTGGTACTAACATATTTTCCTTAAAATCAATAGTTGATTGATATTTTTAATCACAATTAAAAAAAAAAAATCATTACATCCAAGTGGTTGAGAGAAAATCAATAACAATACAGAAGTGAAAGAAGGCCACAAAGAGGCTTCAAAAAATGTTCTGATATTCATGGCATTTCATTTAAAAAAAATGTTCGTGACCCTGTAGAATCATCTTGGCTCACCTTGTATATTCAAAAACAATTTCCGCTTATAGGCTTTTTTGTTTAGTTTACTTATGTTTTTAAATCAAGTTTCTAGCTATTGTAGACCTTGAGATATCGAAGTCGGACGCACTATTGCTTCACTCTGTATATACATTTAATTTAATAATAAAAAGCTATTCTGGGGAAAAAATATTTGTCATTCACTTGAAAACATGAAATTTATTGTGATGTTTACAAAGAGAAAAATAGTGAATATAAAACATGTTTACCATCTTTTTTAGTATCCTGTTTAATTCACTAATTTTTGATGAAATATAAATTTTAATTTGGTCTACTTCTTTTTCCATACATGTATCATCTGTTACTTTTTTTGTAAATAGTATCTGTATATATCTGAAAATTAAATGAATAAACAATTAAAAATAAACTTGTCACACAATCACAATTTGTAAAAATTTATAAATCTGTAATCATTTGAATAGGTGGAGCTAGTCAAACATAAATAACATGTCGAACTAATGTATTACAGAAGATTTTGTTCTCAGTGAACTAATGATTGATTAAGTTTATTACCTTTAAGTGACTGCAATTTTGTGGGGTCCAACCCAGGACGTAAACCCTTATTAATTCGGTTGCCTTGTCTCCCTGTTACAGAACTATTCATTAATGTTTCAACTCCAAACACAGCTACAGCTATATTTTTAACAAATGTGCTTCCACTTTTCGATAGTACCCAGCAGGAGTCATATGTCGTTTTGGCAATAAATATGCCTTGTACTAAATGCACCTGAAAGTTAAGCATTATATTGAATACATTTTAGTGAAAATGAGTTAATTAAACTCATTAAAACCAGTATCCATTTACTAAGAGGCAAATTTCATAATTTTTATTTAGATGCCAAATTAAATAATATGGTTTAGCATTTGAAATAGAGATACATGATTTAAAGTTAAGGGTTGTATCATATCTTAAATAAAAAAAATCATGCATTGTCAATAAAAAACAACTGATTACTAACAATTCCGAAAAAAAAAACTAGATAATAGATGCTAGAAAAAAAAATAAAAATTAAATTAAACCTCTTAACAAATTACCCCTTCTCTACATGTTCTGCTACTCCAACCTCTTTCGTAGAGTTTGAAAATAGATTATTCGACGAATTATTTAAAGTTACTAACATATCTAGTGCAAAAATAACAAAATTACTCTACATTATATACACAGCAAAATGTACATTTACTACATGAGGTTTATATTTCTTTTAAAGAAAAACTAATAAATAACTTACTTTTATTGCATCTATCACTTCTTTTTGTAATTCCATGTTAACTTGAGATAACTGTTCAATTTGTTCATCTTTATTTTCCAATTCTCTTAATAATCGTGTTTTCCTGTTGAAGTATACTTATAGATACTTTCTCTATATTGCTCACTTTTTTTCATCATTTTTGACTTCCAAATTACTGTTACCCCCACTTTTTTATTTTTCTCATATTTTTTATGTTCCATAACTTCGATCATTACACTTAGATCCTGTGGTAGTAGTACCACCACTCTTTTTAAAAAAATCCATTGTTTGTCTTTTAAATGCCTCATTACTGACCGACTGTGTAAATTCTGTTTCTTTTTTGGTATCTAAAACTATTGTTGGTTTATTAATTAATAATTATAATTAATACTACAGTAAAGAATAATGTTTTCACCGGCAACACAAAGAAAACTCACCATTTAGTACAAAGTATTGTTAGGCACGGAAAAAATTTATAGTGTATTATAATTATTTCGTACACCAGCAAATAAAAAAACCTTGTTAATTGTGCCTCAGTGTTGTGCATTTCCATTTTGTTCGGAAACAAAAGGCGGACATATGCGTCCGAGACAAAACTCGCCTAAAACAGTGGATGATAGAGATAACTTTACTCCTTCGAAACATTCGTGTGTTTGTAAGAAACATTTTAATCCTGACGATTATGCGTTACGAAGGAAATCTACTACATAAAATCGTGAGTAATAATCATGTACATTCGTTGTTTTCATCCATCATATTCATTCTAATATAACCTAACTTTAATGACATAAGCCACTTCTCATAAGTACAATAATTTCCCCTACTGAGCAAGTAACTTACTACTTTCCCCTTCTGCCATCATTGTGTTAAATGTTTTTCAGCTAATTTCTATAAAAATTACTAAAAGCTAGCGTTAAAAATCCATAGTACCTAAACATTAACGTTATGACATTGACCTTTCCGTACACTAGCACCTCTCGTGGTGAATTCAAGCGCGTTAATCCTCATCTCTTTCTAATAGGATCTATGACATTTATAAATCTGACTGCGATCGCTTGCAACTCGACCTCAAGCACTATTCATTAGTCACTATTCTAAACAGGCATAAATTGAACACAATTGTAAAACTTGACGGTCACGTTGACAATTTAAAATTTTGGCAGCCTAAACTCCTAACCTTTAAAAAAGGATTGTGATTTGTGTAAGCTTTTACGTGTTTGCCTATATACTCATTCGAAAATGCCCTTTACGCTACACAACAGAGAGAATGCATATATTCTAATTGTACTTTTTAATTTGCTCCACATTTAAGAATTTATTTGGAATGTGCAGTTAGTCATAATACTAGGAATTAGCATCATTATAACAGGAAAACATCTTCAATATAATTTTATTTCTTTGACTGTTTATATGCCTGAACATATTTAATTTCTTCCTCGGAAAATATATCCTGGCAACCCGAATTAATTATGTATGTAACAATAATAAAATGTATGTTCCAAAATAATACCTTTCACGCAAATGATGGTTGCCTCGTAATAATGGGCCCCGGCGGGGATACCTGCAACCAACAGGCTTGCACAGAGGGAAACAACCTCTTCAACAAAAAAAGTACCCTGGTGCCCAGTGGCGCGGGCCCAGGACCTTAGCCAAACCAATCAAGGAATGACATGGCAACGAAAAAGGTAAAAGTTACGGAGCAGGGGAGGGATACCCCAGTTCCGGTCGGGGAAGAGAGTAGGAGAGTAGGCTCCACCCGACCGTCAGCCAGCAACTACTCAGTACCCACAGTGGGATGTTAGGCTGTGGAGAGTACTAGTACTACTGACAACCTTAACGAGAGAAAACCACATGTTCTCCAGGAAACTGGAGAACATATGGATATTGGGATCAATCCTACTCCATCAGAAATCTCAATTTCATTGGACCAGGAGCGGGAGCTGTTAAAGTCCCCGTCTCTAAGGGCTGGAGAATTGAGAACTTCAGGGGGATGAGGTATCCAAGGAATTGGATGGACTCACCCTTAAGAGGAAACGACTGGGGGTGCTGTAAGAAGACGCCTTGGTCGTTTACTTAAGAGCGGAATACTATACAAAACCGCCTTAAGTAAAGTGTTGGAGCAACGGCCAACCGAACAGCAGCCAGAGCGAGGACAGCAAATCTCCTCTGAGCAAGCTGTAACCTGTAAGCGTCTGCGTTCCAACGACAGCACACCATGCCAGCGGGCGAAAAAGCCCCGGGAAGGTGGACCTGTAAAACCTCTTTTTAGGGAAGCTGTTGAGGGGGTCAGAGGGGGCATAATCCATTTCAACTACCCAACGGCTACTCTAACTAGCACACAGATGGGAACACTACGGCAGGCAATAATGCAAGCTGTAGAGGCAATCCCAGACGAGAGTCCTCAGGTGAGGTTCCTAGGCTGCCCACAACGGCCTGGGTGGCTTCTCGTCACCTATGCGGATGGGACGAGCGCCTCGTGGATGGAGAGTATCACAGAACACCTCCATCCATGGGAAGGAGAGCGCGTCTTAAATTCGTACAGGGGCAGAACCTTTCCAAACCTCATGTCTGTTACCGGATGACGCCGGTAACCGACCGTCTTCCGAGGCAGTGCTGAACAGGCTGAGGAAAATGAACCACAGTCTGACCACCTGGGAGTGGACCGTACTACACCGGGAGGAATCGCGCCCTGGTCAAACATGGACGTTCTCAGTAGATGAAGCGTCCATGATTACACTGGAGGAACTGAATTTCAGACCTTTCTGCGGATTTGGACAAATCCAATTCCGCCCAAAGGTCAGAGGAGGTAAAAACCCCTCTGACAAGAAAGCGGTGGCAGGAACGCCCTTAGGGAGAAACGAACTACAATCGCTTCCAAAAAGGAGCGAACAGCCCCGACAGGGAACATCTGGGAAAGGAAAATCCCCCCCCCCGAATAAACCCCATCTGAAGAAGAGTGGAACGGCGGGAGACCCTAACCCAGACAAAACCACCTCCAGGAAGAGTGAGAAGCATTCACCTTCCGGGAGGAGAAAGATCCCACCCCCCTTAACTTTCTTTTAAACCCACAAACTAATCCTACCTAACCCAACCGTTTCTCAACACTTCCACAACTAATACCCTTATCCCTATCCTCAAATCAACTACCCAATGACATCTTATATATTAGGTGTCTACAGGCGAATCTACAAAAAGCCAGTGCGGTCACATATGTCCTCGGCAAAAGATTTAAGGAAAAGCAAATCGACATCGTTCTCCTCCAGGAACCCTGGACAAGTAACACAGGCAAGCAGCTTGGGAAATACTTCTGGCAAGGTAATAAAAATCGGCTCTGATGAAAGACCCAGAGCATGTATCTTGATCAGAAATAATAATAATAATATAAGGGGTGCTAAGGACCGGCAACCTCCACGTTGGTGCACCCTGGACAGGCAGAGGCAACTCTGCCTGACAAATGCCGGCTGGGAGTACCAGGGCTAACCACCCTGGTACTCTTACTGCTTGGGTTCCTTACAACCTCAGAAAGGCCCCTCACAATCGACCCCAAGCGGATGGGGGTCAAAGACAGTTGGGAGGGGCCTTACCGGATGGTCTCAACGTTGACAACCTAGGCACTGAACACGGGCGCTTTAAGTGGACGAGGGAACTACGGGATGACTTGCTGACCTGCCGCGAGAGTAGCGAACCTGAGCGGAGGGGATACATGGCGCGATTGCATGCACTTTGGTGCGAAATGCATCCAGAGCATCGCGCCTTCTCTCAACAACATCTGAGAGATCAAGTATCCTTTCTGCTCAGGACAGGTTACGTAAGGGCAACCCGTCAGCTGGAAGAACTGCCAGCCGCAGTCCCACCCCGGCAATTACCAGCTGATGGGGAACATCCTTTAGAGTTCACCGGTGTAGACTTAAGGATGAGGGTTAGCCTTAACACCAGAGCTACCCTAAAGCCACAAGACCTGGCTAGAATGGACGCGGTCATCGATGTGGAACCTCCAGAAGATGCGGACATCTGTCAAATCAACTGTGCCGTGAACAACGCCGCGAAGCAACTCGTCCCCCGTGAGAGGTCAACCAATCACGGGGTTGAGAAAGCCAAGCGGCGTTTACAAAAAATCGAAGGCAAGATACAGTCGGCCAGACAGCACGCTTCCCGGATCCAGAGTGTGGTGGAATATAAGACGACTGGTAGAGTTTTTACTCCCAGAATCCGGCGCATAGCAGCCGGATTAAGACGTCAACACCATACTCTAAATCTGACAGTGATGCTTACCATCAAGCAGCACTGTCTAGATCCGAGCGCTCATGGCGATAAAGAAAACATTGAAGAGGCGGGTGAGGAGTATGGAACAAAACAATTTGTTCCGTACGAATCCTTCCCGCCTCTTTCAAGAGCCACAGAGTGTTGTCGAGAATCCGCCGACTGTAGAAAACCTTCTGGAAGGAAATCTACGAAACGACGCGTCCATTCAATAGTGACACTCCATCAATTGCACACTTCGAGGCTCTGTGCCACAGACATATTGAAGAGCCAGAAGAAGTATGCCCGGCAATCAATACGAAGTAAGTCCAACAAGCACTTGTTGGTACCAAGAACTTCGCTGCCCCGGGCCCAGACGGCATTAACAACTGGTGGTGGAAGAAATTTCCTTCCACTCACCGCCGTCTGGCGCGAATTTTCAACTCATGGTTGTACGAGGGGCAGCAGATTCCGGACTGGTTCGTCGAGGGACGTACTGTGCTTATCCCTAAAAAGGGGGATCTCTCCGACCCGAGGAATTATAGGCCGATCACTTGCCTCAACTCCTGCTACAAGATATTTACACGTATCTTGTATGCTAGGACATTGAGGTCTGTTGATCCGGTCTTCCAGCAGATACACGAACAGCGTGGTGCCAAGAAGGGCATGGCAGGTTGCACGGACAGCCTGCTGATAGATGTATTACACCGGATTCTGTGCAATACAAGCTGAATCTATCGATGGCCTGGATTGATTACCGCAAGGCATTTGATACAACATCGCATGAGCTATTGTTGTACTTGCTCGAATGTCTTGCGGTACCAGCACCACTAGTAAGATGCATAGAACAGCTGCTGCCGCTCTGGAAGACCCGCTTCACCATAACATCAGGTGCACAGCGGGTCACGACAGAGCAGGTGGCATTTAGGAGAGGAGTTTTCCAGGGTGACTCCCTGAGTCCTCTCCTCTTCTGCATCTCACTGCTGCCGTTGTCTGTTGGGCTCCGCCAAACCCGCGGTTATCAATGTGGGCCTCCCAGCGACCGGAGGCATAAGTTCACCCATCTATTTTATATGGATGACCTTAAACTTTATGCCTCCGGAGAGCGCGAACTACAAAACGCTCTTAGGGTGGTCGAAGAATATACGCGGGCAATTGGAATGGAGTTCGGGTTGGACAAATGTGCAGTCGTCCACCTCAAGAGAGGACGATGCGGGGAATTCCCTGAAGATGCGCAGCTCGCAGACGGAAGCATCCTAAGACATTTGGATGCCGGAGAGACCTATACATATCAGGGTGTGCAACAAAGGCACATCCAGGATGTATCACAAATAAAAGATTCTCTCCGCGGCAAGTACAGACACCGCCTCCGAAAGATTTGGTCTTCCGAACTTTCGGGGAAGAACAAGGTGTCTGCAACTAATATGCTTGCCGTTCCGGTCCTGCTCTACTCCTTCGAGTAGTAAAATGGACAGTAGAGAAGCTGCTCCAATTAGATAGGGATACCAGCAAGATGATGAATATTCACAGAAGTATTCATCCTAGATCGTCTATTCCTCGTGTGTACCTCCCACGTCAACGGGGGGGCCGAGGACTCTTGATCCTGGAGTGTACGCATGGCAGAGTAGTACTGAGTATGGCATGTAACATACTCAGGAGCTCAGATCCCCTCTTGCGGTTCGTAAAACATCACGAAACTGTAGGAGTGGGAGCAGGATTGTTCAAGGCAGCAAAAAGAGCCGCAGATGAACTCGGTCTCGCATTTGAAATCAGGCGAGGAGGCCGGCGAGGTGCTGATGTTGAGTCAGTCACCGAACTTCAGCCAAATCGTCTGAAAGCCCGAATAAGAGCTGCCGAACAGGAAAATCTGTTTCGGCAGCACGTCGATAAACCCCAGCATGTTGTCTTCTATAAGAACATAGAAACACTGGGTTTATCGACCAGGCTGACCTTCGCCTTTCTAAGGTCAGCAGGGCTTAAGTCGGAGACCGAGGGATTCATTATGGCCTGCCAAGATGGTGTTATCAACACCTTGGTCTACCGTAGCCGCGTGTGGCGTGTAGAGGTTCCTGATATCAACTGCAGGACCTGCCATCAGGCGCCGGAATCGCTCATGCACTTACTTTCTGCATGCCCCATATATGCGATTTCGGCCTACATCCACCGGCATAACGCGGCGTTACGAGTGCTATACTACCATCTAAGGCACTCGTACGGGGTAGACCAGACACCAGTGCTGCCTTACGTCCCCGGAGATATTGAGTCCGTTGTCGAAAACGAGAAATGCCGAATTTACTGGAACTACTCGTTCCCGACTGTCAGGCTAATCCAAGCCAACAAGCCTGACATAGTCCTCCTCGACCATCAACTCAAGGTGATGTATGTCATCGAGTTCTCGGCACCTGCGGAGAAAAACATCACCTTGAAGGAGGAGGAGAAACGGACCAAATATCGCGATCTCCGGTACGAGCTCCAAGTGCTGTACCCAGGCTACTCGGTAAAAATGGTCGTCCTTATAATCGGTGTACTCGGAGGGATAAAGCCTACGCTGCTCTCGGAACTGAAGATCATGCCGGCCTGCCAAAAATCAGCCGAGTGGCTGGCAGGCCAAATGCAGAAGGCGGTCATTCTGGGTTCTCTCCGTCTGCTTAGGGCACACGATTCTGATATCTACAGTCACTGACCCTGCGGGACGTGGGGAGTGGCTGTACTTGATGCGCCGGCGCGACTCCCGTGAGGCGTCGGAGGCCACGGGAGGACTGACCGGCATCGGGAAACCGAAAAAAAAAAAAAATATATATATATATATATATATATATATATATATATATATATATATATATATATATATATACCGGGTGGCCCAGGGACTAGGGAACCCCCCCAATTTTTCTACAATTTTTGAGATAGAAATTTGAAATTTGTAGGGATGAATCAAGACAATAATTGTAATTTTTTGATCCACCCGCGCCCAAAAAGTCACTTCCGGTTTAACCGGAAGTGACTCCAACTTTCTTATTTTAAATAGCACCCTGTATATTTAGGTGATTCTTCTGATGAATATTTAATTTCCCTTTATAAAGCTTTTTTCAGATTTAAAATCGGTTCATAAATAACCCAGACAATTACATTTGTTTGTTTCTTTTAAGAAGGCCATGAATCTAATAAACGAAATACATTATAAATAAAATAATTGTCAACACTCGTTGTAAGGGTGTCTACCATCATTACTATTATGTAATTGTAATTATTTCTCATATCGTTTATTTCTTTATTTACGTTTGTTTATTTTTTTATCGATATATTTATTTTTTACATTTCGTACTACCATAACTTGCTTATTTTGAATAGCATCCTGTGTGTTTTATGTGGTGTTTTTCTTCTCATCAAATTATTCTCTCCGATGATGTATGTATTTGTTATAATAATAACGTTATTAATGCACAAAATGTCGAACATAAAATATTCCTGATACTGTTTTCACTCTTCTTTATGAGTAGGCTGTGTACTCGTATACCTAGGTACGTGAAAATGTAATTTTTAAGTGATCCAATTGTTTACACTTATCAAATTATACCTATTGTAGTATAATAATAATAGTATTAACAAAAAGCATAAATTTATTTAATAATTAAACATGTACATCTACCCTACCCGACAAAATGAACTATTCATTGCAAATAAAGAAACTAGGAAGTAAGTTTTGGAAGACCACAGTTATAAACTAGAAAATAATGAAGAAATAGTGAGTACTATACATTGAACTAAAGTACAGAAACTTATAAAAACTGAACTAAATTAAATGTTAAATAACTAAAACCTTATAAATTTTGTTCCAAGTGGCCTCGGTTTGCTTGAATACAAGCACGAATTCTTTCTGAACGTTCTCTCATTACATTTCGTAAGTTTTGGGGATTTATGTCATTAATTGCCTGTCTCACTCTATCCTCGAGATCTTCTCTAGTAGTCGGTTGCTGAGAATATACATTATTTTTTAAATATCCCCACAAATAATAGTCTAATGGACTCAAGTCCGGTGATCTCGCACCATCTAGTTGGATCATGAGTACCTATCCAGTGATCTCCAAAACGATTATTTAAATATCTTCTAACCGCAAGTGTATTATGGGGCGGAGCTCCATTCTGTTGCAAAAATAACATTCTTTCTCGAGCAATAGGTAAATTCTCTAAAGTAAAACGTATTTTGCAAATAATTAAGTGAAATTTACAGAAAATGTTATTTAACATTTAATTTAGTTCAGTTTTTATTAGTTTCTGTACTTTAGTTCAATGTATAGTACTCACTATTTCTTCATTATTTTCTAGTTTATAACTCTGGTCTTCCAAAACTTACTTCCTAGTTTCTTTATTTGCAATGAATTTTGTCGGGTAGGGTAGATGTACATGTTTAATTATTAAATAAATTTATGCTTTTTGTTATTACTATTATTATTATAATACAATAGGTATAATTTGATAAGTGTAAACAATTGGATCACTTAAAAATTACATTTTCACGTACCTAGGTATACAAGTACACAGCCTACTCATGGAAAAGAGTGAAAACAGTATCAGGAATATTTTATGTTCGACATTTTGTGCATTAATGACGTTATTATTATAACAAATACATACATCATCGGAGAGAATAATTTGATGAGAAGATAAACACCACATAAAACACACAGGGTGCTATTTAAAATAAGCAAGTTATGGTAGTACGAAATGTAAAAAATAAACATATCGAAAAAAAATAAACAAACGTAAATAAAGAAATAAACGATATGAGAAATAATTACAATTACATAAAACACAGACACCCTTACAACGAGTGTTGACAATTATTTTATTTATAATGTATTTCGTTTATTAGATTCAGGGCCTTCTTAAAAGAATCAAACAAATGTAATTGTGTGGGTTATTTATGAACCGATTTTAAATCTGAAAAAAGCTTTATAAAGGGAAATTAAATATTCATCCGAAAAATCACCTAAATATACAGGGTGCTATTTAAAATAAGAAAGTTGGAGTCACTTCCGGTTAAACCGGAAGTGACTTTTTTTGGCGCGGGTGGTTCAAAAAATTACAATTTTTGTTTTGATTCATCCCTACAAATTTCAAATTTCTATCTCAAGAATTGTAGAAAAATTTGAGGGGTTCCCTAGTCCCTGGGCCACCCAGTATATATATATATATATATATATATATATATATATATATATATATATATATATATATATATATATATATATATATATATATATATATATATATATATATATATATATATATATATATATATATATATATATATATATATATATAGTATATAATATATAATAATTAACATTAACTATTTTGTACTTACAGGTTACTGCACCCAGGACGTTGTAGCCGTCCAGGTATCGATTCCGGAGGGAGAAAGCAAGATGAAAATAATTGTCTGCTCAGCATACTTCCCGGGTGATAGAGTTGCAGACCAACCTCCTCTAGCTGCAGTGCGGGGATTTAATCGCCTACAGCAAAAGGAACAATATCCACCTTGTTATTCGATATGATGCGAATGCCCACCATACAGCGTGGGGAGGCACGAACATGAACCAAAGAGGTGTGCCACTTTTTGAATACTTATTAGGTGAAGGACTAACTGTGAATAACATTGGTTCCAAACCAACCTTTGTCACCAGAAATAGGAACGAGATATTAGATATCACAATCAGCTCAAACTACCTAAGACAAGATAACCGATTGGAAAGTATCTTCTGAATCCTCGTGTTCAGATCACAAACATATTCTATTCAATATAGAAGCAGGTCCAAGACCAATGGTGACATATCGAGATCCGAAGTGCACAGACTGGGAAGGGTACAAGCATTCTCTCCAGACTCACCTTCAATTCACTCTCACCATATTCAGGAATCGTGATGAAACCAAAATTGCGGCGGAACAGATCCGAAACGCAATTGTTTCAACTTATCACGAAAACTGTCCATTGAAGACGAAAAAGGACAATAGAGGCGCGTCTTGGTGGAACAAGAATTTGGATAAAATGAGAAAAGAAGTTCGACGCGTCTTTAAGGGGCCTAGTCGGGAAAAAGCTTCGGATAGCTGTGTCACTCTCTAGAAAGTTTTTATACATGCGCCGCTGAATAATTTTGCTCTTGACTATACCTTCACTGGACGTTTTATTCACCGACTTCATTGAGGTGCGATTCCCGATAGAGGTAACACTTCCTTGCTCCATTTGTAGTGACAAAGATACTTATTTAGAAAATTCTTTTTAATCAAACAGTACGGAATAAAAGTTTGAAACTTGCTGAGCATAATTATGAAGATTCAATCTAGACGACATGTATGAATATTACCTCGAATTTTACCGATTGATATCATAATTCAGGAGCTAATCACGTCCAAATTTCACTTATATTTACAGTATAAATTTTCCCTACATAAAGTGAAAATTAATTAAAATAGATATACATGTACCCTCTATTACACTTTCAACTACTGATCATCCAAATTTGGTGTAATTTGACCAAACAAACACTGGTTAGATTAGCCCTCTTAATCGAGCTAAAGCTTCGGGCGACTGGGACCAATATAGATCTGCTCTAATGGACTATAACAAAGAAATAAGGAAAGCAAAACGGGGATCTTGGAGGAAATTCTGTGAGAGTATAACTGACCTACCTTACAGTTCTGGAATCCACAAGTTCGACCTCTCTAATCGAGCTAAAGCTTCGGGCGACTGGAACCAATATAGATCCGCTCTAATGGACTATAACAAAGAAATAAGGAAAGCAAAAAGGGGATCTTGGAGGAAATTCTGTGAGAGTATAACTGACCTACCTCACAGTTCTGGAATCCACAAGATTCTTCCCATAGAGCCGACGTGGGAATTCGGCTCGTTAAGGCGACCGGATGGCTCATATACGGACTCTGGAAAGGAAACCTTACAGCTCCTAGCACAAAACCACTTCCGGATGATCAACAGCTGTCACCATCAGAAGGTCGATTAAAACGACCTGATAAAAATGAAAAAGGTGATCACACTACCGGCAATTGAGTGGGCCATCAAATCCTTCCAACCAATCAAATCGCCAGGAGAGAACGAAGTGTTTCCAGCTCTGCTACAAAATGGACTGGAAATATTGCTCCCATTTCTCATTAAATTATTCAAAGCTAGTCTGGTATGGAACTATATCCCATCCAGTTGTTCGGCGGTTAAGGTAGTATATATACCAAAAATGGGTAGGAAAGAACCAAGCCCTAAATCGCTTAGACCAATTAGTCTTACATATTTTTTGTTGAAAGTCATGGAGAAGCTGCTGGACGGATATATCAGGGGGAACATCTTGAATCATCACCCCCTCAATACCCATCACTACGCATATCAGACAGGAAAATCAACAGAACTAGCACTTAACAACCTAGTCGATAAGATCACCCAATCCCCCTCAAATGAAAGAAATTGAGGTGCAAGACTTTCTCGACAATGAGGGAGCATTTAATAATGCACTGCCTGACTCCTTATATGCAGCAGTGGCTGCCAGCGGAATTGAGCCTACTATAGGCGACTGGATTCGTGCTATGCTATCAAACAGGACCATAAAAACGTCTCTACAGGGAGAAACAGTTAGGTTTAGAACCACAAGAGGATGTCTGCAGGATGAGGTTCTCTTCCCCCTTTTGTGCTCACTTCTTGTGGACGACCTACTGGCTATTCACACACTGTGGGAGGTTGAGGTTCTAGCATATGCAGATGATCTAGTCATACTAGTCAGAGGAAACTCTGAAGGAGTAATATCGATTACCCTTCAAGGTAATAGTACCATTTACCCGGAAAAGAAAGCTGGAGGACTTAAGACCTCCCTCCTTAATGGGTGAAACTATTCCGTTTGCGGAGGAGGTCAAATATCTAGGAATCACTCTAGATAGATTACTTAATTAGAACTCCCATCTGGAAACGGTAATCCACAAAGCAAAGCTGTCCTTATGGACATGCCTTCGTATTTGTGGTAAATCTTAGGGCATGGGTCCCCAACAAATTTACTGGATCTACATCATGGTCATCAGACCAATGATAACATACGGATACATTGTTTGGTGGCCGAAAGGATCACAACGGACGGCCAAAGCCAAACTCTCTGGACTGCAGAGATTAGCATGCATGACCGTAACGGGAGCAATTAGCACTACACCGTCAGCTGCAATGGATATCCTCCTGGATTTACCCCCCTCTTCATATATATTTGGAGAGAGAGGCCAGGTGGGCAACCTACAGACTGCAACAAGCGGCCATTGATATGCTGTAGACTAGTATCATGGAGCGGAACAGGTTGCTGGATGATAGAGAATCACAGCATCCTGGGAATTCCCTCGTATACTATGCCTACCATGACCAACTACGAGTTGACCTTCAACATCGTTTCTCCGGAAAGAGATGAGTGGGATCGGAATAAAGCCGACCTACTGAGGGCAGACAGTTGCTGGTTTACTGACGGCTCCAAAACTCCCGAGGGGACACGAGCCGGAGTACATAGCTACAGACCAAGGGTGAGGATATCTTCAAGCCTAGGTACTCATGCAACTGTTTTTTAGGCTGAGGTTCATGCCATTGAACTGTGTGTGCGACGGCTGGAATATATGCATTTTACACGCAGATCGATAAAAATTTTCTCAGATAGCCAAGCAGCTGTAAAAGCTTTTGGCTCCTACCGGTGTAACTCCAAAACGGTATGGAATTGTCAGAAGGCTCTAAATCATTTGAGCAAAAATAACAAAGTGATTCTGGTCTGGATACCCGGCCTCTCTGGTATGAAAGGTAACGAAATAGCCGACTCCTTGGCCAGAGAAGAAGCGGGATCACGAATCATCGGACCAGAACCGATACTTGGCATATTTATAAGTACTGCTAAGATGACTATCTCAACCTGGGCTGAAAGGAAAACTCTCCAGCATTGGCAAGAGTTACCAGGATTAGTTCATTCGAAGGTGTTTTTAAAATACCCTTTGAAATTAAGAGCTAAAAAACTTTTAGAATTAAACAGGATAAACCTGAAAACTCTAACAGGCCTATATACCGGACACTGCCGATTAAACTACCATCTGCATAAACTTGGCCTAGCGAAAAACGCCGAGTGCCGTCTATGCCTGGAAGATGAAGGCAGACTACATCCTATGTATCTGTCCCGCTGTGGAGAGGATCGGATTCTCAATATTTGGCAAAGGGCAACTACTGCCAGAGGATCTGGACACATTCTCACCCAATAAAGTTATCAGTTTCGTTAAGAGACTGAACTACTGAACTTATTGGGTGAAATATAACTAGGTGTGAGCCACAATAGGCCTGCTCAAGGCCGCAATGGAGGGTCCACAGGGACCCACTCACAACAAACCTAACCTAACCTAACCTATTTGTTAAAAACGAAAATAAAATTTCCATGGAAGAAGTGCAATGGACAGAAAATGGTATAACAATAGAAACATCTGAAATTGACCTGCTAACAATTTGTGTTGATTCCGTAGCACGTCCGATGCTACAAAATTTTACCCAGTTTAATGGTTTTAATGGGTGTTCATACTGTTACCACCCTGGGAAGACGGTAAACAAAGCAGTAAAGTATTCATTAGCTGAAAATATTGCATTGAAGACTTCTAAAGATATTGTTAGTGACATAGAAGAGGCCCTTATTTCCAAGTGCAGAATACGTGGGTTCAAAGGACCTGCAGCTGCTATAAATATACCTAACTTTGATCTTGTGTGGGAATTTTCTATCGACTACATGCATAGCATTTTGTTGGGTGTTACAAGACAGCTGTGGGAAATTTGGACCAAATATGGGTACGATGATGATAGTATATTGGTGCTCCAAAAAATTTAAAAGATATTAACCAAAGGCTGTTGAATAGTACTCCTCCAAATGAAATACATAGGCGGCCAAGGCCCATCTTCGAGAGAGCCAAATGGAAAGCCACTGAGTGGAGATCTTGGTTGTTGTTTTATGGAATTCTATGTCTTACAGATATATTAAATTCAATATATTTGGCTCACTTCATTCTTTTGCAAAGAGGTATATTTATTGTATTAAAAAAAAAAATTCAAATAGCGACCTAATAATAGCTGAAAATTGCATTGGACAATTTATTATAGACTTCCAAAAACTATATGGGCCATCAGCAATGACATACAATGTACATTTATTAACACATCTAGTAGATTCAGTTAAAAGAACTATGGTGTACATCAGCTTTTCCGTTCGAATCTGGGATATTTAATTTAAAAAGACGTGTTAATGGTTCAACAGGTGTTGAGAAGCAAATTGTTTTGAAAACTATAAAATTCAAAAAAACTGTCAGAAATTAGATTCAGGAAAAACATCATAAAAACAATCATATTACAAAATTTTAAAAATTCTAAATTATGGCCACAACCAAATTAAATTTTTTATTAATGAGGATGCGGTCCAAATTTTGTTGGGTTAATAAAGAATACTCTTTTCTACTTTGCCAAGCTTTCGAAAATATTTTATTTTCTTTCTCAAGACTACAAAAGAAGATAAAAAGGGTTCATAGTTACATGTAAAAAAATTATAAAAAACATTTTTTTACCTTATGCCAGTAAGTTGAGGTTATAAGTTAAAACTAACATCACGTTACACATTAAAATTTCACTATGCAATGTTGACATCTACTTTATGTTATTTAATACATTTTAATTGCTGCATAATGACCAAGTTAATCGAATAACAAGTATGGGGATTCAACCCCATAGTGGATGTGCTCCACTACTCTAGTACATGTCAACTGATAATTGGTTCAAATGCAAATTACTCTACACCACAAGTATTTCATACCAACTCACCAAACAAATCAACCAAAATATAACTAAAAACCGCGGGCATTTTCAAATTCCTACAATTTATGAGAAGTTTGAATTTAATCAAATTTTCCTTCAGACAGGTGTGCTTGAACTCGGTGGCGTCCAGTCACATGGCTAGAAAACCTCCTATATTGTCACTAAGTTATCTAGTTCCTGAGAATACTCCCCGAATAGAAACAACCCTCTATCTGATTTAGTTTGTGAATTTGCCATGTAAACTTGGCCAGTTTTTTTCCCTTAGGATCGGTGCTACGGTCTTCGAATCGAACGTATTGTAAAGGACCACCCCCATTGATTGGCACAGGGTTAATTCCCAGCAACACGTTGAAACCAAGACTGAAGCAACGAACCGAAATGGAAAAAAAAACTGTCCGTAACTTCATTTATTTAACTGAAAGGTGAAGCCTTCATTGTTGGAAATAAATCAAAAGGTGTATTCAACCCCCTATATTTGTCACTGGGTCTTTTTGCCCCTTGCTTACTCCCCTCAACGTGTCTTTCACCTTTTGTTTTCTTTCAAACACAGAAATAAAATATATTACACTTCCTCTTCCCTCTGTGTCTAGTTAAAAGAATGTAAAATAGAATTTTCTTCCTCATTTTGTTGTTCGTTAGGTTAGTTTTCTCTGAGCTCGGTATCATGGCTCCTGACCAAACGTCCTGTTGGAATTACACCCCCCAATGATTGTCACAAGGTTAATTTCCAACATCACGTCGAGTGGTAAGGACAGCAACACCGGATTCAGCGAAACCTATCCATATTTTTTATTCAATTTTTAATTGATAAATTGAGTTAAGACCAAGAAGAGAAATATACTATACTTTTTTCTGTGGAACCAGTTCAGAAAAAGTATCACAATTGCCTATAAGAGGCAAGGTTGGATTACAGTAGGAATTCCACCCTGAGTAGTGAATTGTCACTGATCCTCCATTCAGAGTAACACTCCACTGCACCACCCAAAGTCAATAAAAGTTAAAAAATGTTTTAAATTTATTAAATTGTCAAAATTAAATGATTAACCATTTTTTTTGTTCTCCCTCCCCTATTCGTTTCATCATTGTGGAACCCAAGTCTCCAGACAGGAGTACAATTAAGGATGATCCCCTATTTTATGTCACTAAGTTCATCCCCGACAACACACCTACCAGGAGCAAACGTCCCACATTGATGGAACCTGATTTGAACTATTATTGTTACTATTATTGTAGTAGTAACAACAATAATAGTAATAATAATATTGACGAACATATTACAGTGAGATATGGGTCCTTACCATACATCAAAGATTTAACTTCGAAAATTATCAATATTTTCACACATGAACCATCAATAAAAATTGCCCAAAAAACAGCAAAACCACTTAGCACTATTTATACTAAGGTGAAGCACAAAGATGATGCTCTGAAAAAATCGAATGTTATATATAGTATTCCTTGTCACAACTGCGAAATGAAATACATAGGTCAAACGTCACAGTCGCTCCAATCACGTATTACATTGCATAAAAGTGATTGTAGAAACGGCAAACTCTCGTGTGCATTAGCAGACCACTCAATTGCTACTGGACATAAGATAAATTTTAACCAACCAAAAATCTTAAATGTAGAAACGAATTTGAAAAAAAAGACTTTTCCTTGAAATGGTAGAAATTAACAAGGAAAATAATCCAATGAATAGGAGAACTGATATAGATAGTTTAAGTAGTATTTATTCATATTTGCTTCACATCAACAGTTAAACCACATTTTCAAATTAGGTTTTGCCATCTTGGGATGTTTGTCCCTAGTGGGTCTGTTGTCAGGGATGAATTTCGACGTCATCCTTGATTGTATTTCCACTTGAGGACTTGGGTCCCAAGATGACAAAACAGAGGGTAAAAACAATCCATAGGTTCCAAATCAGGTTACATCAATGTGGGACGTTTGCTCCTGGTAGGTTTGTTGTCGGGGATGAACTTAGTGACATAAAATAGGGGGATCATCCTTGATTGTACTCCTGTCTGGAGACTTGGGTTCCACAATGATAAAACGAATAGGGGGAGGGAGAACAAAAAAATGGTTAATCATTTAATTTTGACAATTTACTAATAAATTTAAAACATTTTTTAACTTTTATTGACTTTGGGTGGTGCAGTGGAGTGTTACTCTGAATGGAGGATCAGTGACAATTCACTACTCAGGGTGGAATTCCTACTGTAATCCAACCTTGCCTCTTATAGGCAATTGTGATACTTTTTCTGAACTGGTTCCACAGAAAAAAGTATAGTATATTTCTCTTCTTGGTCTTAACTCAATTTATCAATTAAAAATTGAATAAAAAATATGGATAGGTTTCGCTGAATCCGGTGTTGCTGTCCTTACCACTCGACGTGATGTTGGAAATTAACCTTGTGACAATCATTGGGGGGTGTAATTCCAACAGGACGTTTGGTCAGGAGCCGTGATACCGAGCTCAGAGAAAACTAACCTAACGAACAACAAAATGAGGAAGAAAATTCTATTTTACATTCTTTTAACTAGACACAGAGGGAAGAGGAAGTGTAATATATTTTATTTCTGTGTTTGAAAGAAAACAAAAGGTGAAAGACACGTTGAGGGGGAGTAAGCAAGGGGCAAAAAAGACCCAGTGACAAATATAGGGGGTTGAATACACCTTTTGATTTATTTCCAACAACGAAGGCTTCACCTTTCAGTTAAATAAATAAAGTTACGGACAGTTTTTTTTTTTCCATTTCGGTTCGTTGCTTCAGTCTTGGTTTCAACGTGTTGCTGGGAATTAACCCTGTGACAATCAATGGGGGGTGGTCCTTTACAATACGTTCGATTCGAAGACCGTAGCACCGATCCTAAGGGAAAAAAAACTGGCCAAGTTTACATGGCAAATTCACAAACTAAATCAGATAGAGGGTTGTTTCTATTCGGGGGAGTATTCTCAGGAACTAGATAACTTAGTGACAATATAGGAGGTTTTCTAGCCACGTGACTGGACGCCACCGAGTTCAAGCACACCTGTCTGAAGGAAAATTTGATTAAATTCAAACTTCTCATAAATTGTAGGAATTTGAAAATGCCCACGGTTTTTAGTTATATTTTGGTTGATTTGTTTGGTGAGTTGGTATGAAATACTTGTGGTGTAGAGTAATTTGCATTTGAACCAATTATCAGTTGACATGTACTAGAGTAGTGGAGCACATCCACTATGGGGTTGAATCCCCATACTTGTTATTCGATTAACTTGGTCATTATGCAGCAATTAAAATGCATCCTCATTAATAAAAAATAAGCTGTTTGTTTTTTAACTAGTCGTCCACTACGTCTACCAGTTTTTTTAAATATATGTATATATACATATATATATATATATATATATATATATATATATATATATATATATATATATATATATATATATATATATATATTGTGATAAAGAGAAAGTAACCCAGTTTGAATCACCAATAGAGATACCTAAGTTTTCTGGCAATCAGTATACAGATTATGCTAGTGTTAGGGGTGATAATAACGATGGTGAAAGTGCTAGTATTCAGAATGACAATCAGTATAGTGAGAATGCATCAAATGCACATATTAGTGAATGTATGGAGAACTCTCCAAATATTCAACCTGACATACAGGAAGGATGGAAGACTGAAGACCGTCCAAAGCGGGTTTCAAAAAAACCTTCCTGGATGGCAAATTATACAAGTTAAGATTTGTATCATTGTTATGTTTCTATTAAGATTTTTGTATCATTTTTATTTTTCTTATTACTCATTTAAGTGAAAGGGAAAAGGGGGGATGTTGTATCAGTCTAGATTAGAGAACGTACCTTCAGGAGAGATTGGGGGAACGGACTCTCAGGGAAGAGGGGGCTCGAAGGAACGGGGCTGAGGTTGTAGATGTTAGAAGTAGATGATGAACTAAATAAGTGAATAAAGCTAATAATAACAGGGAGTCACATATTTTATTCTTGTTATCCCGATCATTCCCCATAACGCAACAATATCGATACTATATTAATAACTAAAACCATGCCAACATATTTTGTTCATTTTTATAGCTATAATGGCAGTATTAGGACTTAACGTTGTGCAATTTAATTACTTGCTCATGACACCATGAAAATGACTATAACCAAACCTGCATGGTCATATTGTGGCTACTATAAATGACCAGTATATAGTCAAGAAAAGGCCATCATTACATTTTTGCGTTTAAATTTTATTTTGTACCACGATTAAAATAATATGGCCAAAATGCAACTTGGCGAAAGCCATTAAAACGTTTTTATAGCCGAATCTTGGTTATTTCAGCTAAATAGCATGTTTGTGTTGTTTAGGAAAGGTAATCAGAAGAGACTCTAATTCATCAAGCACTGATTCAGAAGTACCACTTTATCAAGACTCAGATAATGAAGAGGAATTTTTTGGATGAACTTGGAAATTCTCTTAACGATCCTGTAGATGACAATACAACAATTGGAATTATTAGGTGGGTGCTGGTGCAATATGCCACGAAAAGAATTATGAAACTATGTCGGCAATATCATTGAAAAACATAAAGCTGAGGAATCCCTACCGAAAATGCTAGGTCAAATCTTAATAATTCTTATACAACACTTGCAATAGTTTATGAAATTTTAAAAGCTTTATAAGATCTCACGAGATGAACATTAATAGCTTATGAAATTAAATTTAGTGTTTAAGAGTTCCTGCGAGATTCTACCTGAAAGAGTATTTTTAAAATAATATATAAGGAAATTCAATATAGCAACGGAGACGATTTAATAAGAAAGTGTGTAATTTATACACATTAATATGGTCTTATAAGGAGAGAAAGTTCAAGAATTCAGGAGATTTAATAAGAAAGTGGAATTCATAAGAATTAGTATGGTCTTATAACAAGAGAAAGTCTGAGAATTCAGGTGAATTAATAAGAAAGTGTAATTTATACGAACTAATGTGGTCTTATAAGAAGAGAACGCATACGAGAAGTGAGGAGATTTAATAAGAAAGTGTAATTCATATGAATTAATAAGGTATTCTAAGAAGAGAACGTCCGAGAATTGAGGAGATTTAATAATAAGTGGAATTTATACTAATTAATATGGTCTTTAAGAAGAGAACTTCAGAGAATTGAGTAGATTTAATAAGGAATTGTAATTTATATGAACTTAATAATATTGTCTTATAAGAAGAGAACGGCTGAGAATTCAGGAGAATTAATAAGAAAGTGTAATTTATACGAATTAATGTGGTACTATAACACGAGAACGTTAGAGAATTGAGGAGATTTAATAAGAAAGTGGAATTCATACGAATTAATATGGTCCGATAAGACACGAAAGTCTGAGAATTCAGGAGAATTAATAATAAAGTAATTTATACGAACTAATAGGGTCTTGTAAGAAGATAACATTCAAGAATTGAGGAGATTTAATAAGAAAGTGGAATTCTGCCAATTAATATGGTCTGATAAGAGAAAGTCTGAGAATTCAGAAGAATTAATAAGAAAGTAATTTATATGAATAGGGTCTTGTAAGAAGAGAAAGTCCGAGAATTAAGATTTAATAAGAAAGCGAAAATCATACAAGTTAATATGGTCTAGCTTATATAAGAGAAATTCAGGACAATTAATAAGAAAGTGTAATTTATATGAACTAATGTGGTCTTATAAGAAAATATTCAAGAATTGAGATTTAACACGAAGTGGATTTCATACGAATTAATAGGATATTATAAGAAAATTTTTCGAGAATTGAGAAGGTTTAATAAGAAAGGAGAATGTATAAGAATTAATATATGGTTTTATAAGGGAAAGTCCGAGAATTCAAGATATTTAATACTATAAAATGTAATTCATAGAAACTAATATGGTCTTATAAGAAGAGAAAAAAATCGTACAATATTGAATTACTTTACTGATTATTTCTAGCACTTTAATGATGATTTTGGGATTCTTTAGTGCCTATTTAAGAAAAGACTATGATGTGATTAAAAAAAAACTACTTAGATATTTACTGAATATATATATATATATATATATATATATATATATATATATATATATATATATATATATATATAAATAAACAAATATGTTGCTGAACACTCTAATACATTTGAAATTCAGTAAATATCTAAGTAGTTTTTTTTAATCACATCATAGTCTTTTCTTAAATAGGCACTAAAGAATCCCAAAATCATCATTAAAGTGCTAGAAATAATCAGTAAAGTAAGTAATTCAATATTGTACGATTTTTTTTCTCTTCTTATAAGACCATATTAGTTTCTATGAATTACATTTTATAGTATTAAATATCTTGAATTCTCGGACTTTCCCTTATAAAACCATATATTAATTCTTATAAATTCTCCTTTCTTATTAAACCTTCTCAATTCTCGAAAAATTTTCTTATAATATCCTATTAATTCGTATGAAATCCACTTCGTGTTAAATCTCAATTCTTGAATATTTTCTTATAAGACCACATTAGTTCATATAAATTACACTTTCTTATTAACTGTCCTGAATTTCTCTTATATAAGCTAGACCATATTAATTTGTATGATTTTCGCTTTCTTATTAAATCTTAATTCTCGGACTTTCTCTTCTTACAAGACCCTATTCATATAAATTACTTTCTTATTAATTCTTCTGAATTCTCAGACTTTCTCTTATCAGACCATATTAATTGGCAGAATTCCACTTTCTTATTAAATCTCCTCAATTCTTGAATGTTATCTTCTTACAAGACCCTATTAGTTCGTATAAATTACTTTATTATTAATTCTCCTGAATTCTCAGACTTTCGTGTCTTATCGGACCATATTAATTCGTATGAATTCCACTTTCTTATTAAATCTCCTCAATTCTCTAACGTTCTCGTCTTATAGTACCACATTAATTCGTATAAATTACACTTTCTTATTAATTCTCCTGAATTCTCAGCCGTTCTCTTCTTATAAGACAATATTATTAAGTTCATATAAATTACAATTCCTTATTAAATCTACTCAATTCTCTGAAGTTCTCTTCTTAAAGACCATATTAATTAGTATAAATTCCACTTATTATTAAATCTCCTCAATTCTCGGACGTTCTCTTAGAATACCTTATTAATTCATATGAATTCCACTTTCTTATTAAATATCCTCACTTCTCGTCGTTCTCTTCTTATAAGACCACACTAGTTCGTATAAATTACACTTTCTTATTAATTCACCTGAATTCTCAGACTTTCTCTTGTTATAAGACCATACTAATTCTTATGAATTCTACTTTCTTATTAAATCTCCTGAATTCTTGAACTTTCTCTCCTTATAAGACCATATTAATGTGTATAAATTACACACTTTCTTATTAAATCGTCTCCGTTGCTATATTGAATTTCCTTATATATTATTTTAAAAATACTCTTTCAGGTAGAATCTCGCAGGAACTCTTAAACACTAAATTTAATTTCATAAGCTATTAATGTTCATCTCGTGAGATCTTATAAAGCTTTTAAAATTTCATAAACTATTGCAAGTGTTGTATAAGAATTATTAAGATTTGACCTAGCATTTTCGGTAGGGATTCCTCAGCTTTATGTTTTTCAATGATATTGCCGACATAGTTTCATAATTCTTTTACGTGGCATATTGCACCAGCACCCACCTAATAATTCCAATTGTTGTATTGTCATCTACAGGATCGTTAAGAGAATTTCCAAGTTCATCCAAAAATTCCTCTTCATTATCTGAGTCTTGATAAAGTGGTACTTCTGAATCAGTGCTTGATGAATTAGAGTCTCTTCTGATTACCTTTCCTAAACAACACAAACATGCTATTTAGCTGAAATAACCAAGATTCGGCTATAAAAACGTTTTAATGGCTTTCGCCAAGTTGCATTTTGGCCATATTATTTTAATCGTGGTACAAAATAAAATTTAAACGCAAAAATGTAATGATGGCCTTTTCTTGACTATATACTGGTCATTTATAGTAGCCACAATATGACCATGCAGGTTTGGTTATAGTCATTTTCATGGTGTCATGAGCAAGTAATTAAATTGCACAACGTTAAGTCCTAATACTGCCATTATAGCTATAAAAATGAACAAAATATGTTGGCATGGTTTTAGTTATTAATATAGTATCGATATTGTTGCGTTATGGGGAATGATCGGGATAACAAGAATAAAATATGTGACTCCCTGTTATTATTAGCTTTATTCACTTATTTAGTTCATCATCTACTTCTAACCTCTACAACCTCAGCCCCGTTCCTTCGAGCCCCCTCTTCCCCTGAGAGTCCGTTCCCCAATCTCTCCTGAAGGTACGTTCTCTAATCTAGACTGATACAACATCCCCCCTTTTCCCTTTCACTTAAATGAGTAATAAGAAAAATAAAAATGATACAAAAATCTTAATAGAAACATAACAATGATACAAATCTTAACTTGTATAATTTGCCATCCAGGAAGGTTTTTTTGAAACCCGCTTTGGACGGTCTTCAGTCTTCCATCCTTCCTGTATGTCAGGTTGAATATTTGGAGAGTTCTCCATACATTCACTAATATGTACATTTGATGCATTCTCGCTATACTGATTGTCATTCTGAATACTAGCACTTTCACCATCGTTATTATCACCCCTAACACTATCATAATCTGTATACTGATTGCCAGAAAACTTAGGTATCTCTATTGGTGATTCAAACTGGGTTACTTTCTCTTTATCACAATATGGAGCTGTTATTAAAAACCATTTGTTTCTACAATAAAACCATTTTGCGATTGAATTACATAGGAACGAGGTTCCTCACATTTTTTTAACTACTTTTCCGTACGATCGGAGGTCAGTAACCCACACTGAATCTCCCAATTTTAATTCCGACAATTCTTTGGCTTTATGTCTCAGATCAAAATTTTCACATTGCTTGTCCTTTCTTTTCCCTTTCACTGCTGAGAATGCTGCTTTAGTATCCACCGTCTCCTCTAGCTTACTAGGTAAGAGGGGCAATGTAGTTTTAATTTTCCTTGACATAAGCAGTTCTGCTGGACTAAATCCACATTCTAAAGGTGTGGACCGATATTACATAAGCGCTAAATAAATATCATCATTTTTCCTAAGAAGATTTTTGGCAACTTTAATTGTGGCTTCAACAGCACCATTGGATTGGGAAAAGTAGGGACTACTAGTAATGTGTTTAAAGTTATATTTTTTAAAAACACTTTGAAATTGCAGGCCATATCTGACCTTACAATATCCGGAATGCCATTCCTAGCAAAAATCTCTTTCATAGTCATAATAGTACGTGTGCCTTTCAAAAGGATATTCTCAGAGAAGGAAATATCGTGGCGGTACTGAAAATAGGGTAATAGTTCGAGAGATAATTTGTTCTTTTCAGGCCAACCCGAGAATGTAAATTCCTTTAGTTTCTTACAATAGTCAGAGGACTGCTCTTCGATAATTTTTTTTAGGTAATGGTCTTTTACTGGAAGGTTTTTCATAATAAGACGAACATGAGCTTCAACATCTGAAGCTAGTTCCTCAGACCTGGATATATTTCTAAAGGACTTCGAGATAGGGCATCGGCTACTACCAGCTGTTTTCCCGGTGTATACACTATTTTATAATCATACCTCATTAATCTGATACGAAATCTCTGAATTCGTGGAGTAAGATCATCAAGGTTTTTTGTCTGGAGAATTTGAATAAGCGGTTTGTGATCTGTTTCCAGGGTAACTGGTATTCCTATTATATACTCCTGAAAGCGATCACATGCCCAAGCCAGTGCAAGACTTTCTTTCTCTATCTGAGCATAGCGCACCTCCGTAGAAGTGAGTGTGCGGGAAGCATATGCAACCACTTCTCTTTCATTTTTTTCATTAATCTGCATTAAAGCACCTCCCAGGCCATGCGAAGAGACATCAGCACTAACCAGTATTATTTTGGAGGGGTCAAAGAAAGAAAGACAAGGTGCTTGTGTAAGAAGCTGTTTGATTTCGAAAAAAGATTTTTTTTGGGGTTCATCCAATATAAAAGACATCATTTCTCAAGACACTTGTAATAGGTTCTAAGACATTTGATTTATTTGGTAAAAAACGAGAGGCAAAATTACCCATCCCCAAAAATTGTTGAACTTCTTTTTTACTTGTAGGGTTTGGAAATTTTAATATAGCTCAATGCGTGAAGGTTCAACTTTAGCCCCTTTACTAGAAATCACATGTCCAAGGAAACTAATTTTTTCCACCCCTACGAGGCACTTGGATTTATTTAAGGTAATACCTTCAGCTTGCAACCGAGACAAAACTTCACGTAGAACTTTATCATGTTCTTCAATAGTAGGAGCATGAACAAGTATGTCATCAACATGTGACTACCCCTTTTAAATTTGAAAATATTTTTGAAAATTTTGAAGTAAAATACTCTGGAGCACATGATATTCCAAAGGGCAGTCTTTTACACAAGAATCTACCAAATGGGGTAAGAAAGGTAGTGTAAGGTTGTGATTCTTTAGAGAGGCGGATCTGATAAAATCCTGAATTTGCATCCAGTTTTAAAAAAAATCTAGAGCCCTGCAATAGATTAAGGGATGTTTCAACTTTTGGTATTGGATAGTGTGGGCGTAAAACATTTTTATTTAGCATTGTATAATCACAACATAAGCGTATCGTATCTCCTTTTGGGACTATGACTATCAGAGATACTCACGCTGTTGGAAGCTCAACTGGTACAATAATGTCGAGTTTCATTAATCTATTTAATTCATTTTCTAACTTTGATAGCAAAGGTATCGGAACTACACGAGGACTTGTTTGCACATATGGTTTTGCATCGTTATTCACTTGTATTGAAATTTCATCTTTAAATTCTCCCAATAGATCAAATATTAAAGGATATTCTACTTTGAAAATAAAGCACTTCTAATTTTACAATATCGGGTCTACCTAAAATAGGTGTCTTTAAATCTCTTATTACATATACAAAATCAGTACACATTTTAACATTATAGCCCAAGGACATTTTTAATTTTCCCAACACATTAAGAGCGGTGCCATCTGGACCGGATATACTCTCATTACACGGCCAAAGTGAATTCTCTAAATTTTTAGGCAAAAGATGCTGAGGTATACAGATTATATCCACTCCAGTGTCAACCAAAAATGAAATTTGTTTATTTATTTCATTTACCTTAATAGCGACTACCCATTGATTGTTGTTATTAACATTAATGTGGAAATAACACCTAAAAACTGCTGGTCTGCCAAAGAAAATTCATTGCATTCACTATTATCTTCCGTATTTACCATTTTAATAAACTTCTTGCCACTGGAATCTCTTGATTTGCACACTTTGTCCCAGTGCCCTCTCCTAGAACAGTTTCTACATTTTGAAGCTCGAGCTGGGCAGACTTCTCTGTCGTGAGGTTCCAGTCCACAAAACTGACACGACTCTCCGGACAAGGGATTCTTAGGATTGTTTTTAGTTTTCACACTAGGCTTACTATAAACAGATTTTGGTAATTCTTTACAACAGCCACTTCTATATTTTTCGTGTTTTTTTTGTACACATGCGTAAAGTGTCTCTATAGAAGACATTTGCTGCAAAAGAAAATGTTGCGCAAATGTATTTCGTATTTTCGCACTGTTTTGGGACAAGGGAAATAAGTGATTGTGTCGTGTTATCATTCACATAATAGATACATGTCAGACTTGAATAGAATAAATTAAAGGGCAAGGGAAAGATATTTGCAATATCGTATTTTCGTACTATGTTTTAGGGCAAGGGAAATATGTAGATGTTAATAGTTAATTGTATCGGCGCTGTCAACCCATAAGGAGTCATAAAGTAGATATAGAATGTATATTATGTGTAAGTTAAACGCGCCGTATGAGGGTTTCGTAAATTCCACCAAACGCATTGAAAAATTTTATTATTTTTTTTGTGGCATTTCCCATCATAAGCGCAACATATAATTATGTGGGATATATTCCTAACATGACGGAGCATCGTACTGTGTATTTGTTTTTTTCATCAGGCAGAAGTGGCTGTTGTAAAGAATGACCCAGATTTTTTCTGAGAAATTGAGCTCACCTGGCTTTCTTGTCGAAGAATATTATTTTGATGTGCTTGTATTTCTGCTTGTTTAGCTGCAAGAATTGCCTCCGGTAAACTGTGCTACAACTGTAATTTTTCACTAGTTTTTTTGTCTGATATGCCTACCACAATTCTATCACGAATAAGACTGTCTTTTAAAGCACCATACTCACAGTATTCTGCCAAGTTGTGTAATGTGGTTATGAAACTATCCATATTCTCACCTCGTCGCTGTACTCTAGAGTTAAACTGAAAGCGTCAAATATCACGTTTCTCCTCGGGATAAAATAATCTTCGAAAGCTTTAACGAGCTCATGGTATTTGTTTGAAACTCTGGGAAACTGTATTAAAACATCCTCACTTTCGGTGAGATACATGCCTGATACAGACATGTATCTGTTGAAATGTTTTATCCATTGAGTCCAAGTGGCTGGATTTGTAAAGTTAAACTTATCTGGCGGTGTAACTTTAATAGCTTCTGCCATTTTTCTTTATTTTCGGCGGTATAACGCACACACCCTACTTGTAGGCACTGTATATATTCGGAATTGGGGTTCAATCAACTACGCTGCCACCATGTTGCGTTATGGGGAATGATCGGGATAACAAGAATAAAATATTTGACTCCCTGTTATTATTAGCTTTATTCACTTATTTATCTTTTTCTGTTCTATGCTTATTTAGTTCATCACTTACTTCTAACCACAGAACAGAAAAAGGCTTCTAACCTCTACAACCTCAGCCCCCATGATACAAATTTGTATCATGCCAGAGACAACCCGAGACGTGCAAGTGGATAGAAAATTTTGTCCGATTTTAACATTTATTCGCTATCTCTATTTAATATAAGAATAGTCAAATATAGCTATCCTAGTCCGATAAAATGGAAGGTGAAAGCAGAGGGTAGCACTTGCACTGCTGTCATTTCTGTTCTATCCCGCGCTTTTTCTGTGGTATTTATCTGTCAACTTGAAGTGACGAAAGAAGCGTTTGTTATTTTGTCGTGATTTTGATTATTTCTCGTTGTATTTTGTGATATTTGTGTGTTAAAGACTATTTCTCTTCTTAAAGACTACAATTTCATATAACTGGTAAGTTATAAAATTATAAATAATTTTATCCGCTATATCTAACCTATATCTGCCTATATATTAATCAGAAAGGGTAAACAGTATTAGAAAATGTGCTAACTGTATCCTTTACTTATTTTATTCCTCATAATAAACTTTGAAATTGGTTGTAGGTTATTTTTTGTTTGAGATGGCTACAGAGTCACGAATTAGATTGTGTTATGTGTGTGGTTCTTCGGAGGACGATGTGGCAAAACTTCATTATTTTCCTTCAAGGTTGGAAAGGTAAATTAAGGCCTGCACTAAATTAACAACACTTCTAACAGCACAATATTTTATATTTTACAGGTCAAAAATTTGGCAAGATAATATGGGTATACATTACACTGAAGAAACTCTTCAAAATTATAGGATATGCTCCCATCATTTTACTGTTGACAGTTATGTCGACCTAAGTAGTCATAGGTTGACCCGCAATGCAGTCCCCACACTTTTTCCATGTCGTCAGTTGGCAACATACCAAGTGCAAGTAGGTAATATGTGTTTTACAAAATGTTGGTGGTGAGGGGTCCTTAGATATCAATCCATAGTTGTTACTAATTAGTTTGGTAGAAATATCGCAGACTTTTTACTATTATTTAATTTATTCAAAATAAAGAAATACAGATATTAACCAATAAACATGGTCGCTAATATCTATTTCATTTTACTTCAGATCTAGCCTCAAGCGAGGCCTCAACTTCAAAGAATATACCTTATGAGTTGGCGGAGGAATTTCCTAGCATAGTGAAGGCAGCTAGTGAATTTTTGGAGGAGATTTCCAGCACTTCTGTATTAGATCAGAATGTCACTGTTCGAAAACGACCGGGGAATTGTTAGATTTGGGATTCCTTGGTGGTGTAAGAGGCACAATGAGGCACAGAAGCAAAATAAAAAAGATGCTCGTGAGGCAAAATGAATAAAAGAATCATAAAAAAAATGGTGCTCGTGAGACAAAGAGAAAACTGAAGATTCTTTCGCATAATTAGAACCTTAATTTTTATAGCGCCACGTTGCGTGCCAAACAATACATGATTTTTTTATCTAGCACTTAATAACATTTTAAGGTACTCTCTGCAAGTCAAACCTAATAAATATTTTAAATTTAATTATAATCATTAAATAATATTCTTTTTCTGCAACCTTCTAGAAATTTACTGTGACCAATTTTTTGAGTGGAAAATACATATTTACAGGTCTAGCTCGGCAAAATGACATAAGGATTTGTAAAGTCTTTACTGATTCCTTGTCATTTTCTGTTGACAAAAAAGTATCCGATAACAATTAAAAATGATTATTCCAGTCTTCATTGAAAGTAAGTGTCTGATGTCTGTCAGTTGATTTTATATTTTATTAAAGTTAAAAAGTTTTTTTGAGACTAGCAGGAACCATTGCAGAAAAAATATTGTACACAACACACCCAGAAAGTGACTTTACTGGGCTCGCCAGGGCTTTTGCAATGGAAATTGCCAGCTCGCCCTGTTAAGAATCACTTTCCGGTCTTGTTGCATAAATAACTATCATGCTTTCTTGATATTTTCTGTAATATATTGACTAAATGTCCTGAATTTGCTTTTTTGTATTTTTTCTGATTTTAATAAATTTTGTACAAAATATTATTACCTACCTACTTGTGTTTTGAGTGTTATGTTAATTATTCAATACAAAAACATATTTCTTTTAAATCTTATGTTAAGTGGTTCAACAAGGTTACAATTAACCTTTTGATTAGTTTAACATAAAAATTAATTGACATCTAGTTTTGTATTCTAACTTTAAAATAGCTTTGTTTCTGCAGCAGTTGGTGATCGTTTGTGGATCATCAGAGATAGTCACTTTCGGTTAGTTTTTAACTTCCAGCGAATAGAAGTATTTAAAAACAACTAATCGACTACTTCTGGTCTACAAACGATCACCAACTGCTACAGAAATAAAACTTATAAATAATATCAATAAAATAATAAAAAGGGGGGGTTTTGAATTTTCGCGGGCGTTTGCTTCTTGCGCCATCTACTTTCACCTTCCATTACAATCGACCAATTCAATACTGCGGATTAAATTTTAGCACGTACTTGCGCGTCTCGGGTTGTCTCTGATCATGCTCAGCCCCGTTCCTTCGAGCCCCCCCTTCCTTGAGAGTCCGTTCCCCAATCTCTCCTGAAGGTACGTTCTCTATTCACTGATACAACAGATATCCACACTATTGCCAAGAAATTAGCCAAAACATTACTACTTTATTTGGCGATTTTCTTAGCTGTTAATTCCGCATTATGACTAAATAATAAAGAAGAAGTCGTTACTAAATGCCCTTTCTTAAAGTACCTAATTATGTAGACTTAAAAGCCTATTTTGGGACTTAATACAGCAGGGTAGGTATATAACCTTAAAACAAAGTGTTGTTGGCAGTGTTTACACATTTCATATCTAAATATATGACAGATATTGCAACTAATCCCAAAAAACAATTACCTGAGCGAAATTAAATGTAAGCTCCTGTCTATAAAATACCTGTTCTGTGTAAAATACCATAACCAAATAGTGTTCTTATCTTTGCTTCACACTTCAACTATTTAACGTATGTAATTAATTGAAACAATATACAAGTAAAAATTTAGGTTCATATAATATGTATCTAATAATTATGCTGTTTGTAAAAAAAACAAAACAAATTTGAGAGTTAAGTTTGTTTCTTCACCCTCTTTATAGTACATTTATTTCTTTTCAATTTAGTTTAATTATATTATATATTACAATATTTAACGAGGATGAAAATGTTCGATTAACTTGTTACTGGTACGTAAAATAATTCATAATGACTAGAACGCTGTTCCGTAAATATCCTCTTGTCATTTTGATATTTTATAGACCAAATTTTTTATGGAAATCTAAAGACGTTCTCTGTGCATGTGAATCCCGTTCATAGATATCAGACAAACATTGCTGAGCATATTTTGTCCCGGCACGATCAGATGAAATTTTACCTAGTTAAAATGTACTCTGTGGGAGGAAACTGTGAATGCGACTTTTGGGTCCCTCGGACTCTAGTTTTACCAATGGAAAACGCTATAATTGTGACATTTGTTGGACTATGTTCAGAATCTACATCGAATGTACCCGAATGTCATTCTCTCTCATTCTATAAAGTTAAAGTAACAAAGGACATGATAATACTCTGGGTGCGCCCGAGTGGAATCTGAACACACACCTATACTGCAGCGGCCAGCGTCAAGCGCGTAGTAAAGTCACAGATTTTTTATTCTGTGGTATAGTCTGTACTGACTGTATACTGCATGGGCATTTAGGTGGTCACTGACTGGGCTATTATATACATTTAAATTCTATACTATTGTCTATTGTTAATATTTTATATTTAATTTTATAAGTGTATTAGTAACCGTGTTCTTATGTATCGCAACGAATTCAAGAAAAAATGGTACCTTGGATAATATATAGGTAATAAGAGTGCGTATATTTATTTAAATTGTTTTTATTTAAAAAATTTATGTTATATAGGTCTGTCTTTCAAATCTGTTGAATTATTTGGAATAATGAGGCTCCATTAAAATTAAGCATAAGAAATAATTACGCAGAATGGGTGCATTTCTTGACAAACCAAAGACAGATAAATTTCAAGAATGCGGTGAAGGCAATGGATTACGATATGGAGTGGCAAGTATGCAGGGCTGGCGTATTGAGATGGAGGATGCACATATGGCCAAGACAAATCTTGGAGAAGCTCATGAAGAGTGGTCCTATTTTGCCGTTTTTGACGGTCATGCTGGAGCTAAAGTATCTGCACATTGTGCTGAACATTTGTTAGATGCTATTATGGCAACGGAGGAATTTCATGAAAATGTGATGAAAGGCATCCATAAAGGTTTTTTAGGTAATTAAGTACCAAACCAAATATATATATATATATATATATATATATATATATATATATATATATATATATATATATATATATATATATATATATATATATATATATATATATATATATATATATATCTACTACTACGTATGTATATATTTAAAATGTACTTTAAGGTTGGTCTAATAATATTTACTATTGAGCAAAGAATTATATCATTGAACATTAATAAAAGCACATTTGGTAAATATAAAATTTTACTTAATTGGTGGAAAAAAATTATTATTTAGTATGGAACATAATGCAAAGTTTTGTCTAACACATTATCCATGATTTTGTCAACATGTCTGCTTCAACTGTACAATTTCATTCCAAGTATTGGTTTTGAAGTAACGTTATAGCTTATTGATGTATATTTGCTCCTTTGCCTAAGAAAAATAAGAAATTTAATTCCAATAGACACGGAAGCCAGTTGAAGTCGCTAAATCGGAAAATATATGATTTATAGAAATTGTATTTCATGTAGATATTAGATACATGAGAGACTAAAAAGAAAAACTGCAATGTTTTATTTGAATTGAAAGCAGAAAGATTTGTTTTTGTCAGGTTTCATTTTTTTAAAATACAAATTTACTTAATTTGGAAAATGTTTAAAAATTTATAATCAACAATATAAATAAAAGTTTGTTCGTAAAGCAGTTTCCAATTGTTTGAAACTGTCGGAAGCATGCTTACATTGTTGTAGAGATGTGATTGTTCAATCAAAACGTTTTTTAATTCAGAACTCTTGTAATAATTGCATCTCTATTGTCATGAAACTATCACAAATAACCTCTACGAACAAAGCTATTAATAACGTTTATTGAAATAGGAAATTTCTAAAATCTTAATGTAAATATAGATAGTATATAAAATATAGTCGATAGACTAAAATAGGCTTGTATTTAACTAATCAGTGTTTTATTGCATTTGTAAAGTAAAAAAAAATGGGGGTTTTACCAATAATACAACAATTGAGAACTGAAACATTTTAATAAAAAAAATAAAAACATTCTTATTACAAAAAAAGAAAAGAAGAGAAGTAGGATTTCTCGACCGCAAAAACCCTGTAAACAACATTTTCAATTCAACCCCCCCTTTCAATCTTGCCACATACGATATTTTCAATTTAATCTCCCACCCCATCTTACTATACTTACCATCTACCACTACTTTATGCAAACATGTTTTCTATATTTAATAATTTTTCACCGACTACTACTACTAAAAAAATATATTCATACTCCCTTTCTCTTACCCACTTCCTGTGGAGGTATATTGCTCAAAAGCAATCCGAACCATTCTTCTCTTAAGTTCAATATGTGAACTAAATTTGAAATAAATACAGTCGAACTTCTATAACTCGAACCTCCTAAATCCCCCGAGACTGTCGAGTTAGTGAAAATTTAAGTTAAAGAAAATACTTCTAAACAAATTATATGTCAAGGTCACAGAAACATATTCGGGTTACAGAGAATTCCGAGATATAGAAGTTCGCCTGTATCTCTAACCAATCAAACCTCATCATTGGAACATACAGACTGACACACCAACACGAATAGACACATGATGTTTTGGGTGAAAGTTATTTTTTGATGTTTTAGATATTTCCAACAAATGTAATCTATCAGTCATAAATAAAATTGCGAATTATGATTTTGTTCTATCAGGCGAATAACAGAGTTGGAAAATGTACTATTTTCTTTCATGTCATTACATATATAATTGTAAAGAGAGTATTTGTAGATGAAAAAGGATTTATAATTCGAGGCCAAAGTTTTTTTTTACTTTGATAATAGAAATACTATTGGTCATGCTTTTTCATTGTGAAAAAAAGAATTATTGATGGAAGTAGTTTTTTTACGTCAAATCATTTTTATACATTGTTTTTTTCACTGGAAAATAATATTTAACTAATCTATATGATCGATCAGTACTGGTCAATTAAGATTTTTACATGAAAAGAAGCACTGATCGAAGTATATTTTTAATTATCATTTAACCCATTGGGTACTAGCATGCCATATATGCTACGCCTAATTAGCATATTTTCTAATGCCAGTAAATTTCGTTTAAACTTATTTTTCAAGGTTGTGCCGATGTTTTTAGTTTAGATAGTATATGTTTTTTTGGATACATGAGTGGTAGTCGCGCAGGTCGCCATTTGCGCCTTTGCTCTTCTAGACAACGTTTGTGTGTATAGTGCGTGGCCATAAAAATGGGATCAAAGGAACGGTGAGTAATTTTTTCACTACTGTTTTTTAAAATTAGGGTATTTCTGCTGGTTTTCGATTTTGTAGAGTATGAGTAACAATGTGTTACACAAAAATTATATATATGAAAACCTAAATACTTTTTGGGGACATGTTTTTATTGATGTGCCATATATGACACACTAGTCTCTTAGCATACTACATTTTTACGGAACTAGAAAAAATATAAGATTTCTTTATTGCAGTTTGACCGTCAAAGATATCGCTGATTTATTCGAATCTGAAGGTTTCTGGGAGAATATGAATTATGGAGCGATTGATCGAGTGTATATTGAACCTCCAGAAAATAGGGATGAGTCGGATGAAGATTCGGGGGATGAAATGGGTGGCTTACTGGATAACTTATCTGGAAGGCAGTTACAAGCACCAGCAGAAGTAGTGTTACAAAGCGGACAACGAATCGGTGGCGACGTGTTTGAACAAGATGACATACTTTCAGCGGTACCAGCAATCTTCAATCATGAAAATTCGCAAGATTTTGAAGAGGAAGATTATTTACCTCTAAGCACTTTTGTGAAGAAGAATCCAAAACTCATCAAGTGGTTGAAAGCTAACGACCTTCCTAAAATGACAGATAGACAGAGGTTTCCGCCAAGTAGTATTGTAAAATACCAAAATATGTCCCCTGTAGAAATGTTTCAACTTTTTATAACATATGATATTACTGGGCTTCTTTGTGAAGAAACTAGATGATATGCTCTTTTTATAAACTGTCCCGACCCCAAGATTACAAATGAGGAAATAAAATGCTTCTTGTCTATTCTTATTGTTTCCGGGTATGACAGAAAACCATCAAAGAAAAGTTACTGGAACTCTGGTGAGGATTTGCGTAATACCGCTGTATATAACTCAATGCGACGTGATAGATTTATCCAAATTATGAGATTTATGTATTGTGCAGATAACAATCTAGATACCAAAGATAAAATGACTAATCTGCGTCCCCTTATAACTAATATTAGAGACTTTTTTGGGAAATTATATACCAGGTCAAGAAATTGCATACGATGAAAGTATGATTGAGTACTTTGGAAAACACGGATGTAAGCAATATATTCATGGCAAAGCCATCCGTTTTGAGTACAAAGTATGGTGCATAAACTCAAAAAGTGGATATCTCATCAATTTTGAGATATATCAAGGATGTATACCCAATTCTGTAGAACATCAAAAGAAATTCGGTAAAGCAGCCGCTCCGTTACTACAGCTTATTGAAGAAATGCTACAAGAAAAAAAATCTCCCATATCATTTTTATTTTGACAACCTTTTTATGTCCATTGCAATTCTATATTACAAACAAAGGATACGAAGCAACAGGAACAGTCAAGAGAGAACTGGTTTTCCAAGACGTGTCCGCTCCAATCTGTAAAGGATATGAAAAAAACATCAAGAGGCACATACGACTATGCCTTGACCGAAGATAAAAATGTAGTGGTTACACGTTGGATGGATAACTCTGTTGTGACTGTGGCATCCACTGTCCATACAGTTCTCCCAGTTTCAAATGCCAGTCGCTATTCAGCAAGTGAGAAACAGAAAATTGGAATTCCAAGACCAAACTGCATTGGAAATTACAACGAGTTTATGGGTGGTACGGATCAAATGGATTCCAACATAAACGTTTACAGAAGTGGGATCCACGGGAAAAAATGGTGGTGGTCCATTTTTACATGGCTAATAGATGCATCAGTACAAAACGCTTAGATAATATACAAAAAACACAACCCAGATGTATCTCAGTTGAATTTTAGAAGAGCAATAGCTCAAACATATTTGAAGAAATTTCAAAATTTGCCGAGATCTGCAGGAAGACCATCGACATATTCTTCGGAAAGCAGGGTTGCCGTCGATATAAGATATGACTGTACTGATCATTATATTGAATTTATTCCGAATAACAAACGAATGCGCTGTGCTGACAACCACACTCCGTCAAGTGCTGTCAAAACACAATGTTGCAAATGTAATGTAGGATTATGTGTGCAATGTTTCAGTAGCCACCACAGGAAAAGCTAATTTTTTTATTTTACAATTAAATGTACGAACTATATTTTTTAGCAGTTAATAACTTTTTTTGTTTATTATTTTTTCATTTGAAAACAATAAATAGTTCTGCTTAAAAATAATAAACTTTTTTACTTTTAATACCCCAAAGGACTAGTGTGCCATATATGGAACAGACTCTAACTTCTTTTTTTGATTATATAATCTTTATGAAATACTTAAATATGTTGATTGGATACATTTTGATAAAATAAAACATAAAATTAACGTTCAGATTTAAAATTAAGAAATTCAGTCTCTAATGGGTTAAATTGTTTTAATAAAAATACAATATCCAGTCATTAATTTTTAAATGTATATTTACTTTCCATTTAAAAATATTTAGAGACGTGTTGATATTCATGTCATTTGGTACAGGTTTATCCAACGAAAAGGCCCCTCTTATATTTTGTTTATTTTTCGAGTTGAAAAAAAAATGTTTTAAATAAAAGTTGTAGTGAATCAAATGAACTCTTTTTAGAATCCCTGCAAAGCATATACAGGTGGTTATATAAAAGCTTACTTTTTTTTTTTTAAAGAACACCCTATATTTTTTTTTACACTTGAAATATGTATATTTTTTTGTGATTTCAGAGATATATGTTATATTTTATCTTTTACTGGTTTTTATTTATTGCAAAATTTATACTACCAGCATCTGCATGGTTATCAGGTTCACCATGAATGAACAACAATTAATTTGATACATATGCCATACAAAATAATTTAATAAACTCAAAATGCAAACTGCGTGGTTTTGTGTATCATATTATTTGTGAAAACGTTTACTTAATTAGAGCGTTACGATGTCTTCACTATTTATAAAAATAACAAGAATTCTCCAACAGGTAACATTTTATTTTGTATAGTATATATAATAGTTATGATAATAATTATAACGCCATTTGCTTTTTGAATTTATTAAATTATTCCATAAGGCATAAGTGCCAAATTGGGTGTTTTTCATCCATGGTTAACCTGATAACCAGATGTTGGTAGTATAAAATTTGCAATAAATAAAAAACAGTAAAAGATAAGATACAACATATCTATATATCTGAAATCACAAAAAACAGATTTCAAAAATGTAAAAAAATATAGGGTATTCCATTTAAAAAAAATGCAAGTTTGATTTGTCCCGCTTTTATGGGACCACCTGTGTATTTTTTGCAGAGATTCTAAAAGAGTTCGTTTTATTCACTACAACTGTTATTTGAACAAAATTTTCTAACTTGAAAACTAAACAAAATATAGGAGTGGGCCTTTTCGTTGGATAACCCTGTACATTATTGATATTGTGGACTTCTTTAAAAAATATATGTTGTTTTCGTTTTAATGAGCAGGACTTCATCAGCATGTAGAGGAGGTCATTTTAAGCAGAATATTCTCAAGAATGCATGCTTCAAATCTCTTCGTTTTCGAGTTACAGGGTGGTGAGGTTTCTGGAAAAAAAATTGTTTTGTCAGATTATCTTTAGAATGAAAAAAAATATTTATATATATATATATATATATATATATATATATATATATATATATATATATATATATATATATATATATATATATATATATATATATATATATATATATATATATATATATATATATATATATATATATATTTTTTTTTTTTTTTTTTTTTTTTTTGTGGAGGAAATATTTGCAGAATTGCTTTCTACAAATATGCCAGTTTTCACATTAATTGATTCACCGTGACGTAGTTACTAGGTGCATTGTACTATTTTCAAAAAAAAAAAAATGACATGCCACTGTCTTAATGGAATTATTCGATTTTTGGAATCCTCAGATATTTTTTTAAGAGAAAAAAGCTTCTTTAATTCTTTTCTTAGGTTGCACCTTTTTTGAGTAAAATTTAAGAACTTTATTGTATCTGTTGTAATACACAATATTAGAGTACATATGGGTCCTTTTATTGGAGGAAATTAAAACGGCTGAAAGAGGAACTCAATACGAGATTACATTCTAGAAATACAGGATAAATAGTTTTTTGAACTATTTAGTGCTATACCATGGTACCTAATCTAACGGTTTTTTTTCCAGAAACTTTAACACCCTATATCTCAAAAACAAAGAGGTTTGAAGATTGAGAATATTTTGCTTAAAATGACCTCTATACGCTGGTGAAATCCTTCTCATTAAAACGGAAACACCCTGTATATACAATATATTTCGAGACACCGTTTAGCTGTAGGTTTTTGATGACAAACTGATTTGATTTAACCCAAAAAGTAGAGGTGTAATGTTTTTGAGGTTGATGATTAATATGTGGTATTGCTCACGCCACAATTTATAAATAAATAAAATAAATATAATGTTATTGCATGAAAAGGTTAATACATACAATTGGTTATAGAGGGCGCTAGTAACAGTACTTTTCTATGACACAAACCATAACTTTTGAGGTTAGGGTTACCAACCATACTCTTTAAAGAGTACTTGTACTCTTTTGGAGCTACGAGTATTAAGTACTATTACTTTTTCATTTTAGGCCAAATCATACACTTTTTTGATTAACAACAAACTCAGATTAACATAAAATAAACTTACTTAAAAAATTGTTCTCACGAAACGAAGAATTTCTACACTATCTGTGAGATAATTAGTGAGTTTATCTATACTAGTTCCAATAAGTGTAGTTAGTAAAGAAATGTGAGTTGGAGCTATCACTACTATACGCATCTAATTCTAGAGCATGTGCTGCTTCACTATAGGTGTCCCAACTTGCATTATTTCACTGACTACGCTTACTGGAACTAGTACAGACATATATGCTTATATTTCCTTTATTTATATTCGGTACTTCACAGATGAGGTCAAAGTATATAATGTAAATTCTGTCGTTAGTGTAGAATTTTCTAATATTAATAATAATAACTCTACTTAATTATCACGCTGTTATAAACGAGATTATACTTTCCTTGTTTTTCAGATTTTCATTTTGTTATTTAACCCTTTCAGTCGCCATTTATTTCTCTGGAGTGAAAATTTTGCTTTTTTGCACCATTGCTTAATTGATTTTTTTGAAATTTTTTGGTGACAATTGTGATGCCCTACCTACCTCCTAGGGAGAGTTAGGGTATGTAGTCAAATGACTGCACTGTGATGTAATGGTAAAATTGTGACTTAATAATTTTGTAGGTAGAGGTGAGCAATAGTGAAATAAAAAAAGAACAAAAAACTGAAATCTTTGTATTATTATATTATATTATTACATTATAATAATAATAATAATTACATTTCATTATTTTGAATGAAAGTTAAAAAACCATTTTTTATTATTACATTATGTTATTACATTATAATAATAATAATAATTACATTACATTATTTCGAATGAAAGTTTAAAAAGCAATTTTTTGTTTTCCCAAGGCAAAGATGAACATTGCACTTGTTGCACATAGTTCGTGAAAAGCCTTTGCAATTAGTATTTTTGCAGCGAGGGGCAAAACTTTTGTCGTCATGGATGGGCTATTGTCCAATATTATCGTAACGAATGTCACTGATGGGCCGAACCTCATCGACTTCTCGTTTGCGTCTTGAAATTGTAGGCGACGAGCGCACTATGGGCCGATGGTGAAGGCGCCGTCTCAAAAATACCAAAAACCGAATAAGGAACACAAACTTCAATTTTCTTATAATACATCAAACTTTTATAATTCGGTTCGGTAATTTATTTAAATGTTGACTGGGTTCAGTTAGTAGACTTCAAAAGTAGGAATATGGAGAGATTTAGATAAGTGTTGTTTTGATGCTTATTTTAAATAAACAATTTCGTGCTTAAAAATTAAATAAAATGCAATGTATTATACACCGTTTCAAAGAGCAGTTCTTCTAGTATTAAAAACATAAACATTTGCATATTGCTTATCCCTTACTACAATAAAAAAAATGATAAAGGTGTCATGTTACTGGAATGACTTTCTCAACTTCAAGAAAAATTTTAACTGTTAGCAGGGTTCGCCCGGGTAAGTTTTTTTTCACCATGTTGCAACTAAAACGATCCTGTATAAGATCAAAAAAAAAAATCTTGCGGATTTTTTGCATTTCTCTTGCAAATCAACAAAATATACAAAGAAGCGCGTGCGACGAACATTTAAAAATCTGCAATACTCGTTCCGTAAGAATTATGAATTTGCAAAATACGGCGTATAAAGAATACATATACATTATGGAATTGCAACAAATCAGAGCATAGCATTCCACTGAATGCCTGGATTTTAGAAATCGTATATCGGGACGGTCCCATCTGATTTTTTTTTAGCAACACCACCATATTCCACGTTTGACAAAATATGTTTACGAGTGACTTGCGGTTAGATAAAATTAAATAAACATTTGTTGTTGTTAAACTTATTAAACAAAGTGGTATATCGATAAAAATGGTTTACGATATAATTTGAAAAAAAATATTTTTTTGGCCGTGAAAGATAAACCAAAGAGAAAATATTTTTTTTCTTCACCTATACACAGGATGTGTATTCTGCGGTTACCATTGTCCTTAGGAAAGTATATAAACTTGGGTTTGTTAAAATTTTAGGTTATTATTAATATATACAAGCAGCATTAATTAATAGTAATCAATAATTTGCCGCTGTCAGCTGTACCTACAACAGTAAATAATGATCAATTTCAAAATTACTAAACGTAACATATGTGACGCTTTTATAGAGCACGGAAAACATATATCAACAGCAGAACGGTATGTTAAGGAGCATTTCGATCTTTCTGAAGAGCAGTTGCAATGTGTTATCATCAAAATTCAGAAACACTTATTGCCCGAATTTAAGATACGCTGGAATAAAGCCGGAAGAAAAGAAGATGTGTTCTTACGCAGCAACGAGAAATGGTTAGATGGCGAATTTTTTGTACCATTCCAAGAAGATGAAGAACCATCGACGTCCTTATCTGAAAACCCACGAGGGAGACCATGTATGTCATTTAACGAATCCGCAGAGAAGACACAGAAACGAAAAGCAATAAAACTATTTCGAGACTCTGGACTTAATCAGATTTATCATTCATATACTCAGGGATTACGTTAAATTGGTGAGACATGGGAATCAGAAATTATACAGGAACTACGTTCTGCATCACAAGAAAGGAAGGCTTTTATCCACACATTATTAAGACGTAATACTTCTGTTGAGCCTTTCACAAATCAAGAGGCCTTGGCTCTTTTCATTGATTTAGATTTAACAAAAAACCAATATACATACCTTAGAACCTGTTTACAAGACAAAGACTGTACTGTACTCCCATCATATACCAAACTTACAGAAGCAAAGCGAGAATGTTATCCAGAGCACATGCAAGTAACTGAAATTGGTGCTAAAGTAAGTTTGCAGTCTCTTCTAGATAACACGTGTAAGAGAATAATCAATATTGATTCTATCAATGTGGCCAACTTTTCACAATTATTATTATACAGTAAATGGGGCTGTGATGGATGTTCGGGACAAAGTGAGTACAAGCAAATACTGTCTGGTGAAAGTTACGTAATATCCGATACTAACTTGTTTGTAACATCCTTGGTTCCACTACAAATTGTAGATGAAGTCACAAAAAACGTCGTTTGGAAAAAATCCAACCCCGTCCTCTGTTCGATACTGTGGGCCCATTTTAATAGAATTCTCAAAAGAGACTCCAAAGAAAACAAGATCTGTTGTCAATGAAGTGGAAACTCAAATAAGCACTCTTTTGCCTTCTTTTGTAGTGAAGAATGAACAGCAGATGTCTATTAAACATGAGCTGTTCTTTACATTGATAGATGGTAAGATTACACAAGTAGTAACAAATACTCCATCAAGTGCCTCATGCCATATATGTCTTGCAAAACCAACAGAAATGAACGATTTGGAACGTGTTAAACAGAAACCTGAGAATGAAGAGCATTATAGATATGGACTCTCATCTTTACATGCATGGATTCTATTTATGGAGTTAGTATTTCATGTTTCATATAATTTATTGTTTAAAAAATGGTCAGTAACCTCAGAGGGCATGAAAAAGCAAAAGCAATCTAAAAAAAGCTTATGTACAGGAGCAGTTTCGGTAAGAATTAGGATTACTAATTGATAAACCTCGACAAATCAGTGGAACTAGTAATGACGGAAATACCGCTCGAAGGTTCTTTGCCAATTCTGCTTGCACTGCAAAAATTACTGGAGTTGATGAAGAATTAATTATGAGATTTCGCATACTACTTCAGACAATGTCAAGTGGTATGGCAATCAATGCCAAAAAGTTTGGTGAATATGCTTTTAGAACAGCCGAATTATATGTGAGCAAATATCCATGGTACTATATGCCCTCCTCTGTCCATAAAGTACTCATTCATGGAGAAAACATAATTCGATATAATGCACTTTTACCACTTGGCCAGTTGTCCAAAGATGCACAGGAATCCAGAAATAAGGATTGTAAACGTTTCAGGTTACATCATTCTCGCAAATGTTCCCGAAAAGCTACTAACGAAGATGTCTTTCATACTTTATTGTATACATCAGACCCTTATATAACGAGCTTAAGACAATCTGTGTCACGCAAGATTGTGGAACTTGAAGAAGAAGCCTTGCAACTATTACAATAAATATTTATTTACATATAATAATTATGTTCATAAATTACACGCAGTATGTTATCATTATACAATAATTACAAAATGAAAATAATTATAAAAACAAAATAAAAATTATTTACCGTCACTACTGAACGTCAGACTTTTCTATATATCTGTATACCGAATTTCATGTGTCTATAGTAACAAATAAAAAAGTTACAGATTTTTGAGACGGCGCCTCCTCCATCGGCCCATAGTGGAGCATGGGGATGGGGTTTCAGAGGATGATCGTCCTATTTTCTTCGACATTACATTACCGCTCAAAATTAGAGCTTCAGCTATTTGTGCACGAAAATGAAGCAAATCTAAAATGCCCTTTTTTTTTTGGAGTCCTAAATATTCAGCCTGTTCTTTATATTCTAACCAGTCGTTCACACAAGCAATGTCTATTGCATGAGTGAACATGCACAGGGTCCATTTTTTGGATCTAATAAAGATCCTGTAAATTGTGATTAGAAAATTTAACTTATCAACACCCCCCATGCATGTGTTATATCTTTTTACAACTTCGGGACTGGGTACAAATATGTATTCTTTCGTCGTTTTATCCCAACGCCGGCAACGATCTGGCTCTCCCATTCCCATGAAATTTGATGCCATGACCAAAGGTTTATTATCATACCATTTGGTCATGATGACATCCCCATCAGCGCTAATTACTTCTTACATGCTGCCACGACCCTGTCCTTATCTGTAGAAAACGGTGGTTTTTTGAAGCGATCGACGCGCGATGTGCATGTTGCATATAAAAATTTATTTCGTAAATATTACAACACATAGTTCGAAAAAATTTTTCAAAATAAACTTGTACGTTATTTTCTGTTATTCTCCGACTTAACATGGTGACTACTGCACCAGCCAAACCATAAACATCTTTTTCCACACTATCCAACTCTGTAGTAGCATCCTGGAATAAGATAAAGTCATAAAGCAGGCCACTTCTCCCGCAAAGTGCGTACAATTTTATATGCCACGGGTAGACTTGTTTCTCACAACTGCTTTACGTTCAAATTACCCTTGAAGGGTATCATTTGTTCGTCGATACATAGTTCGGTTTCCAAGGGAAGGCACAAACAATGATTCCGTATTTTTTTTTAAATAGGAGACGTACCTTCCAAAAGCGGTCATTTGCGGTTGCAGGATCGCGATCTTCGTTGTTAGCAAAATGCAAGTATTGTCGGAGACGAAAAAAAGTGGTTTAGGGCATATTGTCAGCTATTAGTGGTATATGGAGTCTGGTGGCCCAATAGCACCGTACTCGATGATAGCACATATTACCCATCGCAACGTGGATTCCGACAAAAGTCTTCATTTGCTGTTGAGTTGTTGGGATAAACCTACTGTGTGGATTCACGGCATACATGTTTGTGTATGTGGTCATATCCTCAAATACATCAGGCGTAAAATATTTGCCAAAAAACGTGACTGGACTTTCCAGTTCATCATGGGGGCCCATTTGTTTCTGATGCCATGAAAAAAGTTGAGGTTATGTATCCAGCCCTTTTCTCCAACCAATTTTATCTTTTGGGTCAAGTCCTGTTCCCTTATATAGTCCTTGACAGCTTCTTCAATTGGGGCTGTTCGTTTTGCATGACTTGGGCCAGGTTATGGTTGGGTAATCATTTTGGAATCATCGTCAGGTTCACACACATGAAATTCGTTTCCCCTCTAGTTCCCAATCGTCCTCGTTTAGGTCATCTGACTCAGCTATAACATATTAATATTACTAGTGAAAAAGTCACTAGAAAGGTGCCATGTACCTCTAAAACCCCCTTCTTCAAAGTCCTCAGGTACGTCATTTTCGTCATCGGTGAGGTCCTAGATATCGGAAACATTTTCGATTTACGAGTTCCTCGTAAGTCAATGGACTCTGAGATAAATAAAAGCTATTGGTTTAAAAAAAAAATAAGGTTATGTTTTTCTTATCTGTTGAGTCACGAAGTAGCCAAATGATTACACTGGTTTTTGAAAATTAGAAACAGACTGATAAACTTACAAAAATATATTTTTTATTATTACATTCGAACAATTAGGCTTTTCTCTTTATATTTTGGACGTTTCCAAGCTCATATCACATCAGTGACTGTTATTATATGTGCTCTTACAGCATCCTGTAATGCAGTATAGCGGATAATGTAAATTTATTTTTGGAAGATATTTTACAGCTTCAGCTTTTAAACACTAGGTGTAACCATTATCACTAATCTTGTCAAACATATGTGTAAACAATTGATTATAGTGTGAACCAACCGATTCTAGCGTCTGGATCCCTTGCAAAAAAATATTAATTTTGTTGTAGCCAATTGATTACAGAGTGACCGAAAGATTTAAACAGTTTAATGGTTAACTGGTTGGAGCATGATATAGAAACAAAGTACTACACAACACACACAGAATAGAGTGGAAACATGTCCCGTCGCAAATGCATATATTCCAATGAGTTAGAAAAAAGATGTCCTATGTTAAAAAAAAAAACAAAATAGAGCATGAAGCACTGTGAATTCTGTAACATAGTAGTTTCTTCCTTTTCGGCCCATTGATATTTTTTCCTTTCAAGATCAAGATTTTGATGAACATGTAGTACAGGCATTTTATTATAATATAAGAAAAAATATTTATCATATATACAGGGTGAGTCAGTTTTTTTGTAGACAAACTTTAACAGGAGATAGAACACGTTTTTAAAAAGAAAAGTTCCTATAAACATATGTCGTAGAACGCTTCGTTTCCGAGATACAGGGTGTTGAATATAATTTTTGTTTCTCGAATTTTCATTATAACTTATAAGCGAATGCTTAGATTTTTTTCCATGTTTGGGGGATAATGCCTATTAATTAAGGGGCATAAAACAAGCGATAAGAATGTTCAAAAACTTGCACAGTGGTGGAGTGGAAGGGGTGCTCACTTCCTTTCTCAAACAGAACTTCTACACCAATGATTTAAAAAAAAAAAAACTGTTATTTTCATTATCTACATACAGTTTAACAAAAATAATGTCCCTTCTCTTTCGAAATTCCCGTGCGTTTCCGAGTTATTTTGATTTTTAGTGTTTGATGTGGTACTAAATTAAGAGAATGAGTTAGACGCGGGTTTAATTACATTACAGTAAAAAAAAAAAACTATAGTTGGAGTCATCCAAATGGAAGCCACAAAGGTGCGACTGGCTCCCTGTCACTGGTTTTCCTTTAGTGTCTTTTTTGAGTTTTGTCCATCATTTTAACTCAGCTATACCGTGCTGATGAAGACCAATTAGTCAGAAACACGTGTCCACGGTTTGCATCTTTCTGCCATTTGCAATTTTTGCATTTTCCACCGTACAAAAATTTTTTTCTTTATGCGGGCGTTACCCGATAATTCATTGTTTTTTTTTTACTATACAGGGTGAGTCACCAAGGGCGCCTCGGTCGATATCTCCTTTAATATTTATTATACAGGAAAAACTTTCAAATAAAAGTTGTATGAGACCAAGAGTACCATATTTTAAAATTATTTCTAATCACACAGAGTGTTTGATGTTAGAGTGGCATATCAAAAGTATGTTCTTAAATAGGACACCCTATATATTTTTACAAATTTTTATTCTTTCTCTAATTACCTTTTCGAATATATCTTGTTTTTGAAATTCCGTTGCGGCGTTGTCGAATTATTCAACATTTTTCAAAAACATTGTCACTTGCAGACCTCACTAATAAATTCTGCATGAGCGGTATTTTCATAGATTAAGCAAACTTTTTTTGTTAAATGTTAAGCAATGTCATGGCCTAGTCTCCAGATATTTTAAAGTTGAAATTATTTGTACAGGGTGTTTATTACGATGATACAAAAATGGCTAACTTTAATCTATCATAACTTCATTTTTTTAAATGGAACACCCCGTATATTTTTACATATTTGGATCTACAAATTTTATTAACCTATAGTTATACCTAAAACCAACGGTTTCCGGTGAAACTTCATTCTAATAAAAACATCAGGTAATTTCTAGAAATTCGGATATCATAGGAGGCATTGGCACATGTTTTTTTGTTTTTGCAAGAAACAACTATGAGCATTATTGTTTCAATTAATGTAAGTTTCATCTTTTATAAATGAAAAGAAAGTTGTCTTATTATTCTACATTTAAATACTTGAACTGTGTGAATTTTCCAAATATCTAGATGGCATTTATCACTGACATTTGTTTGAAACAAATTTAAAACGATTTATTGTTACGCTAATTTCTACTTAAATAAGTATTTAAAGTGAATTTTTCTAAGTAAGAAAGAATTAATATGATTTACTGTATCGGGGAAAGTTATGGTAATTGTTGGCCTCTAGATTGTATGGTCAAAAATATCCAGACCAAAGACATCCAAATTGTCACACTTTTACAAAATTAAAAACTAAATTCAATGAAAGCGGAAAAGTTATGTTTAAGAAGCCGAAGCGATTTAAACCAGTCATAAATGAAGAAAACACATTATCTGTTGTGCTAAGCCTCGTAGAAAATCCACATGTAAGTTCAAGAATTTTAAGTAGGGAATTGGATATTAGTCAGTCCAGTATTGCAAGAATTATAAAAGAAAATAAGTTTCACCCTTATCGTAAACAATTATTGCAAGAACTAGAAGCTAATGATTTTATTAAGAGACGAGAATTTTGTGAATGGGCAATTTAGAAAGTGCGAGAACAACCGGATTTTTTTCGAATACGTGTTGTTTTCCGACGAGGCTACGTTCCATAAAAACGGAAATGTTGATAGGCACAATCTGCACTATTATTCTACAGTAAATCTCCATTTCAGACGGAGTATTGACCATCAACATAGGTGGTCATTAAACGTTTGGGGTGGAATTCTAGGATGATATGTAATTGGGCCAAATTTTTTTGAAGGCAGAATAAATGGAGAAACTTATCTACACTTTTTAAGAAATAGTCTACCAGATTTCTTGGAAAATTTACCATTAGCTACAATGCGAAGGTTATGGCTGCAGCATGACGGGGCGCCAGCCCACTACAGTGCGCAAGTACGCAACTATTTGAATAATGAATATCCAGATAAGTGGATTGGTAGAGGTGGGCGAATTTATTAGCCATCTGGGTCACCAGACCTAACAAAATTAGATTATTTTATGTGGGGTTATGTAAAAGAGACCGTTTATAAAACTGCTCCAACTACAGCTGAAGATATGAAGGAGAGATTTAGAGCTGTATTTCAAGAAATTAATGTTCAGAAATTAAGAAATATTAGCCAGTCTTTTTTGAGTCGTCTAAGATTGTGCGTGCAAGAAAATGGAGGACACATTGAACACCTTATGAACTAGATACAACTAAAAAAATTGTATTTACCGTTTTGTTATAAATAAATTGTTTCATGTTCGTAGTTCCTTCTTGCAAAAACAAAAAAACACGTGCCAATGCCTCCTATGATATCCGAATTTCTAGAAATTACCTGATATTTGTATTAGAATGCAGTTTCACTGGAAACCGTTGGTTTTAGGTATAACTATAGGTTAATAAAAATTGTAGAGCGACATAAACTCTATCCAAATATGTAAAAATATATGGGGTGTTCCATTTAAAAAAAATGAAGTTATGGTAGATTAAAGTTAGCCATTTTTGTATCATCGTAATAAACACCCTGTACAAATAATTTCAACTTTAAAATATCTGGAGGCTAGGCCATGGCATTGCTTAAAATTTAACAAAGAAAGTTTGCTTGAAAATACCGCTCATGCAGAATTTATTAGTGAGGTCTGCAAGTGACAATTTTTTTGAAAAATGTTGAATAATTCGACAACGCCGCAACGGAATTTCAAAAACAAGATATATTCGAAAAGGCAATTAGAGAAAGAATAAAAATTTGCAAAAATATATAGGGTGTCCCATTTAAAAAAACATACTTTTGATATGCCACTCTAACATCAAACACCCTGTGTAATTAGAAATAATTTTAAAATATGGTACTTTTGGCTTCCTACAACTTTTATTTGAAAGTTTTTTTCTGTATAATAAATATTAAAGGAGATATCGACCGAGGCGCCCTTGTTTGACCAGAACTTTAGTCCGCCATATTTTTTAAATGACTGCACATATTTAGATAAAATTTGGTATACATATTATACTCTTTTAGGTTAATGAATAGTTTAAGTAATTTTGGAAAAATTCCAGGACCGACCTCCATTTTTTTAATATGGTTCTTAGGGTCGTTAACATCACACTGTATATTATTTTTTGGTAAATGTTAGTAAACTTTTAAAAAGCCTATGGACTAGTTTATAAAATAATATCATAATATTTGATGGCACGTTTATGGTTATTCTTCAATAAATTTTCAAAAGTATTGAAAGACCAAATTTGACATTCTACAAATAACACAATCCAGTTGCTAACATCATTATTTTATTAATTTTAGCTAAATACCCCGCAGAAGAGGTTATTTGTTTTTGTTTTGACAATTACTGTTTCTAAGCTGTTTAATAGCCCTAATAGAGGCATTGCACAACTAGTCACTAATATTTTGACCATTGCGTATGATACACACAATAACTATTGGGTGGGTGTGTGGGTGTGGGTGTGTTTTCTTTTATTGTATTTAAAGCTCCAAAAACTTTTTCGTTTTCAAGATACAGGGCGTTAAAATTGTTTATTATCTTTTTGTCCCTATTTCAGCGACTATGACACATATGGACTTCAAATTTGTTAAGGATATGTTTTTGAGGTCAATTATTACAATGGTAGTATTGCCCACGTCACAATTTATAGAGGGCAATAGTAACAGTACTTTTCTCTGACATAAACCATAACTTTTTTGAGGTTAGATTTTGGGCTTTTTTTTTCATTTAAAAAAAAGCAAAGTTTCAATGGACAGTAGGACAGCGATAATTTAAAATGCAATAAAATGCAAAAGCACCCAAACAAATAAATAACTACAACTTAATAAATTGTCTCCTGTCTCCAGCGCCCTCAGTGACATCACTGGAATATGAAGGAGGGGTGTTTTGGGCACTTAATTATAATAGGATGCATTAAAACTGCAGTAGATATAACTATAATTTGAACACACTGTGATTTTTACGAGACGATTTTAGCGACTATGTTTTTGTCATAATTTAACTAAGTCAACCTATCCGTTTCTTCCGGTTGGGACTTCTCCAGTTGCAGCTATTAAATTTTGGTCTACTTATAATTGCACGAAACATGTTTAAAAATTGAATACAGCAGACCGAACTGATTAATAATAATTGCTACCAAATAACCATATTAATTTAAACTAAAACTAAATTAAAAAAAAATAAAATTGAATTTAAAAAATATAACTGAACACACACTTATTTAAGACTATATTAACTTGCATAGAGTATCAAACATAAATACTTACGTATTTTGCAACAATCTATTGGGAACTAAATTTACAATTATTGCGGCGATAGTACTAATAAGTTCTACTGGCATGTGTTACTGGTTTCTAATGTTGTAATTTTTTAATATAAAATGTTAAATTTTTTTTAAGAAATAAATACGCTATAACTAGACATGCTAATGGGTAAATCTGGCAACACGACAGTACCATCTTTGGTTTCACTGGCTGCTTGTATTTCGGCGTAACCTAATCAAATGACGTGATAGGACTAAAACTCAAAACTTTGTTATTATTTTCTACCCTATTATTGGGCTTAAAAAAATTCGGAAACAATTTAGTAAGCTTAAATTTTCAAATACTACAAGCAAATAAAAAAAATTGTGGAAAATGCCCATTGGTTAATAAGTATTTTATTTTTATTGTTAATTATGGATATTAAATTTAAGAATATTTGCTTTCTAATTATATTTTTTTCCCGATTTCAGAATTAGATGATAAAATGCGTGCACTGCCTGAAATGACATCAGGAGAAGATAAAAGTGGAACAACAGCAGTTTGTGCTTTTGTGTCATCTAGAACAATTTATGTAGCTAATTGTGGTGATTCAAGAGCTGTATTGTGCCGAAATGGTATCCCAGTTTTCACTACACAGGATCATAAACCTGGTTTGCCTACCGAAAGAGATCGTATTATTAAGGCAGGAGGATCAGTAATGATACAGAGAGTTAATGGCAGTTTAGCTGTCAGTAGAGCATTAGGAGATTTTGAGTACAAAAATGTTGAAGGCCGAGGGCCTTGTGAGCAGCTTGTTTCACCTGAACCAGAGATTTTTTTAAGAGAAAGAGACGATGCGGCTGATGAGTTTCTGGTTTTGGCTTGTGATGGTATATGGGATGTAATGAGCAATGAAGATTTATGTGCTTTCATACACAACCGCCTTTTAGTTACTGACAATTTGCAAGAAGTTACCAGTCAAGTTGTTGACACATGTTTATATAAGGTAGATAATTGTAAATAATTTATTAGTTATAGGGTTCGCCACATGTTCTGCACCACTCTATGAAGTTCCCAGTGCCCATTACCCCTCATAGACATATCCCCCATATTTTGCTTCATTTTTAATGAATTTGAAATTTGTGTCATTTGTATAGGTCTCAGAACTTAGTAATTTTACCTAGCGCAATGATCTTGAACTCTCCCTTTTTTTTTTTCAATGGAATTCTTCATAAAGTTATGTTAATAAACCAGGTGAAGAAAAAAGTTTTAAGAAAAGTTGTCAGAATGACAAGCATCCAGGAATCCATAAATAATAATTACGATTCACAAATATGAAACTTTCTGACTCTTACAGTAAATATGATGTTGAAACCAACAGTTTAACAATTTTGAAAATTAACTTTTTCAGAGTTATCTAGAGAATTGTAATTGTTAATTTTCAAGATTTTGACAAAACAAAATTGACTAATTACTTCAATAACTTTTTTTGGATTTGCAAAGCTTTAGGCCCAAATATGGTAATTTACAACTATCTCCTAATTGAGTGACCACATTTTATTTATATCCTACTACACCTGAAGAAGTAGAATCATGTATTAAAAGAAAAACATCAAAGCCAGCAGGAGATATTGATGAAATTTATGGGAGTGCGATTAGAGCAATTAGTGATTTAATAAGTTTACCAATATCTCATTTAAGATTTCCGTTTTCAAAGCACATAACAATGTGTCGGTAAATTATGATAAAAATACTGTACTGGGAAGTGGACCTTACCACCCAGTCTAGCTATTGGTCAATGTCATGTGCTGTTAGCACTAATATTTTATTCAGGGTTGGATTCGAGTTCGTGGTGATTTATTGTGAATTAGCAAATATTAGAATTAGCTTTGTTTGTTTCTAATTAAAATAATGTGTTCTTTAATTTTTAATTTAATAACTCATAATAACCAAATTCTGTTACTGTAATACCACGTAACAAACTTTATAAATAGCTTATCATTATTTTTATACTTTTATTTATGCACACACAGGTAAAATTATTTAAAAGTACTTAGCACACAATTTTAGCTGCATTGAAACTTTAAAACAAAAAATATATAGTTTTTTCTTTGTCCTGAAAAGTTGTGATTTTGTTGATATGTGGTATTGTCACGAGGCTATCGATATTACTTTCATTGTTCTGTAGAAGAGAATAAGGCATTATCCAGTAAAAAGAAAAGGTTTTAGAAGTGTGATCAATGCCTAAATGATGGTGAAAAGTAGTCAGTATTATGACCTTAAAAAAAGAACTTCGAGAAAACCACAAAATAATATCAAATATGAACACACAAATAAATGTTTTAGTTAAACAAAAAGGAGAAATAGAATAAAAAATACATGAATTCACTAATAGTTAGTCTATTAGTTGGAATAGCAAACTAAAAGAAAAAAATATCGAAATTACTAATGTACCATATGAGGATAATGAAAATTACACAAATATAATAGAAAACATCACAAAAGAGTTGGATAAAAAAATTGATAAAAGAAAATATTGAAAGTGTGTTTTGCTCTCATTCAAAAAAGAAAAACTCAATCGTTATTGAATTTTAATCCAGAATTAAGCAAGAATTCCTAAAAAAAAATATGTTGACATTAACAATCAGAAATGTTTCATAATTGAATACTTTTCAACATATAAAATTTTATTATACACCACAAAACAACATGCTAAGATGCATAATTATCAGGGTCCGGATTTGTATGCCATTTTTCGGAGCCGGCACTTATAAAACAAATATAGATATTAATAAACGTGCCACAAAAAAAATTCATCTGGTATGTTTATTTATATACATGTAACATAATATGTTACATGTATGTTACATGTTGCATATTATGCAACCATTGAAACCAGAATAGAGGTAGAGAGTTGCCCTACTTTGCAGGAATGAGGGACTTTCCCGTATACAATTATATGAAGCTTGGCAGTTTGTCCGCTGATGATGTTGGTGTCCCTAATAGCAGAGTTGCCAACTTGGACGATTTTGAATTGTAATTTGCTAAATATTTTTCATATTCGCGATTGTCGGCAAATTGGGCGATATTTATTTATAAAAACTATCTGGATGTGGCATTTGAATCATATCTGTTACTTCGGTTTTGGTTTTGTTTTACAGGTCCAGATCAGATATGTTTGCGAAGTGTAGCCCTGTTTCGTCCTCGACCAAAGACAACCGTATACCTGAGCGTAATCAATCATATAGGTTCTATTGATCTATGGTGTGTTGATTGTGTGTTTTTTTTTTATTTATTTATGAAGTTTTCATATGACAAGGAGAGGTAGACTCACACGGGGAATAGCCTTATTCTGTGGTTGTTATTTATGTAAATTATGGGTAAATATGAAATATACAAAAAACAATATAAAAAGGAAAGGGGCAATTTGCCAAAATTCAAAGAATGGGGATTTTTTTTTGGCAATTTGAGCTGGCAAGTTGGCAACCCTGCCTAGTAATAGTTTAGTAATCGTAGCAATCTGAAAGTATATAGGTGCGTGCTTGATGTTCTTTGTCGCATAAAACGCTCTTAACAATGGCGCCGTCATTACCGTTTGTGCATAAACAATAAAAAATGATATTGAAAACTCCAATGACAACAACAGAGATTTCTAGAAAAAAAGAATAAAATAATTGTTGCATATTGTATAAGCATCTTTTCAAGCCTAAAATGTATTGGAAGTTTTTGATTTATTATTCAGAAGAATTTTTTTTATGATTTTGGTGTCACGTTTTGTGTATGTAGTTTACCAAGTAGTCCTACATTGCGTAAAACATATCTACCAAGTGTATATAAAAATGTTTTATATTATAGAGGACGTGCGAAATAAATTTTTGTGAGTGATAGTGGATGAAACAACTGACTTTCGATGTAATAAGATTGTTAATGATAATGATAAACTACAAAAAATTCTATGCCTGTCCTGGATTAAATTCTTCAGCTGGTAAATATTGTGCAACTTTATTTTATGGAACTTCTTATAAACCCTAATCTGAAAAATAAAATATATACAGACTTTTTAGATTAAAAAAAAGTAAATGAATTATTTAAGTAACCAAAGTTTAAATATTTTTCATTCAAATATTAGAAGTTTAAATAAAAATTATACAGAGGCTGGAAGTTATATTGTCCATTAAATGATTTTTTTTGATATTATTGTATTAACTGAAACATGGTATATAGAAAATTTACAACTTTTCATTGTTAGTAATTACAATATGTATTATAATAACAGTACTTATAATAAAAATGATGGGGTATACAGACAGTAAAGAAGTTCGAAGCCTCTATAATCGAGCTAAATCTTGGGGCAACTGGGACCATTATAGATCTGTTCTAAGGGACTAACAAAGAAATAAGGAAAGCAAAAAGGGTATCTTGGAGGAAATTCTGTGATAATATAACTTGCCTAAGTATTATAATCCACGAGATTCTTTCCAGAGAGCCGACGTGGGAATTCGGCTCTTTCAGTGAAGAAGAAGTAGAGCTAAGTCCAAAAGCAGTAGCTTCTTTTAAATATGCATCAATCAAATTATGTGATGTGGAGAGGTTTTTCTCCGATTATAAATTGATAAACTTTACCATGGAAGTTTTGAAAAAAGTTTTAATAACTTATTTTAATAATAGAACGAACCATTTAGGTACTTATATCAATAATAGAATAAATATTGTGATATTTCAGGTGTTGTTACATATTTTATTATTTATTTTTGTGTTTTGCTTAGGGCATCTAAAAAGCCATGTTTTGTACCAATCCAATGTTCGGTTTATAATAAACATAGGGTGTTTCACTGAGGACGGATCAACCGGCACAGGGTATGGAGGACTTCAATACGCATCGATTTGACCTCCATTTCTGTTTTGCAAGCAAAATGTATTACTGCATTTGTATATACCGCGTGTAAATGAAACCTGGCTCACCCCCTGTATTTTCATTGTTTATATAAATAAATTGATGAAATTTTAGTACGTTGTTATACATATAAAATTGCATTAGAAACAGTATTTTCAATTTTTATGCACTTCCGATTTCGCCGGAAGTTACCCCAACTTTCTTATTTTATATGGAACAACCTGTATATTTTTACATTTTTTGATTCTATGGTGATTTCTGAATATAACGGTATACGTTTTTCTTTGATTTTTTATTTATTGCTTTAACAAAATTGTTAATTTTTGATGTGATTTAAAAAAAATATAATGTAAATCACAAAACCCGATACACAAAGTAAGTGTGCTGTGAAAACAATTATCTTAAATAAAGTTATTTGTTTAAAATAGCTGTCAAAGTAGTTATCAAGTAAACAGTAGCTATACTAGCATTACAGTAAGCATAATTTAAGTGCACTAGTCATGACAGGTATTTTAAACAAATAATTGTATTTGAAATAATTATTTCTACAGCACACTATTTTGTGTATCGGATTTTGTGTATTACATTATAATACCTATTTATATAGACGAATTTTGATTTTTCTACTGTGAATTCTTATTGAATTGCTAAGTTATGGGTATCACTGTAATCGTAAAAAAGATGTATTTTCTAAATATCGTGAGCCATTTTGAGATTTGACAAATATGAATTTTTTTTAGAATTCTCTCACTTTTGCAGGCGCCTGTGTAAGAGAGTTGCTTTCTTGCTTTCAAGGTTTTAGCAGCCATATAATAGAACCGATTTAACATTGCAGTTGAAGATACGAATTTTCGGTTTATTGATTTTTCTAGATTTTCAGATGTTTTTAAGCATTCCAAAGGTCTTCCTAGCTTTTTGTACCCACTCTTCAACGTCACGGTCGGTGCCACCACCTTTATCAATTATACTGCCTGATAAATGAATTCTGTGATGATCTCAATTTATTTATGCAGATGGGTTCAGTATTGCGAGTATTGAGACGAAGTTGTTTTGTTTTATTTCTGTCTATTTTTAGTTCCAGTTTTCGAATTTCAAGTTGGAGTCGTTCAGATTTTTGCGTCATATCCATCAGTGTGTGGAACAACATACATATATCATCCACATAATGTAAGTCATCTAATCACTCGTTAAGACCCCACCTTATTTCTCTAGGAGTATCAGTTGCCTTGCGCAATGCGTGGTCCAATACGATATTAAAAAGTAAAAGAGGAAGGACACATCTTTGTTTGACTCCTTTGATTACTGGTATATCCACGCTTTTTCTCCCATCGTGTAAGACTGTGCAAATAGAGTTTACGTAAAAACCTTTGATAAATCAGACTATTTTGTCCGACACTCCCTTTTCTCCAGGATACTTCAGATTGTTGAGCGGTTTAGGGTATCGAAGGCACATTCCAAGTCTATAAATATCAGATATAGGGATGATCGGATTTCGTTGGAGTTCTCAATTATTATGCTCAAAATGTTAATATGATCTGTACAAATCGATTTTCTAAAAATTCTGCCTGTTCGTTTCTAAGGGTGGGTTCTATTCTGTTATGAAGTATTGTTGTTATTGTAATCCCATTAATGTAATCCCACGTTAGTTTCAGCAGTTGTCAAGATCACCTTTCTTTGGCAGCTTTATAATGAGGCTATTTCTCCATTCGTTTGGGATAGTTTCATTATTCTATAAAGATTCGATTACTGGATGTAGAGACTAGCTGTGATTTGAGGGCAAAGAGTAAAGAACTTCGGCGGAATACGAGTGGAAGTAACACGCGCATCAAAATTGTGCTCTGAGTTTAAACTCAAATATTCTTCTAAAACATCAAAATTAATTTAAAAAAAAGACTCCAGCTAATTATTAATAGTGATTGTGACCTAATTTAATGCACAAATATAATAAAATGTAGTTATAATAATAGTTATTAGTCTGTTTCCAGTTTTTCAATAGAAAAAGGACTGATAACGTGATAAGAATAAATTTGTACTCATAATTGGACTCATAATTTTTAATTTTTAATATTTACTGAAAACAGTGTTCTTACAGTATGAACTGGACAGACAATAAATGTATTAAATGTTTAAGCAGTTTTGAGGAAGGTGATGATGCCTATACATGTTATTTGTGCAAACTAAGTTTGCATAAAAAGTGTGCTAATTTAACTGCATTTGAACAAAAATGCATGCCCTTACAGAAAAGGTCAGTACGACTCATATGTACTATCTGTGATAATTTTATCAGGAAGCTACCTAAATTGTTAAATATGGTTGAGGGAATACAAAAAAGATGTGGCGTAAATGAAGGATAAGATGTCTAGGATTAAAAATGAGGAAAGTAATACCACCGCCAGTTGTAAATATGCAGATGTTTTGAAACAAAAATCAGAACCTGTACTAGTTGTTAAACCCATTAGTGATCAAGCTAGCAACCTAACTAGAAAAAGTGAAATGAAGCAGTTGATATTGGAGTAAACATCTCTCAGCTTTAACAAGTCTCTAAGTATGCAGTTGTCATTGGTTGTGAAAATAAGATTGAAATGAATGTACTGAAGACAAAAATATCTAAAAAAATTGCAGATAAATATAATGTAGAAATACCTACGCTGGAAAAACCAAAACTAAAAATAATGAATATTCATAACGAGGATATAGATATAGAGGATACTGAATTATAAAACAAAACAGAATAAATAGGGTTAGGTTAGGTTAGGTTTGTTGTGAGTGGGTCTCAGTAGACCCTCCACTGCGGCCATCAGCAGGCCTATTGTGGCTCACGCCTAATTATATTTCACCCAATAAGTTCAGTCTCTTAATGAAACTGATAACTTTATTGGGTGAGAATGTGTCCAGATCCTCTGGCAGCAATTGCCCTTTGCCAAATATTGAGAATCGGATCCTCCACAGCGGGACAGGTGTATAAGATGTGGTCTGCCTTCTCATCATCCTCCAGGCATAGACGGCACTCAGCGTTTTCCGCTAGGCCGAGTTTGTGCAGATGATAATTTAGTCGGCAGTGCCCGGTATATAGGCCTGTTAGGGTCTACCCTGTTTAACTCTGAAAGTTTCTTAGCTCTTGATTTCAAAGGGTATTTTATAAACGCCTTCGAATGAACTAATCCTGGAGAGTTTTCCTTTCAGCCCAGGTTGAGATAGCCATCTTGGCAGTACTTGAGGATATGCCAAGTATTGGTTCTGGTCCGATGAATCGTGATCCCGCTCCTTCTCTGGCTAAGGAGTCCGCTATTTCGTTACCTTTCATACCAGAGTGGCCGAGTATCCAGACCAGTCACTTTGTTGTTTTTGCTCAAATGATTTAGAGCTTTCTGACAGTTCCATACCGTTTTGGAGTTACACCGGTAGGAACCAAGAGCTTTTATAGCTGCTTGGCTATCTGAGAAAATTTTTATCGATCTGCGTGTAAGATGCATATATTCCAGCCTTCATACACACAGTTCAGTGGCATGAACCTCAGCCTGAAAAACAGTTGCATGAGTACCTAGGTTTGATACTATCCTCACCCTTGGTCTGTAGCTGTGTACTCCGGCTCCTGTTCCCTCAGGAGTTTTGGAGCCGTCTGTAAACCAACAACTGTCTGCCTTCAGTAGGTCGGCTTTATTCCGATCCCACTCATCTCTTTCTGGAGAAAGGATGTTGAAGGTCAGCTCGTATTTGGTCATAGTAGGCATAGTATCCGACGGCATTCCCAGGATGTTGTGATTCTCTATGTCATCCAACAACCTGTTCCGCTCCATGATACTAGTCTGCGGCATATTAATGGCCGCTTGTTGCAGTCTGTAGGTTGCCCACCTGGCCTCTCTCTTCAGATATATATGAAGAGGGGGTAAATCCAGGAGGATTTCCATTACAGCTGACGGTGTGGTGCTAATTGCTCCCGTTAGAGTCATGTATGCTAATCTCCGCAGTCCAGAGAGTTTGGATTTGGCCGTCCGTTGTAGTCCTTTCGGCCACCAAACAATGGATCTGTATGTTATCATTGGTCTGATGACCGTGATATAGATCCAGTAAATTTGTTGGGGACCCATGCCCCAGGATTTGCCACAAATATGACGGCATGTCCATAGGGACAGCTTTGCTTTGTGGATTACCTTTTCCAGATGGGAGTTCCAATTAAGTGATTTATCCAGAGTGATTCCTAGATATTTCACCTCCTCCGCAAATGGAATAGTTTCACCCATTAAAGTGGGAGGTCTTAAGTCCCCCAGCTTCCTTTTCCGGGTGAATGGTACTATTACTGTTTTTTGAGGGTTTACAGACATCTATTCCCTGTCGCACCAGTTACTCACTGCATCCAGTGTCTCTTGAAGGGTATTCGATATTACTCCTTCAGAGTTTCCTCTGACTAGTATGACTAGATCATCTGCATGAATAAATAGGGAGAGAAATGATGTTTACGTTAGAATTGCAAAGAAAATTGAAAATAAACAATACCGAAGCTCAACATTACTTGTAGAAACGAATCCTTTAATCACAAGTGTCTTCTAACTAATGAAAAAGTCAATATAGGATGATCCAGAGGTAATGCCTATAATCACATCAATTTATTGCAATGTTTCAAATGTTATGGATACAATCATGTTGCTAATGATTGTCAGTTTGCTCACTATGTTCAGGTAACCATAATTATAAAGCATGTAAATCGCAAGAGGTTCGATGTATAAACTGTATTAAAGCTCAAAAGAATTAAACATTATTTTGGATACAAATCAGAAAGCAGTTTCTAAGAACTGTCCATGCTACTGGTAAATAAATGGAAGCCAGAAAATTGATTATCATAGGGAATAGCAATTAAAAGCCAACTGTGAAATAAAAAGTTCTCTTCGTATCAATCATGTCTACATTAGATCAATTAATAACTGCTTCAATGATTTTCTTAATTTTATAATCAATAAAGATTTTGAGCTTATTGCACTCTCAGAGACATGGTTGTCACCCGAATTCACATCCACTTTGTTATCTCTGCCACAGTACACCATTGTTGGAGCAGATCGGCCAACTAGGCGGCCTATGTTTCTATGTAAAAAATAACTTAAAATACAAAATAATTGACTATGTCACCAAGAAGCAACTTGAACAACTTTGGATAAGCATAAAAATTAATAAAAGTAATATTGCATTTGGAGTAATATATAGAGCACCATCTATACATGTTTCTTATCTTCAGGAGTTGGAAACGGTTCTATCAAATATTTACAGTGAGTCTGAAGATATTATCTTCATGGGGGATATGAATGTTGATTTCCTAAACCCTAATTCTCACACTAATATTTTAAATTCTCTACTGGACCCTTTTAACTTAAAACAAATTGTTGACCAGCCAACTAGAACTACTGACAGTTTATCAACTGTTATAGACATAATTTGTACAAGCAGTAACATGGAAATTATTAAGTGTAACACATTAGACCTGTTATACACGACCGATCACAGAATGCTATTTTGCGAAGTTGATCTTGCCATGGGCATATCATTACCAAAGATTTACTTATAGAAACTTTGAACATTTCGATTTCAACAAATTTGCCTAAGATGCACTGCTCATAAACTGGAATGCAATTGTAGATATCCCTGACATGACAAATAAAGTAAATTACCTAAATCAGGCAATTATTGGCCTCTTTGATATTCATGCCCCAATTTGTACTAGAAAAGTAAGAAAGTGTACGCCTCCATTTATTACCGACACCATCAAATATATGACTAAATTAAAAGTAAGGCATACCAGGTAACAAAAAGTAGCGTGGATCATGCATGTTACAATGATGTAAAAAATTATGTACTATTAGTCATAAAAAATAAAAAAATAGCATATTTTAAATATTGACTTAATGTTGACAGAAAAAAATCCTAAGAAACTTTAGCAGCTATTTGAACATAATAATGTTAATGTTAAAAGTAGAAATGAAATATCCCCAGATCTGGTCGATGCTGATAATATAAACAATTTCTTTCTGCAGTCAATAAACTATCCCCAGGTTACCCAAGATAAAATCCAACATTTTCTTACCAACAAATACCCATAGCTTGACCATAATTTAAATTTACATACTGTAGCATCTGAGGAGGTAGAAAAGATTGTTTATACACTAAAATCCGAAGCAACCGGTGTAGATGGGATAAACCTTAAAATGCTAAAATATGTTTTACCGTTTTACTTGAGTATGTTTATTCATGTTAAATATTTCTGAGCAGACCAGTCAAATACCATATTTATGGACAAATTTTTTAATCATACCTTTACCCAAAGTTCCCAAAGCTGTGACCTTGTCTGAGCTTCGACCAATTAGTGTACTTCAAAACTATGTCAAAGGTGCTCGAATTGATCATTTATTCACAACTTTCTGAACACGAGAATATCAGCCATCTTACGTCAGATTCAATAATTATGATTTCGACCAAAACACAGCTCTAATAAAAATAAGTAACGATGTTGCCCGAAATATTAATAACTCTAAAGTAACCTATCTGGTATTGCTCAACTACAGCAAAGCGTTTGATGTCATTAATACAGAATTACTTATGGCCAAATTAAACTATTATGGTTGTGACACTAATGCACTGAACTGGTTTAATAGTTACCTAAATGGTAGAAAACAGCAAGTAAAAATCAATGGCATGATTTCTAATCAATTATCCATAACACATGGGGTGCCTCAAGGTAGTATACTAGGACCGCTACTGTTTTCAATATTCACTACAGATTTATCAACTATATTAACAGCATACTGCTCTATCCACATGTATGCAGACGACACCCAACTCTACATATGCAGTTATACATCATCAGTCGATTCTACCATTAGTGAACTAAATATAAATCTTAGTTTAGTTAGCCAGTGATCTTGTGAAAATGGTTTGTTTCTAAATCCAAACAAAAGTATAGCACTGTGTATCGGTACTAGTTCCGCTTGTGTAAAAACAAGTTCTTCTACTGCTTTCAAATTAAAACTGGGTAACTATAATTAAAATGACTGAAGATGCGAAAAACCTTGGACTTCATATTGTCACAAAACTTTCCTTTGAAAAACATATAAATAAAAAATCCAGTATTTGTTATTTTAAATTTAATCCCTTTATAAATTTAAATATGTCCTTCCATCTGACACAAAGTGGAATCTTGTAAATAGTCTAGTTTAGATATTGTAGTCCCGTTTATTATAATTTTCTCACAGCTGCTCTTAAAAATAGGCTGCAAATTATTCCAAATTTCTGTTTTAGATTTGCCTATAATAATATTTATTATAGAGATCATGTTACACAATTTTATAACAGGGTATATTAAAAATGAATGGTCGAATTGAACTGCAATTTTCCCTTATGTTATATAATATAATTAAAAATAATACACCGTCTTACTTACATTCATTCATTCACAGCCTATCTCTTAGACATAACCTACTTACCATCCCTAAACACAATACTGTTAAATTTGAGGGTGCTTTTAAATATGTGAAGTACAATCTATAATAAACATGTGTCCTTGTTTATCACTTGTCAAAGTAAATGTACATTTCAGTCAAAAATTAAAGATAGTTTACTGCATAGTCATCGAGTACTAGTTTAAAATAATTTTGTTAGTTTGTGTAATAATTTTGAGATAAAATTTGTTATACCGGGTATAACAGGATCATGGTACACCCTCCTTTTCTCCTTTAGTTTTGAAGATAATTGATTGAAATTTGGGATATTCTATATACATAATAAGCGGCACTTTTTGACATACAAGTGATATTTTTTTTCACTTCCGGTTTCGCAGGAAATGACACTGACTTTCGATTTTTAATTAGAACACCCTGTATATTATTGCATTTTTGAATTCTGCATAATTTTCTGAATCCAACGATACTAGATAAGTGACATTTCAAACGTCAATATTTTTTATAATATAATTTTTAATTTTCCATTTAAGTGTGCCATGACGGTTCCGATTTATTCTAAATGACCCGTGTGAGCTAGAAAAATCAAAATCCCGTCAAAATTACTAAATTACGTGATTTAGGAGCAAATAAAGTTCATCAAAATAGTTTTTGGTGAAAAACTAAATTTTTTCAAATGGAACCGTGGTACCATTTATTAGTACTATTAATAAGGAATTTTTTTCATATGTTGTATTAAAATGTGCGATAAATACAAACAAAATTACAGCTAAAAGAAAATACAATTTTATTCTAATTAAATGTTAAGAAGTAACTAACTAAGGTGGCTTTGAAAACAATGAAATATTTAACTTGTCAAACATTTGTTGGTTTACCAGTGTTTTTATTGTCTTTAAAAATTGTTTAAAATTCTTGATAATTGTTTTCAAAATGCCGCAAATTTATACAAGAGATGAAAAAGAGGACATGTTAATTATTTATGGGGAATGTAGAGAAAATGCCGTTGTGGCTAGACGCCTTTATGCCGAACGATATCATGATGGACAATGTCCAGCGAGAAATTATTTTAATCGTCTTGAATATCAAAAATCAATTCTGAAGTAAGCCCACCAATGATCCCGAAGAAAATTTCATTCTTGACAAAGGAACGGAAATTAATGTTTTGGCTCAAGTAGAAGTTGATAACACTGTTTCTTTAAGGCAAATTGGGTTTGAATTGGAAATCAGTCAACAAACAGTAAGCCAAATTTTGCACAAATACCACTATAAATCTTTTAAATACCAGCACTTGTACGAAAATGGTTACGAGCGTAGGATGGAATATTGCAATTGGATTTTGCAGAATAATGTGCAGCCAAACAGTGATTTTTTTGGGAATGATTTTATTTTCGGACGAGTCTAGGTTTAAAAATTTGGGATTATTTAACCTACAAAATACAAAATATTGGTCACAAAAAAATCAAAATTTATTACAGGAGGGTAACTTTCAAGTGCGGTTCGGTTTCAATGTTTGGCTTGGAATAATCGGTAGTAGAATCATTGGTCCAATAATATTTGAAGGACCCCTGACTGGTGCCAGATACTTGGGATTTCTGCAAAATGAAATTGAGGACAGTTTAGCTGAATTACTTTTCCATTTACGACAGAGAATGTATTTCCAACAAGATGGCGCCCCTTCCCATAACTCAAGGATAGTAATTGATTACCTTCAACGGAGATTCGGAGAAAACGTAATTTCGACGAATGGTCCTGTGAGGTGGCCTCTAAGGTCACCTGATTTAACATCCCTTGATTTCTTTGTTTGGGGTCGTTTTAAAAATATTGTCTACGAAACCGTCGTTACAACCCGTGAAGACCTGGAACTACGAGTAAGACGCGCAATTAATAGCATAACGGCCCAGCAATTGGCGAACGTTCTTCGAGAAACAGCTATGCGAGTTCAGAAGTGCATTGACGTTAATGGACAGCATTTTGAACAACTGTTGTAATGTTTTGTGTTCATTTTTTGTATTCCAAAGCCATCTTATGTATAACAAGATAATTAGAAGAAAATTGTATTATCTCACTTTCTTTTAGCTATAATTTTGTTTGTATTTATCGCACATTTGAATACGACATATGAATAAATTCCTTATTAATAGTACTAATAATTGGTAGGTACCATGATACCAATATGATTCCATTTGAAAAATTGAGTTTTTCCCTAAAAACAATTTTGATGAACTTTATTTGCCCATAAATCACGTAATTTAGTAATTTTGACGGGATTTTGATTTTTCTAGCATTACACGGGTCATTTAGAATAAATCGGAACCGTCATGGCACACTTAAATGGAAAATTAAAAATTATATTAAAAGAAATATTGACGTTTGAAATGTCACTTATTTGGTATCGTTGGATTCAAAAAATGCAGAATTCAAAAATGCAATAATATACAGGGCGTTCCATTTAAAAATCGAAAGTTAGTGTCACTTCCGGCGAAACCGGAAGTGAAAAAAATCACTTGTATGTCAAAAAGTGTCGCTTATTATGTATATAGGATATCCCAAATTTCAATCAATTATCTTCAAAACTAAAGGAGAGGGGGTGTACCGTGATCCTGTTACACCTGGTATATATTTTTTTCTTTTTTTTTTTGTCTATGTACAACTTTCAATTTTATACCATATTTTAGCATGTAACCAGAGTATAATTGAAAATCAGCTCTGCTGAATTATACCCATTGAATGATATTTTTATATATGATATATATTCCGATTATTTATTTATTTTATTTTGTATGTGTTCACTACTGTAATATTGTAATTTATCATTCAATAAACCTATTCTATTCTATCCTATTTTAATATTATCTAATCCAGCAGCTTTACCTGATTAAAAGGTGTTTAATGACAGCAATTATCTCAACGACTGAAGGCATCTTTGTATTAATTTTAAATCTTGTTGAGCTGCTTCTGGTTGTTCTTCTGGTGCTTCTGCTGTTATAGCTTAGACTTTCACTAAAACATTCCCTCCATCGTTCTAACTACTCTTCAAGTGATGCTAACATTTCATCATTGTTGTCTCCTATTTTGGTAGAGTCGGAAATTATCGTGTTCGGCAAGTCGTCTGGTTATTTGGTACAGTGAACGTAAGTCACTTTTTTCCGCGGCATCCTCTGCTGCTTGTGCTAAGTTGTCAACCTATTGCCTTTTATCTCATCTGACACTTCTTTTTATATTAGTATTAGCTGTTCTTCTTTTCGTCTTTGTTTCTCGTCCCCACTTGCTGAACCAATTAATTTTTCTTTTATTTCTCTCCGTTTATTAATTAATGTCCAACACTCATCAGTTATCAATGCTTTTCTGCCGTGCCTCTTGATACCCAGAATGTTCTCACCTATTTCTAAAAGGATCGTTTCAGTGTATGTCCAGTTGTGATTGTTCATTAATTCATTTGTTCGTTCCCTAGCAATTGCTTGCTCAAATTGTCTTCGTGTTGTTCTATCTTTTAAGCGTTCAATGTTGAATTTTTCCTAGTACCTCTGTTGTGTTTTTCTGGCGAAGGTTTTTTCGTCGTATTTGCCCGATTACTAGGTAGTGATCAGTGGCTGCCTCGGCACCTCGAGAACTTCTAAGAGAGAACTTCTCAAATTTTTATTTATTGCAATGTGGTTTATTTGATTTTCAGTGACATTATCTGGTGAAACCCATGTTACTTTATGGATCCTTTTGTGTGGATACAAGGTACCTCCTATGAGAAGCTCATGATTGCAGCATATTTCCACGAATAGTTCACCGTTTTCATTCATCTCACCTATCCCATACTTCCCATAATTGGTATTATCACTACCACCTTTGGCATTGAAGTCTCCCATTAGAATAACTATTTCTGATTTTGGTAAATTGTTCAGAATTCTTTCTACAGCTTCGTAGAAATTGTGTTCCTCTTCAAGAGACGCTGTTTCTGTAAGTGAATGACAGATAAATGACAATTGTCCAATGCTATGGGCAATTGTTATTTTCCTTATTTTAGTTTGTAATCATGCTGTTATAATTCAGTCTGTTATAGGGTTCCATCCTAATAGGCCTTTTTTTTGTTTTTTTTTTGTCAAATATGATTCCAACACCACTCTTGTATAGAAAATCAGTATTCACCCTCACTCGTGTGATGGTCACCTGAGCCGTTCCACCTAGTTTCACGAAGCCCTAAGAAATTAAGCTTATATCATTGCATTTCTTTAGTGATTTCTAAATGCGATGTTTCCATCACCGTTTTAACGTTCCAGCATCCAAATTGTGTCCTTTGTCATGTGCCAATGGTCGCGATAGAAAAGCCTGTAGGTTGCAATCCTGTTGGTCCGCGGGTGGTATTTTATTTCCCACCTACAACATTTACATAAACTGATAGGACGGCGTTATGTTCGCGCACATGATATGGTGCTAGTTCTGTATACCTCAAACCTCATCATACCGTATCATCGACGCGCAACAGAAAATTGTTACGGGACGGAGTTCGCTACTATGTTTTGTTGCATGTCTATACGCTCATTTATATATTTTTTATAAAATAATCTATCGTTAATTTGAAATATTCATCTAGAATCAAATATAATGGAGCTTTTTACAAAAGATGTTATTTAGTGTAATTTTATTAATTTTTTATTTATTTATTTATTTTATTTATTTATTTTTTTTTTCAGGGTAGTCGAGATAATATGAGTATTGTATTAGTAGTATTTTCTGGTGCTCCAGCACCGAGTCCTGAGGCTATTGAAAATGAAAAAGAACTAGATGCAACAATTGAGAGGCACATAAAAGGTAATTTTTAATATTTTGAGATACCTGCAGTATTTGGATTTGAGCAAAATACATAAAAAATGAGACTATACCGAACTATGGACTCAAAATTAGCATGATAAACTACTTTAGGCGGTTTTAAATCGACATATTTTGATAATACTCTGATTGTGTAACATACTGAGTTTAACTTTTTGCGTATATGGTCTACATGACAGTTTTATTTTTGCGTTTCGTCGATATGCATACCTAAAAATGTATTTTCTGACAACTGTATTCTGGTTGTGTTGTTTAAGTTCATCATGTTTGGGGTCATAAAGCGAGTATTGTTCATTTTAAATAACACAGCCTTAGGTTTATTATTGTTTAATTTTCATGAACCACTTTATGAATAACATCCATCAGAATTATTGCATCAAAGTATGTGGACGCAAACACTAAAAGATTTGAATCATCAGCGTAGTTTGTCATGGACGCACTCTCAATGGATATTATCTCAGATACCACATTATTTTATATTATAACCAATATAGGTCCAAAAGTATTTCCCTGAAGATACTCCAAGCTTGATCGTTTGCCTGTCAGATTTGGTAGTAACATTATTTTTTGTGACTACAATTTTTTGTTTTCTTTCAGTGAGATATGAACGAAATCACTTTAATATGTTACGTCTTATTCCATATTTTTCTAGCTTACAAAGAAGTATTTCGTAATCTATACAATCATATGCTTTGGATAAATCAAGAAAAAATCCTAATATGTTTTTATCTTCTGAAACATGTATATTCTGTGTGAATTCATATATTGCAATTTTTGTTGAACTACCTTTTACCATATAGTTTATTAATCAATCAATTACACGTAACCTCAAATATTTTAGAAAAACTGATAAAAGAGTTACTGGTCTGTAACTTTCAATCAAGGACTCTTCTCTTTTTTTGTATGAAGGTATTATAAGTGCAATTTTTAAAGATTCTGGGAAAATGCCATATTTTAAAGAATTGTTTATTATATAGATATAATATCAACGATTTCATATTTACAAGAATTTCTTGCCTGTCCACACTTTTTACATACATTGACTTATCACATTCATTTATTTTATGCGTGAAAGAGGAATCGATCTTGAAACCTTTTAGATCTGACTTGTATTAGTAATCTGTTATACTCCTCTTTTACTTTATTGTATACTACATCCATGCTCGAGGGGTAAACTACTGACCAAAAATGTGCTCACTCCCATTTACTCAGTAATACCTGGGTATTAAATAGTAATCCACATGTAAGACATACTAATACCCCGATAGGTTTTGCTTCTGATACCTTGCACAACGCCGCTGGCAAAAAATGTGGTCTTGGCCAAAATATGACCATTTGTAAGCTTATAAATCCCAAAAATTCCAAAGTGATATTTCAAACCGTTTTTAAATATTAAATAAAAAGTTTAGTATTACATGTGACACCTATGCAAAGGTAATTACTATATTTTTCAAAAATTAAGCCATTGCGGATCCATGTTTATTTGAAGATTTCGTCTTATTTTGAAGCAAGGTATTCGCTCCTAAACGGTGGCCCATGTTTATGAAGCATCCTGTATATGAGGAACTTATTTTCAAAAAGCAATTTCTGACAACGTTTATTGAGATGTAGATGGTATTTAACTCGTTTTAACAAAATACAGTTTCTGTAATTTATGATATGTGATAAATATAGGACACATATTTTTTTAGTTATAGAAAATTATGCAATTACTTCTAAAAAAAGTGTTTTGCAGAAATTGCTTTTTTGAAAATAAGCTCCTCATATACTCTAATGTACTCTAAACAAGTGTGGTAGGTATTTTTATATAATATACAATGTGCTAACTAATACTGATGTAATTTTAATTAATTAACATACACAATTAATATAGCTACGATAAATGTGGTTATATCACATTTATATATATTTTTTCATATATATATATATATATATATATATATATATATATATATATATATATATATATATATATATATATATATATATATATATATATATATATATATATATATATATATATATATATATATATATATATATATATTTTCCATATATATATATATATATATATATATATATATATATATATATATATATATATATATATATATATATATATATATATATATATATATATATATATATATATATATATATATATATATATATATTTTTTTTTTTTTTTTCTTAGACTGAAAAAAATAATTTTGCATTTGTAAGTACATTTTTTTTCTACTGACTTTCCAAACGCAAAAAGAATGGCAAAAGCGATTACCTTCTGCATGCAGTGCATTTTTGAAACCACATGCAAACAGAAGTTTGCATGTGGCAAAGTTTAAAATCTAAAAGTAACAACTATAATTGACTATCACTGAATTTCTTCCAAAGATCAAACAATTTAATCAGAATTATGACCTTATAACACCAATAAAAAAAAACATCAATTATAAATCGTAACACATGCGGAAAGCTTGCTTCCCACACTCGTAGATTACAGTCATTATTTATACTCATGTGAAAAACACGACCCTCCTGAACTTATTATGAAAATAACTATTACACAAATTGAGATTACTTTATGTGAGTTTATATCACCAAATAACAGATATGAAATATGTTACTTGGTGTTAAAAAAACATGAGTACCTGTTTGTGGCAAATAAAATTGTATCGCAAAAATCTGCAGATTATAATAAATAACTGGCAACCGAAAATTATCTTGTAATAATTAATTCGTGTGCCTGATCTATTCCCCACTATTACCATTTTACATTATTTGTAACCAAAACGATGCGTAAAGTATTGAATGCAGATTTTTCATATTTAGTAAATAAACTAACTCGTTTTATTTTTGGTAAAATAGAATAAAATAGGATAGCATATTTATTCACCAATAAAAAGATACATAATGTATATTTGGCAATTCAACATAAAATATAAAACAAAAGAAATATGACGTCAATATAAAACAATATCAAAGTGTAAATGTAAATACATATTGATACATATTTACATATAAATAAATAAATAAAATTATATGAATAAAAACAAAAATTTTGTTAGTCTAGAAACTCATTTATGGAATAAAAACCATTTTTTAATAAAATTACTCTTAATGTGGCAAACTATTGAATAATTTAGCACAGTTATAAGGTGAATCTTTAAAAGTTGTTGTCCTGTGGATAGGAATTAAGATTTTATCACCTTCCTTGTATTAAGTTTATTTATTTATTTAATTTAAGCCACAATAAGCCTGCTGATCGCCACAGCGGAGGGCCCAGAAGAACTCACTAACAAAAAACCTAACCTAACCTATTTATTTAATTTACCACAAAAATGATACAAATGTATCTATATACAGATATAGGGAAAAGTACGCACAATAATTACAAGCATCTGGCACTTCCGGTTATACCGGAAGTCGATTTACTTATTTTAAATGGAACACTCTATATATTTTATGGTTTTCGAAAAGAGCATAAAATTCTGAGTCAAAAACATGTAGGATACCCTATGCCTAAATCCAACCGTTTCAGAGATATTTGACATTTAAAAAAAATTTTGACGTGTAATGGTTTGCAATAACCTTTATAACTTTCTTCGTGTAAAAGATACTCATTTGCTTTTTGGCATGCAGAAAGACCATAAGGTGAACTATGCTCTAAAGTTTAAGGAATTCAATAATAGTATACCAAGTGTTCCATTTTTGAGGTTACATTTTGTAAACTTCAAACCGCGAAAACTTGCTTAAGTCAAATGGAACACCCTGTATTTTTTTACATCATGTTATGTATAATTAAATTCCTTTTTTTCTGATATCAGCATTGTGGGGGTTTAAGTTACAACTTTTTGAAATATTTGCGATTTTCTTAGAAATTCAAGAATTTTTGGTAAAAGTTTTATCAAATTAGGCATGATTAGACACAATCAGTAATGTCAGTCATTCTCTTACGTCAAAAAATGCCACTGCGTTTAAATTACACCCACTGAAGACTTTTTTGAATTTGTTCATTATTTATGGAGAATGTGATAAAGTAATATCAAGCACATTTTTTACTAGATATAGCTGGGTTTAGGCATAGGGTATACTACATGTTTTTGACTCAGATTTTATGCTCTTTTTGAATGCCCTAAAATATATATGGTGTTCCATTTATAATAAGCAAGTTGTGCAACACCCCCCGTCCAATTGTTGGCATAACACAATAAGCTGGGGGTTGTACTTATGAACCGGTAGCTCAGTGAGCAGGTCGTGAATAAGGGCATAGATTAATTTGAGTTATCACCAAAATCTAGGCTGGGCGCCAGGATTTTTGCAAGTACCAAATAATTAAAATTTTACTTTAAAAGGTAAAGATAACGTTAAAACTTGAATTCGGTTGGTAAGGAAGTTGAATAAAAAGATATTATTTTATAAAAAGTGTAATGAAGACTAGTATATGTACAATATTTACAAGTCAAAAGAATTTACTTGTGGTTGAAGACCAACAATTAACCACACAGAAAAATGATATGTGAAAGAGAAAAAAATGAAAAATAAAATATGATGTTATTAAGAGAATACAAAAAAAATTAGAATTACTGATCTCTTACAAATTTCTTCTGACCAAATAGAACTTTCACTGGGGGACGAAGATCTTACGTAACTTCCAATGGGTTAGTCCAGCGAAGGATCCACCAACGGCTAAGCTCTTAATGGGTTCGGTGTCAGTTTGAATCACCACTGTCAGTACTGCAGTTACCCTTGAGAAAAAATGCCAGTTGTGTAAAATATCGTTTTCCTGCTCCACCCTGTATATAATGATCAGTTCGATCAACCAGCTATCCTCTTCTCTTGGTCCAGGTATTTACATAAAAAGGGGAGAGTTTTATGAGATCAGTATTATAGGCAAAACAAAGTTAACAGGTGTGACGTTTGAATTGTCCAGCTATGTAGACAAAATATGAGTTAACACAAATTTACAGAGTAAATTGCAAACTAAACAAACTAGGATAGGTATCCTACAATATTTTAGGAAGTTGAAGACTTCAACTAATTTAAGTATCAATAAAAGTTACGTTAAATAGAAAAAAATACTAGTCCAACAAATAAACTAGGTGTAGCTACGATAATAAACAAGTGAAATAGGTATTCACTAAATGTTAAGATATTTTTGTACTAAAAGAAGTTAATCTTCAAGAAAATAGAATTTAGAATGTCTGTATACAGACAGACAACTAGAAAGATAACGTAAATAAATATTTGCTAAATATAAAACAATATGATAGTTTTCAACTTAAAGGTAACGGTAAATTAAATCATTTATTAGTTCCTCGGAGAGAGGTTCTAATGAATTGCAGATAAAGTTAAATAAAGATATGTACTTGACTATATGTGTACTTTAGATAATTAAAAGTTAATCAAGTGCCAGATAACTAGGCAGGTATCTTTGCCAGAGAACTAGGCAAAGCTCTACTAGAGCAGCGTTCCTGACAATACTAAGTAAACGTTCAAGTAAGCATTCCATATTTTAAATTTAGAAAAACCTTACGTTACTGAGGTCTGGTTGATAAATATATGCACTGGTATAAAATAATCCACCACAAAACAAATGCACCAAATTAGATAATTTTCACAAAGGTAATAAACAAATAGGTTTGGTGCAACCAGGTGTACCAATCTCCAAATGTCACCAGTCACCACTGTTCAGAGAGCGCTACCAACGTAACTAAGTGACCTAAAACACCAACAGACAGAACACAACTAACTACGATACAAAATGGCGACATCCGTTGCCGAGTAAATCTAAAATTTACAATAACCGAAAGTTAGTTAAAATTAACACGAAATTATTACAATATCAAAGTGATATTAGATAAATTGCCAGCAAGGCACGATAAATTGATACTAGTCAATATTAATGATGGCTGTTCAAAAGAACAACCAAGGTGAACTGATCACCGAAAAGCAAATTCGCCCAAGGTGTAAATTAAGATAATTACGGTACAATATTATTATGAAAATTACCTCAAAGGTACTTTAAATCAATATAGCAACTTTTTAAATAATGATGAGCATAAAATCACAAGATAATACCAGAAAACATATAAATTTTACCAGACCGCAGAATTAGAGATGTTTTCCATCTGAACGCTGCACTAGTAAGAAGAAAGAAGCTCCGTTCTGTTCTCCCACCTAAACTCGGTTATAGTTTGGAAAGAGACAGACATTTGAGAGTAGAGTGTGAGCAATAAAGATAGATAGATATTTAGTGCAAAAATCTGCAAAACCAACTGTTCCAGTAGAAATCAGTGGCACCATCTAGACTAGACTGGCTGAAACTTAATTCATCGTGGAACACAACAAACTGGAATGAAATAGCTTGCAATTTCGTTACAGTTGGTATCGAGTTGCCAGGTGCTTGTAATTATTTTAGTTTGATTGATCACACTACCATTAGTAATTCCCTAAATTTTCAAAATTTTCTGGTGCGTACTTTTCCTATATCGATCGATGCAGTTCCTGGTGAGACACCCTGTATAGCAAGTCAATAAAATTTAAAAATATAAGAAACAATAAACATGCAATAGAATATAAATAAAATACTTATAATTTAATAAGTAAACGTCACTATATCAATATGGAACAGATAGGTAATTAATCAAAATTTGTGTATATCAAAACAAGGAATAGACTGTATTAATTTCTATGCAGAGATTCTTGCACAGTACCCACTTTCTGCGAGAATTTTTTTTTTTTTTTACCAAATTGTCACATTTTTATGTTACGAACATGAATTTCTTAATATAATTTGGATCTGTGATACAGTACTAATAAAATGTCCCCTACATGTAGGCTGCCATACTGTGGGCAATTTTATTGGCTACATATTAACCAATTATAGACGGTTATGAGACCGGGGATATTTAAATCGTATTTCCGTAATTATTTTTTAATGTTTTTATTTTCCAATCATTTAGCAGTATTTTTGATCCAATGCTTAATTCTTTTCAATTATATGGTTATTATAGTGAGAATAATCTAATTATATTATCCTACTGAGAATATTTTGTAGTAATTTGTTTTTGTACATTGACGTGTTTTCTGGTTTTGACATTTGTCATGAGTTTTGTCTTAAATTTCAAAAAAATGAACCAAAAACGATTTAGTTCAGCGTCAGTGGAAGAAATTATTATACAAACTAAAGAAAATGCATGTATAAATACTATAAGTTATAATTCGATATGATATGTAAGTATATAGTAGTATGACTATATAGTAGTAGATATTACATAAATAATATATGTCAAGTTTCACGCTCGACATAATCTAAAAAAAAGATAAAAAACTTTGAAAAAGAAAACAGATTCGTTTTCCAAAACATTAGGGAATTAATTATATTATTATTTTTTGTATTTCATCACCCTCTGACTAATTTTTTGGTGTAATGTTTATTTTTCCTGTAACATACTGGGTAACTATAACAACTATATTTTTTAGATAAAGAATTATTCATGTGGTAGTAAGTCCCAAAAAAGCTAAAGAAAAACTTGCCACAAATAATGTTCAAACAATATTTATATTTTGTATTTGAGCATTAAAAAATAATCCTTCAAATACCATTTGTGAGTGAGAATAAATTAGAAAATAATTCTCCTGTTCTTTTCACAAACTTGTTGCCATTCGGCAATAGCCACTTGAGTCTTACGGGCTCTCGTGCCTATTACAGGTTTTTGAAAATCTGTCGAATTATTTTCAATTTATTCTCATTCTCTTGTGATATTACTACTGATTATTGGCAACTAGCAGATAAGTTATGTTATTATCACAGTCATGTATTACAAATTAGTTAAACACTATTTGAAGAAAAAAATATTTCACATTTGAGAGGAGAAAAATAATTCGATTTAAAAATGTTTTATTATAAAAAATTACAAAACTATCCAGCTTTTAAAGACAACCTATTGATGTTTCAATACTACCAGACTTACGAATGAACGTTTCATCTTTTTATTTTTTTCTTTGTGATGGAACTTTCGCAACCAGGAACCAAACAATGCATTTTTAATTAAGCGCACAGAGAAGTTCTACACTAAACAATAGCAACAAAATATCACTCAAAAACTAAAATACAGAACAAATCTAATAAAACTGACAAATCAGGCAAAAATAATTAATAAATCCAATCACAGCACATCACATAAACAAATCATCCAAAGATAATAATTGACAAATCGAAACCCAGTGCGGTAACGCGAAATCAAATCAAATCAAATTATTTTATTGATCAATATTTACACCTTGGTGTTTGATACGTCATTTACAACAAATATATGGGTATATACATACATACATACATACATACATATATATATATATATATATATATATATATATATATATATATATATATATATATATATATATATATATATATATATATAAAATATAAATAAAAGAAACATATAAAATTATTTGTCTTAATAACGTCAATTAAAAAATTACAAAAAAGTTTCACAAACAAGAAAAACATCACTCCTAGGCACAAACAATTTACATCAAATTTTACACATAATTAAAATGTGTAATGTCATAGTAGGCACTGGCTAAAAGATGACATTTTAATTTAAATTTAAAATGGTTCATAGGCAATTTTTTCAGAGTCTTTGGCAGAGAGTTGAACAACGTTACCCCTAAGTTGCCTCTTTTAGTTATTTCTAACCTTTGATTGGGTATTCGTATATTGTTCCTTGTAAGGGTGTTGTATTCATGAGTATTTCCATTCGTAGTATAGTCACTGATATGCTCCTTTATGTGGATCAAATTACATATTATTGCCGACAGTAGAGTTAAAATTTTAAGTTTTACGAACCAATGCTTACAATTCACCATTTGGTTTACATTTACAATTGCTCTAATTGCTCTCTTTTGGACAATAAAAACTTTTTGAATATGAGTAGATGATCCCCAGTTTATTAGGCCATAAGTCATTGCACTATGAAATAGAGCATGATACGCTGTAATTGCAGCATCTGTATTAACTCTACTTCTGATCTGGCGAATAGCATAGACTTTTTTGACAAATTAGTACAAAGATGTTCGATATGTGCCTGCCATATTAACTTAGAGTCTATGATTATACCTAGTGACTTAACTGTTTCAGACGAGGTAGTTTTTTGAGTGCTGAATATTTGTGTGTTTGTTTTGTTTTTATTTAGACAAAGTTTGTTTGGATTAAACCAATCTAGCGATTTATCAATAATATCTGTTTTAGTTTTAACGATATTTTTGTCATCTAGCTGCTCCGCAAACGTAGTATCATCGGCAAACAAAATTGAAAAAACTGGCATAACATATGGTAGGTCATTTACATAAATCAAGAACAACAACGGTCCCAGGACACTACCCTGCGGGACACCCCTTGATACAGGCAACAAACTACTTAACATATCATTGTAAAACACGCACTGCTTTCTATCTGTTAGATAGGACGATAATAAGTTTAAAGCTACTCCTCTGAGACCATAATACACTAATTTGTCCAACAAGATATCATTTGAGACACAATCAAATGCCTTGATTAGATACAGAAAGATCCCTAAAGTTGATTTCTTATTTTCGAAACCTTCAGTTATAAAATTAACAAGATTAAGCACAGCACTTGATGTGTTTCTACCTTTTCTAAAGCCAAACTGTTTACTACTGAAAAGGTTATTTGACTCAAAATAATTTATGATTCTTAAAGCGATTATTTTTTCAACGATTTTTGTCAAAATTGGCAGTAAAGCAATAGGTCGATAGATCAATGCATCATTAGCTCCCGATTTAAAAAGTGGTATGACCTTGGCTATTTTTAATTTATTGGGGAATACTCCGTTCTGTAACATAAGATTTATAAGATAAGTAGTGGGTGCAGCGAGTGATAAAATATTTTCTTTGTATATAATTACTGATTGATTATACACATCTGTTGACTTAGATTGTTTCAAAGATTTTATAACACTCTTACCTCCGCCTGTGAAGCAGGATACAAGAAAATTGAAAGGTCATTTTTCTGTGGAATAATTTTTAGATAATCCATATGAGAATAATTTGATTGCGGTATCTGTTTGATTATATCATCTACTATACTTGTAAAGAAATTATTGTAATTTTCAGAGGAAATTGAGCTGGCTTCTTTTTTTACCTACATTACGTACATTTTTATTTATAATGTCCCAGATTGTTTTTTGTTTATTGTCAGAATCTATTATTTCTTTATTTGCTTGATTTTTTTATATTCAATTACCACTTGTTCATAATTATATTTGCATTTTTTGAATTCATCTTTCATTTCTTCATTATTTGGTAGATTTAGTTTTAACATTTTATTTATCCGGTCAATTTCTTGTTTAGCTTCCACTATATCTGGATGCGCAAGAATTCTTTTATTATCCTTAGAATTAGTTTTAATTTTTATCAGAGGAAAAGATATGTCATGGTAATAGGTGAGAATGTTGTAGAACATGTCCACGGCCTTAACAGGGTCCTGTTCTGAATATAGATCAATCCAGTTTTCATACAGTAAGTAGTATATATGGTTTTATACACTGGAGTTTTGCTTTTGCTGTTTGAAATATTTTGAAACTTTATAATTTGTGCCCGATGGTCAGATAGCTGAAAATCTGTTACAACAGCTTCAGTGACATGAAAATTTGTAAAAATATTGTCAATGCAAGTTTTAGAATTTCCTTGCACCCTAGTGAATTCTTTTATGCGTTTTACTGATCTAAAAGAGATAAATAAATCTACAATTTCTTTACAATCACTTGTTTGTAAAGCAAAATTTATATTAAAATCACCACCGACAATTATTTTATGTGTTTTGAATTTACTACTTAAAATTTGTAGGCCTTTAGGCATATTTTCTTTAAAAATGAATTTATCCCCACTTGGAGAACGATATACAGTTACTATAATACAGTTTAATGAGTTCACTTTTATGCAACAGTTTTCAAAGTGTTTTTCTACATTAAATTCATTTGTCAGATTAATTTCTGTGGATTGAATATTATTTTTAATAAAAATACATACCCCTCCATGAATGCTCTCTGATCTAGAAAATATAGCTGCTATATTATAATTTTTAATTTTGTATAGATATTTCTCATCATCAGTGATCACTTAATAAAACACCGCTAAAATTGTTGTCTAGTAAAATTGATTCTAAAGAGTTACATTTATTCTTTAGACATTGTATATTTAAATGCAATACTGCAATTTGCTCTCTTGACACACTCTGACTATTTTTGACTAACTTTGGATTAACTACTGTTGTGTCATTAATTCTGAGAGTCTTGGGTATAAAAAATTTGTGTTAGACATTTTTTGAGATTTATAGGTGGGATAGCCATTTTCACTAATGGAAATGTCTGGAACTATTGGTGTATTATATAAAATGTTCACCGATCTTTTTTTCTGTTGAATTTATTTGGTTAAACAATTTGTCTTCAATTTCTTCTGATAAAGGTTTGTCATTTCCTGGTCGTTTAATTTTTGTTATCAATAATATATCATCCGTTTTCTTATTTATGTAGTTTGCTGTATTTTGTGTATTAACAGAAGATTCCACTTCTTTTATCTTTTCAAATTCTACCCTTAATTGCTCTAGTGGTTCATTATTGTCTATGAATATTAATGATTTTTTATGGTTGGGTTGTCCATTTGTGATTAAGTTAAAAAGATCCTTAGACATAATATCTTTGTTAATAATATAGTTCTCTTTATTTATTTCATAATACATAATATTTCCCTCAGATATCCTATTTAATTTTTGAATATATGTATTCAGTTTATTATTATATTGGTAAATTTGTTTATTTAAAATGGGACTTTTTGAATATGGTACTGAAGAAAAAATTACATTGGCAGTGCTACACATTTTAAGTTTTCCATGTATGTAATGGAAAGATGGAAATTGTTTTTTATTGAGATCATTTTTGCCGGCTAGTTTATAAAGTCATTTTTTCTGAAATCTTTCGCAAGGCACTCAATATTTTCAATGACGTTTTCCAAGTTCGCATAAGGATTCACAATTGATATCATTTTGTGGTCTTTTATAAATAAAGCTTTGTAGTTTGGGTCCAAAACTTTTGCCAAGCTCATCGCTTAGCAAGGTAATTTTATTCCCCATTTCGTTGAACCTATTTTTATTGAATAATTTTTGTTATTTGATAGGTTATCATTTTTATGCAAAAAAATATCTGGTTGAGAATCAACCGGTCTTGAAGTAATTTTTACTTTTTTCTTCGTCCCTTCTTCCACAATGTCATTTTGCAGCATGATAGATTTATTTGTGGAAGTAGACTGATCTTTTTGCGTATTTACTGTTTTTGTTTCAGTTTTTCTTACTAATTTACTTTGAATCCTTATCTGGTTCTCTAATTTATAGATTAGTTTTTTCTGCTCGAGAATTTGATTGTTAAACGACTTTTCCATTTCTGTAGCCTTTTCAACCAATAATTCATTTTTTCTTTTTAATTCCTTAATGTAGTTATTTTGTAATAAGTTATCCTCACTTAGGTCATAAACTGTCTTTTCCAGTATGCTTGTCTCTTCATCATAATCACTCTTATCACTATCACTTTTACAACAAATAATTTTATTTGTTGTCAAAAATGTTATTTTGTCTTTACGGCGAAAAAACACAACTTTTATGATATAAACTAAAGCACTTTGTACAAACATATGTTGTATTCACTTTGGTTTTACAACATTTAAAGCTGTTTATTACAGAGCTTTGCAAACTCATGTCTGTACTCTGTGTAGACTATGACTATGGCTAATTTTTACCAATAATAAATTGAATTGCCCACAGTATGGCGGCCCCCTATACAGGGACATTCTCTCAAGGTTGAGCAATACCAATTGGAGATCCAGATTATATTAAGAAATTTGTTGTTAAGAATCTCAATCGGTGACGCCTTGTAACAAACTATGCAATTATAATAAAAGCAATGTTTGAAATTACTAGTTCTGTGGTTAGGAATAGAAATGAGATCACCATGTCTAGTGTTGTAATTATGACTTGAAGAGAGCGTTGTAAATTTATCTTTATGCTTGGTTAAAAATGTGATACATTTTATCATTTTAATATAAATGTGCTGGGAACAGTTAAAATTTTTTTCAGTTTAAAAATGTCTACAACTTTATATTTCATCCCAAATATAAATTTTATGATTCTTTTTTGAATTACAAATACTCTATTTACTTCAGTTGCACTACCCCAAGTTATAATGTTGTACGAAATGCATGAATAGCATAGAGAATAATAGACGTCCAAGAGTACTTGCTCATTCATCGAAGTTTTTAGTTGAAGGACAGCAAAGAATGCCCTATTTGGCTGTTTGCAAACATGTTCAATTTGAGTATTCCATGACAATTTTTGGTCCAAATAAATTCCTAAAAATTTTACATCATTTGCATACTTTATGTTTATCATAGATAGCAAGTTCTCTTGGAGAGGTTTTTGTAGATGAAAGTTTAAGCACACAGTCTTTTTATTATTTAATATTAACTTATTTCTATCGCACCATATATATAAATTGTTCTACAGTTAATTTTGCTGCAATCTGAATTTCCTCAGAACTTCTAGCCGATACAGATATTATCATATCATCTGCAAACATTGTAACTCTACAATTCGTAATATTTAGTGGAAGTTCATTCACATATATGCCAAACAACAGAGAACCAAGAACTGAACCTAATTTTTCTATAAGAAACTGATGAGTCACAGTATCAAATGGTGCATAGATCAAATAATAGAGATAGAACATACTGGCCTTTATCTAGATTGGAATATACATATTCCATTAAGTGACAACATGCTGTTTCAGTAGATTTATGCTTTCTAAAACCATATTGTGTCTGTTAAGATTTTATATCTGTCTAAGAAGCTTTCCATTCTGTTGTAGACTACTCTTTCCAAAGCTTTCGATAATATACTTAGAATTGATATTTGTCTGTAATTTTCGATATTCTTTAAATCATCCTTTTTATGCAGAGGTAGAACTGATGCCATTTTCAGTACATCAGGAAACTGATATGCTTCTAATGACAAATTAAATAGATATACTAAAAGTTGTATTATCTTACTACTGATGTGTTTTAACACATGGGTTGTTATTTCATCAAAACCACTTATTAATTGATTGGTCAATATTGTTTGTTAGAGTACAAGGTAGTGCCAAGTTGGAGCCAAAATGGCTTACAAGTTGTTTTTTTCAGCTAGTGTAGAGAAATGATCTACAAATAAGTTAACAATTACATCATGATCTGTTATTACGTTATCAAAATTTAATACAATTTTATTACTACTAATTTTGTTTCTGCCAAGTTTATTGTTTATAATTCTCCAGGTTTATTTAGATTTATTATTTGAGTTTATTATTTTATTACCATAGTATTGTGTTTTGGCTTCTTTTATTTCTATAATCTAGTTTCCTCTTATGATATGTTGCATTTCCACTTTCATTGTTGTGTTGGTTAATATGATAAAACATTTCTTTCAGTTTTTTACTTTCGTCAACTAATTCTGGGGATTACCAACTATTTTTAGGTCTTACTACATTATGTTTGTTATACGTTTTGACAGGACAACTAACATTTAGACACCAGTCTATATTTTCCAAAAACAATTCAAAAGCTCAATTTAAATTCAAATTAACTAGATATGTCCAATCAATTCTATCCAAATGATAGTTCATCTCATTGAGATTGTTTTCAGTAAATAATCTGGTGCTTATTGAAATAACGTGCAAAGTGATTGGCAATGTTAAGATTTGTCACTGCATTTTAACAATTCAAATTATATATTTGTGACTGTATAATCAATACAGCTAGATGATGTCTGACCATTTTTGTTCATAAACACCCGGGTGGGTTCACTTGTTAAAACTCTCAACTCAAAGGAGTCAAAAATATCTATTAATATTTTTGTACTTAATATTTTATTATAAAAATCTAAATTTATATCCACATAATATAGTCTAATTTTACGCCTCTAATGACCTTTATTGATATAACAAATTTATTATTTTTTACAGAACAGACATACAATTTTGTATAAACATCAGGGAGCGGAAATATATGCCATTTTGCCCATTTTTCAAAACCTGCGGTTATATAATTTTTTAAAGAGCCTTCATATATATAATTTAATTAATTGATACATATGTGTTTATTTATATACATATGCACTAGCTCGACAACCAATATTGTGACAGGAAGCCAGAATAAACGTATGTAATATTATATGTTAGTAGCAATGTTCCTCTTCCTGATAATCATTATATAAATAATGTTGTAATACCCATATAATAAGAAAATACCCATTAATATCTACTAATTCCTTTTAATTTTCAATAATACCCAGGTAATGCCAAGTACTTCCTTGTAATTCCTGGATCTTGTACACCAAAAATTCCCCAGTGGTTTACCCCTCGTCCACGCTACTTGTAACAAAAAAGTGAATCAAGCCTGTTTCTGCACTCTTTGAGTCATCTCTCAAATCAATGTTATTTTTTGTACCAATTTTTATCTTTTTTGAGTGGAAATAAAAACACAGAAAGAAATTTGTTTCTGAAAATATTTGATTGTTTATTAGCGTTTCTTTTATATAGTTGATATATTTTGTACCAGTTTGTTAGAGATTACTTCTCTACAAAGGACTTTTTATTTATTTCATTAAGGATTCTCTTTATTGCGTAGAGATTATCGTTCATTTGCAAAATTTAATTGTTAGTTTTTGAGCAGTATGATCTGGGATAAACATGTGCAAGACCTCGGCTTCGCATATCTCTTCATTTTCGAAAATATTATTGTCGGCGGGTCTTCGTAACAAGGCAACTATATTTTCAGTCATTATAAAATTTGAAATTAGTACTAGGTCTCCGTTGATTGGTGTCCAAATAATCTCTTACAGAGGGTTCAACCATTTTTAGTTATGGTGAACTTTTTAATTTAATTGTTCTTTCCGTTGGATGTTTCTAAATTGATCGACTAAATCGTTAATATCTTGTGATTGGGACATCCAGTATACGAGTAGTATATAGATGTAAATTTTAAAATTGATTACAATTGTTATTAATAATGTCACTTTATTTTAAAATCGAAGATGTTTTTTTAGAGTGTGACGCAATTTGTATGTTAAATCACAACGAGAAATCGGTCTCGAATTCATTCAAACAATGCTCTATTGCAGTGGTTCCTGAATTTATTTTGTCGCAAAACCTATATTTTGCAGACAACTCAACTTATTATTTTGAAAATGGTGAATACAATTTTTTTTTTTTTTTTTGTATTGAAAGATCTTATCTCGTGGAACTCCAGAATTTTTTCTATTTCAATTAACATGTTATATAGTATACCAAGCCAAAGGAAGTCATTGTATACATTATATATCAAGTATTACCATAAAATATTTTATGAAAAGAATATTGGTACCTGGTATTATTAACATAATTTCCACCACCAGTAGTAATGTAACTATGTGTTATAATCATTACAACAATCATATATAAAATTAGGTTCAGAAGGTAAAATTTAACAAACTATTGTAAATCTTGGTGATGAAACAAGTGTACCTACCAGCCGTTTGTATGTTAGGTTGCTTATTTGGAAGATAAAATTTAGCAGATTATTGTGAATCTCAGTGATAAGCAAGTGTACCTATAAATTATTTGTATGCTAGATTGCTTATTTACGGATGTCATATATTTATTCTTTGTCTTAATAATCTAATGCACGACAAAACAAATACTTAAAACATTAACATGGTAATTATAAATTTGGTCACATACATGGCATATTGTTTGAATTTCTAACTCTACTATAGCATAATAACGACTAGGTGAGGACCTGTTTTTTGAAATAGGAATTTTCTGATGAGAAAAGAGAAAGTAAATATCAGTTTATCAAGTGTTGCAATTATTATTTGTGCTATATTATTTTGGGATCTACTTATTAAACTATAAAATGTAGTTTCCGTTTTGTGTGGAAGTTGCTATAAAACATTTTGTTCGAGTATCTCAGAAGCTATTTCTTCGTTGAAGAAATCAATTTGCTAGGCAGTATTCCTCCCATTTTACTGGGTCAAACACCATGGGCCTTTGGTTGAGCCAAAGGGTTAATTTTTCGTGTAAGACGAAACCCTCTAAGAAGGGTTTTAAGTAGTAGTTTTAATTACTCGATTTACTAGTTGTTTATGTTTAGTTTTTAACATTTACTACGTTTTACAATTTCCTGGTGCTAAATCGTCGCATGATAATTACATGGTTCTAAGTAACATTTTACTCTTTTTACAGGAGAACAAATTTAAGATTATAATCTTTAGAAAAGTCACTTTAGTTCCATTTTTATATGTGGAATGTATGGAACGAAGTAATCCCATATTTGCCTGACATGATGCATGTAGAACAGTTGAAATTTACCCATAATTCTAGGAATTATAGGAAAATTAACCAATCTTGGCATTTGTACTTAGAACCATATAACTCTATAGAGTATACTTTAGTATAAAAAATACAAATATAATATAAATTTTAGTAACTTTTATTTATTAAACAGACAATAGAAAACATAAAAATAAATGATCTTCAGTTTGTGATTTCAAAGAGTAACTGAAAAAATAAATTGTAAGAAATAGTTACATGATCCTAATTAGGATCATATGGAAATTAAGTTTATTGCACTCTTCTTCATTCAATAGCGAAATTTCCTAGCCAGAAAGATGCAGAAAAATATTTACAGTAGGTTGTAACAAAAATCTCAGTTTTGAGCAAAATGCCGCGACAAAATTTCAACTTGTAGTACCTACCGTCTCTTACTCTTTCTCCTCAGGATGCAGGTCCAATGGTTCTCAATAATAGCATAATTTCAAATTTTACACACAAAATCAGTACACATCCATACAAAAAAACTAAACATTTTCAGAAAATAACAAGGAGTTGTTTAATATATTTTTTTTTTCTAAAATTTTAACAAACAAAATTACAAAATATCTTAAATTACCCACCCAAATTTAGAATCTCGAGATTATTTACCTTACTTTGTTTTCTCGCTGCAGTTGGCTAAACTGTGTCGTTTCTTAAATCTGCATTAGCTGTTTCCACGTTTTAAGGTTCAGATAATATGGCCGCTCAAACTTCCTATTGTAATTGTGTAGTGTATTTACTTTCTTCCTAGTGATTTATCCCCAGCTGGATTACCTATACCAGGTAAGTACTTGCAAATTTTCACTGTTTCTTTATTTTTATGTTGTGAATTCTTATTTTATACTTTTTAATTACAAAACCTTCTACCATTGATTTTACTTTATATTTCATTTCATTTCATTCGATTCGAAAATTTTTCAGAAACTGATTTTTTAATCAATAACAACCAACTATTCAATTTTTTCTCTCTGCTTCCTCTAATTTTATATATAGAAAAATCACCAAATTTCAAAAACAAATGACTACTTGTGACAAATTAATTTTCATGTCAAATATTTTTAATTTTGAAAATAAAAACTTTTCTACTACATTTTGGTGCCTTTTTTTAATACAATATTCTTTTCTTGATACTTTCCTGAGCATTTTCTGTACATTAGCATGTGTTACGTTCAGTATTAAAGTTTTTATCTTTCACATCTCATTTTAAAAATTTTCTTAACGAGTGCCCTATAATTGTAAACAAACTCCTTTTTATATAACTAGAACTTATTAACTACTCATAACAAATCTTTTCATATCTAAATTAACATATCTTTGCTCAAAAACTAATTTTTTTTTCTACATTTTTGTAGGCTGTCGAAATTGGTTTCGCCCCTTTTACCACACTTTAACACGGTGTCTTGAACTACCCCCACTCACACACGAAGCACTGAGTGTCTTCTTTGTCCTAATGGCATGTCTTTCCACATCGATGGATCTTCTGCTTAGTTTTGGATGAAAATATGGTTCAACTATGCTGTCACACATACAAAAATCAAGAAATGTTTATGTTTCAACCCCAATATTGGAGAAATTATTATGGCATTCATCTAAACACATTACTGCACCCCTGTTTGGTAAGTTTTATTTCAGTTTATATTCACTTTTACAGACCATGCACTTTTTATGTTTCGTTATGAAAGTTTTTATATAATTTACAATATTTTCCCCTGTTTATTGAATGTTGCTTTCTTAACTTTTATCTAAAGTTCAATTACATTGATTTTGTGCTAGATTTTTCATAAATTTCCCCCTTTAAAAGTTTATACTATAACAATTGTCTCTTTTTATAGGTGAAATCTTTCCCCTGAAATTATGCAACTTTTGATACTACTGAAGTTGATCGAAGTGAAATTTTTATGTGGGACTACATTGGTGACACCTTTTCGATGGCAGGAAATACACAATAGGTCTCTCGTCAGCTCTACCAGTGAAGATCCAGGACTTCAACTTGTACACCTTTTTCTTGCTTTTTTATTTGTTTTTCATCAAGTTTTATGGCCAATTTGGCTTTGCAAATACCTTATAATTAACTACATTTTTGAAATGAACAATAAATACTTAATTCTACTACACATATAGTAAAACTAAGTTAAAATTATTTTCTGGAAATGTTCATTTATAAATGTATGCATGATACTGTATTCATTAAACCTTTTATTTCTACTGCACGTTTGCACTCTATTTTTGTACCACTATTTCTGCATGTTATTTGCATTTTATTTTATTCTAATGAAAACAATTAAAACCTTTTAAAATAATTTATAATGTTGCTAAATGTGATAATATATATTGTTTTGCCTTAAATTTCTAAGATTCGGACCTGGAGAGAGAGATAGACATTTGGTGTCTTGCAGTGGACGTCCGATATTCCCTGGTGAATGCAACGATGTGACAAATCTTGCATGTTTTTTTCCTGTCTAACTAGTGTTGTTATTTACCATATATGACCCATTTATATTCATAATAATAGAATAGCTGACATAATGTTGTAAACTCTATGTGTATAATACATATGGTAACCACATCTAAAAAGGGGATTACCTTGTGTTCAACCTATTGTACATTGTATACACTGTTCCTACTAATCTATTTTCCATGTTACTTGACACATTGTTTAAGTAATCAGTGTTTAAAAATAAATAAATAAAGAGCATATAATTATTGTGTATTTACAACCTATTGTTATTACCAATTTCTTTTATTCACTTGCAAATTTTGTTTTACCATTGTTTAGTGATTTAATAAATGCATTTTTTTATTACCGATGACTGTGATCAGTGCTCATTTTGTTTTAAGTAGGTATGTGAGGGAAGAAAATTTTATTGATGAGATTGCAATTTGGTTTTTTTTTTTTTTTTTAAAGCAGGTTCCTTTAACAATAGGTGCTTTTCTAGTTTAAAGTGATGGAAATAAACTTGTGGCGCGTTTAAAATTATTTTACCCACCCTAATTTTTAAATGAATATTGGGTAGTTTATCTACAGTTTATCACCGCAGTCCGTTTTCAGACTAAATTACGTAATTAAGAAAAACGCGTCGCAGAAGTAGGTATGTTTCATTCTCCTATAAACTCATCATAACTACATGCTGGTTTGAGGTGTAATGTCCCAGGTTCTTATTAGTTGGCCATATAATAATAATAGTCCAGATTATATAATTCTTACTACGACTCAATAGGCTCTCGTCAAAGTACATCTTATTAGTAATTATTATAAAAATGTCTTATCCAAGTTTTACTTAATATGCTTACCTATCAATATATACAATAACAAGCGAGCTGTGCTGGACTTTGAAATAATTGACCTAGATAGCTAAATTAACTATTATTTCATCATCGAATACAGAGGAATAACTTCATGCACAATGACCATCCGACCAATTCTCATAATCAAACCAATTTGATATCGATAATCATTAATACACTTGTATTACTTACGAAAAGTTATAATACAAGGACTTTTTTTTAATTTTTTTTTCTTCATGTGAATTATGTTATTTTCATTAAACTTTTGTTTTTCAGAAATTGTGGATCAAACTGATGAAATTGATTTCTCGCAAATCCTTCATAAACTTATTTCGATTAACATTGAGGGGTTGCCCCCAGGAGGTGGTTTAGCTTCAAAGTAAGTTTACATTTTAGGCAATAACTAGTCTATTCTTTATTCATATGATTGAACACAGCATTAAGTTTTCCTGCCAACTTTTTTTATGAAAAAATATTTAATATTTCTCACATCAAATTTTATTTGTAAATTTAACCACATACCGTATTATTGTATTATGAGATGGGATTTTTACAATACAATTTTTCAAATTTTACTGTCCAAATAATAATTAATATACAGTGTGTTTTACTATTTACGAGTACAGCTCTGGGTATTTTAGCTATTTCTAAACCGATTAGTTACAAATTTGGGTGACATATACATGCGTGTATTGACATATACTGGATTTATTTTTTGCTGATGATACAAATATCATAATTTCTGATTCTACTGCTTCAGATCTTATCAACAAAATAAATAATGTTCTTATACAATTTGATAATTGGTGTCAAAAAAATAGGCTAATTATAAATTATATCAAAACTGTAGCTATAAATTTTCACAAATGGTCAAGACCAAAAATAACAAACTTACATCTTAGTATAAATAATCATCCCATTGAAGTGAGTAACCAATGCAAATTTCTTGGAACTATCATAGATGAAAGTCTAGGTTGGAACGATTGTATTAATTCCATATGCTCCAAATTAAATCAACAATACTTCGGGAAATTACATCTAAAAAATTGTTTGAATGAACAAGGTCTCCTTACTGTTTACTATTCGTTGATCTATTCAACAGTTAGCTACAATATAATAATTGTACTAGCTGTGGATAACAATAGGTTATTTATTGCCTAGAAATGCATTATCCGGCTCATATTCAATCTTAATTATAGACTATCATGTAGACAAACTTTTAAAGATAAAAAACTTTAAACGTTTACTGGCATTTTTCTGTTTAAAATACTGATTTATATTTATGTCAACCGCTACAACTTTATAAAAATTCAAATATTCATAACTTAACTACTTAACCAGAAAAAATTATCAAATACGCTTAGAAAGATATAATTATGTAATGTCTTTAATGATTTTTTTCGATCCAATGAATATATATATATATATATATATATATATATATATATATATATATATATATATATATATATATATATATATATATATATATATATATATATATATATATATATATACACATATATAAAGGGTATTTTTTAGGTGAGTTAAGAGATCATAAGAATTAAACAAACAATTAATTTTTATGATCCCTTAACTCACCTAAAAAATACCCTTTATATATAATTATGCAAAATTTAAAAAAAAAATTATTCCTCTAGGTAAACTGTACTTTTCGCAAGTCCTGTCAGAAAATGGTAACGGAAAAAGTGGATTGTTATTCGTATGTTCATCGTATTTTTTAAATGTTTCTCCGAAAAGTATGAAACACCCTTAAAAAATAAAATCCATTCACAAAAGTGCATATAAGAAAATATGTTCATACCGACTTATTCTTGATTTAAGTTTTCTCAGTTTGAACTTAAATATATATAAGAAACAAAATTATTTTCGTCTAGGTAAACCATGTTTTTCACATGTCCTATCAAGAAATGTCAAAGGAAAAAGTTTATTAGAATTCAATTTTATAACGAAATGCCAAAATGAAATTCTTTCACTAGAACAATTTGTAAGAAAAAAATTCGTATCGACGGGTCAAATTTCCTCAATTTTAACTCAGATTTACAGGGAATGAAAAAAATGGAAACAAATTATTTTGGCAAACTGTACTTCTCACATCATAAAAAAATGTCAAAAGGGAAAAGTTTCTTAGAATTTCATTTTATAAGGTTATGAACAAAATTGGATCTTTCATATGTTTATCATTTTTCAACATTTTGTCCCAAAAAGTGTAGTATAAATAATATTCATATTGATTTATTCTTGGTTCAGATTTCCTCAGTTTAACCCTTAAATAAGCATACAGGGTAAAAATTAAGAATAAAATATTTTTGCAACCTGCCATGCCTTAGCACCAAGCTGTTTGTATATCTGCTGGAAGACCAGATCAACACACCTCGGTGTCCTAGCATACAAGATATGTGTAAATATCTTGTAGCGTCGGAAAGATCCTACCTTTTGGGGACAAATATAGGTCGTCCTTCGATGAACCAGTCCAGAATCTGCTGCCCCTGAACTTCTTCCGTACTGATTGCCAGACACGCTTCTTCTGGCTCTTCAAGTTGTCTGTGGCAGTAGGCCTCGAAGTGTGCTATTTCTTTCTCAGATTTCCTTCCAGAATGTTTCAACATCCTCTACAATCGGCGGATTGTCGACAACACACTGTAACTCTTGAAACAGTCGGAAAGGATTTGTACTCTCCCAATCAGAGTTGGGGGCGTGTACTACACAAATGTGCTCATATATTTTCGAGTGCCAGTACATATGAAAAGTACAAATACATTTTTAGTAAGTGTATATTACTCCAAAGTGCTTGAATTGTTATAGTTCTTTTGTACTCGTACAATATAAGTTGTGTACTATGATACCTCTAAAATCAGGAACTTATTTAAACAAAAGCCGCACTGTATAGGAGCTGACCAAATTTCTGGTAAAATGTTGTAATTGTCACGTAACTTTTGTATCGAACCCTTAACTCATCATAATTTACTCCTTTGAAATCGGTATTTTTTTCAGACTTGTGGAAGATATCACTAGTAAACCTTTTTTCTAAAAAACCCTTAACTACCTCTTATTCTGATTTTAGGAACATAATCCTGCTATGCGTTTCCTCCAAAATAGCAGAAATAGCCCTTCACTGCCAGTTAATAGAATTTCTTAATAGAAACAATATTTTGCCACAAAATCAATCTGGTTTTTATAAGCAACATAGTACAATGATAGCTTTCTTGGCATTCACTGACGATATCCTTACTATCCAAGACAATAGTAAAGTAACACTACTCACATTGCTTGATATGTCTAAAGCCTTTGATCGTATTGACTTGGACTGTTTTACAGCCAAATTAATGTATTTTTATTGTTACATAATAGGCAGGCAGCCAATGGTTATTTATGCCTAATAAGATTATAACAAGTACATGTGTATAACTATACTAATAATGTATATACAGATAGATATATTATTGCACAATAATAATATTCAGGTAGAAATCGAGTCTATTTTTAAATTAATTAACACTTGTAGATTCGATTACTTCGTCGGGAAGTCGATCTCAGCAATCCACAACATGATTGCTGAAATGTTGTATTTTCTAAAGGAGATCAATATCTTTTTGAAAGTGAGGGTATTTGGAAACCTAACTCAAGGATAGGACAAATAAATAACTTGTAGATCTTTATGAATAGTTCGGATGATATATAATTAAAGGATTTTGTAACGATATTGTGGAATTCGCTTTTTTGACAATATTAATGATGTGGCTATCCCATTTGAGATTATGCATTATCGTGATGCCAAGATCAATCTGGGATTCTGTGGATGATATGGTACTGTTATTGAATTTGTATTCCAGATGAGGGTTACATTTACCAATATGTAATACAGAACATTTGTTGATGTTTAGGTCTATTAGCCACTTTTTTGTCCAGTCAGAGATTTTATTGAGATCATTTTGTATTTCATTTCTCATTTCAAGAGGGTTGTTAAATATGTTTGTGTCACCTACCCTTTCCAAAATAATAGAACGAGCAATGTACCATCAGTACAATTGGGCTTCAGAAAAAGGCACAGCTGCACAACTGCATTACTCCACGTTGTAGATGACATTATTAGGGCCACTGACCAGGGTGATTGTACAGTTTTAGTTTTGTTGGATTTCAGTCGAGCTTTTGATACGATTAATTATGATTTGTTACTAGCTATTCTTCATTATATGGGCATTTCTGAACATTCTGCTAATTTAATGGAAAATTATCTTAAAAATAGGCAACAGAAAGTCTGTATTGATGATGAAAGCTCCTGTTATCTAACTCTTAAATCTGGAGTACCACAAGGATCAATTTTGGGTCCTTTACTCTTTTCTATATACTCTTTCAACTTAATAAACAGTCTCCAGCACTGTAAGATTCATTTTTACGCAGATGACACTCAAATCTATTACAGCTTCCCTCCGTATATGTTTGATAATGCCTGTACATCAATTAATAGTGATCTCGAGTCATTTGTTAAAACGGCCTCAGATCATTGCCTGATCATAAACCATATTAAATCAAATGTAGTAACTTTTGGAAATAGAACGGATCGTCAAATTTTGAATGATACAATTAGTATTAAAATTAATAATTCTTCACTTGAAACCGTTGATCATGCAAAAAATTTGGGGCTGTTAATGGATTATAACTTAAGGTTTGAAAAATATATTAACAGTATTATACAGCGATCATATTTTGCCTTAAAGATAATTTACACTCATTGATGCTTTGTGAAACACTGGTGTTGTCAAATTTTAATTATGGGGATAGTGTGTATGGTCCTAACTTAACCAGTCAGTATAAACGTAAAATTCAAACCATTCAAAACGCTTGTCTACGACTTATATTTGGAATACGAAGGCGACAACGAATATCTCATAAACTACAAGTTGCCGGCTGGTTAAATATGGAAAATCGTAGAATCATGCATGCTAATACCCTTTTTCATAACATTGTAATTAATAAAATGCCATCTTATTTACACAGAAAAATTACATATCGAACTGACGTCCACAACATCAATATTAGATTCAAGACATTATTAACTCCACCAAAATTTAAAACAGAATTTTTTTAAGAGATCTTTCAGCTACCAAATCTGTAAACTTTATAATTTTATTCCACAAAGTCTAAAAATATGCATCATTTCAAAATAAAATTTAAAAAATATCTTCTCGCTAACCACCAATAAAAACAATAATTTTAAAAGTATGAAAATAAAAGTGCCTTACATTTAGTTAATACACATATTTTATATCGTCTACTATCAGTGCTCCAGTAGGTAATTTAAATTTTATCAAAGCGCAACTAAGTTTAGGTTAAGTGGAAGAGCAACTCATTGGCGTTCGCGCTAAATGTGTTAAACTTCGCCTTTTATTTTCGATTACCCACATTGCATCTGTATTGTTTTTTGCTTTTTTTTTACATTATGTTATAGTAATTGAAAATAATAAAGACGTTAATAATTATTATTATTATCTACATATAAACTGAAATAGAATGTAATTGATGAAGACAGGTAACAGTAAAAATGGTAAATAAAACGGGTCCTAGTAGAGAGCCCTGAGGCACAGTACTCTGTTCAATTTGGAATTATTATCTGCGACCCTCACATGAAACTCTCTACCAAACAAGAAGGAAGTGATCCAAGCCAGAACATTACCTCGTATACCTAAGTGTTCCAGTTTAGCTATCAACCGTTAGAAGGATACCTGATCAAAAGCCTTTTCAAAATCAAGGTAGATAATAGCAACAGGGTTCTACATATCGAATGTATTATGGACTTTCAAGGAGATTGAATTCACTGATTTCAAACTTACCTATTTAATCGTAGGCAAATAGTCATTTTAGACCAAAATAATATTTTTCAACCAAAAGATGTCAAATCAGGTGTTTCTCAAAGTTAGGCCTACTTTGTTTAGTCTTTTTATTGCCGATTTCCAAAATCTATCTATGAAATCAAGGATTCATATTTATGCTGATGATTTTCAAATGTACACCATGAACTTTTATAATGCAGTCGAAATGGTGGAACTTCTAAATCATGATCTTGAAACAGTGTCTAACTGGTCAAAAAACATATCATTGTCATTGAATTCTGAAAAATGTTGCTATCTATTCATAGGAACTCCCTTTCACGTACAGAGAATTAAAGATCTATATTTGCAGGTCAAACTAGGGAACTCAGAGCTACAAAATGTATCTCATGTAAAAAAACCTAGATGTATTTCAACATGTGGATAAACTTTGTTAAACTGCTTATTTCAAATTAAAGCAGCTTTACCAATATCATAACTGCCTTAATGAATCCGCCAAAATTTTACTAACCGATGCTCTAATATTATTTGTCTTAAATTATTGCGACTCTGTTTATGCTCCTAATCATAGTCAAAAGAATACAAATAGTCTACAATGCATTAAAAACACATCTATAACATTTATTCGTTATGTACCGAGGCATGATCATATCACTCCCTATATCTAATCATTTAAAATGTTTAAACTCACTGCAAGACGTTTTATTCATGTTATTGTACTTGTTAACATAATCAAGAACAAAGCTCTAACCTACTTGCTCTCAAAAATTGAATTCAGAGAAACTGCACACGATGGAGATCTTAGACAACTGAATAACGTGACATTTCCTATACAGGGTGATTCATAAGTTATGGGTAATATTTAACCTACCGATTCTATAGCGGAAAATATTAATTTTTTGCTTAATAACTAGTGATCAAATATTAATACTTACTGAAATACAGCGTTAAAGTTATAAAAATAATTTAGTAATGTTGTTATATTTCAGTTATTTTTTTCACACATAAACATTAAAAGTCGGTTTAATTAGGTATTTTGATGCGAGAAAATCGAATAAGCTATCATTTTTGGTGTATCGCGCTACGTAGGTTTAACAGAATCCGTCATAACTTTTTTTGTACTTCGTTCATTTATAATCGCATTGCAAATTTTTTTTTTAACCATTATTTTTAAACAAAAAAGGGATACATGTTTTATCTTCATAAAATGCACCCTTATCGAGATATTTACATTTTAGAAAATCCTGCGCACCCATAATTTTTTTACTTTTTTTGCAGTGATCCTCACTTTCCACCTCCAAATGCATAATTTGTAATACTCTGTTCGTCATTTTAACAAAAATAACTTTTAATACCAGATATCTGATTCTGAAGAGGCGAGAAAAAGTGAGTATTTTTAAATTTAAAAAATGGCGGATATAAATTAAACAATTTAAAAGATAAAATAACTTGAATAGAAAGAACAAAGTAAAAACAAAATATTTTGAAACTACAAAGTGTTACATCTCTCAGGGAACATGTTCTACATGGCCACCACCAACTTCAATATAGGGCTTTAGTCGCTTGCTCAATGATTTTCTTATAGAAAAGAAAGTGGCTAGGTTAGTTCTGATAGTATCAGCAGCTTCCTGAATTCTTCTCCACAACTGTTCGCGAGTATCTATTGTTTTGGAGTAAACAAGGAATTTCAGGTAACCCCAAACATAAAAATCCATTGGGTTGAAATCCGGGCTACGAGGTGGCCAAGGAAACTGACTCCCACGAACTATGCAGCGGTTTGGAAACACTTCATTCAAGTAATTTCTTACTTATAGGAGAAAATATGATGGTGCTCCATCCTGCATGTACCACATGTTTATTCTTACGATTGGTGGTATATCAACAAAAAGTTCTGTGAACTGGTTTCTTAAAAAATTTAGGTAAAGTTCTCCGTTTAAATTTGGAGGCAGCTCAATTAGACCTAAGAATTTGTCTCCAATTATGCCACACCATACATTAATCTTAAATTTATATTGAAAATGCCTTTCACTGATTACATGCGGATTTTCTAATTGCCAAGAATGACTATTTCGCCGGTTAAAAACACCGCGTCTCGTAAATGTAGCTTCGTCTGTAAAGAGGATATTTTTGTAAAATGAACGGTCTTCATTTTGTTTTCTTCGCATCCTGCTACAAAAACTAACCCTAGTTGGGTAATCCCGTGGAAGTAAATTTTGAACGGGAGTAAAATGAAACGGATAAAACTTCTCCTTTTTCAACAGTCTTACTATTGAAGTCTGACTAATTCCAGTAGCTAATGACTGATTTTGGGATCACCAGTTACTTGAACTATAACTTCATCTTGGTCAAGTCGTATAATTTTGGGACGTCCTGTATGGTAGTTGGGGCGAAATGAACCTGTTTCGCCTAACCGAATGAACACGTTTTGACAAAACTTGTAATTAGGCTGTCTTCTACCAGGATATGTTTGTCGATATACACTAGCTGCAGCTAGTGTATATTGACAAACATCCATATCATTTTCAGATGAACTACTATCCTCGTTCAAATTTATTGCCACTATTTATATGAAATTGGGTAATTTTTAAATAACCAGCCTCAATTGTAATGACTTTCCTAATTCTCGTTTCCCAGTCTTCCTTGTTAATTTTCGACACTTCATTTTGAATTAATTCTATGAATTTTTTATCTAATTTTGGAAAAATATTTCCTTTTCTGATCATTTTCCTCAGTTTACACCTAATTAATGCAATCGGATTGAAAATACATAAATATCGTGGTAATCTCAACACTTTGTGCCCATATGTCTTCTCTACAGTGTCTATAATACTCATAATTTTTCGTTTACAGGACTTCCAACAGTTGTGCTGTATTATAATTTTCCTTATAATAGAGATCATGTTCCATTAAAAAAATTTGTAACTCTAGCTTAGTAGAACCCTTGTTAGGAATTTTATACAGTTGTCTCCAATGGTACTTCGCATTGTCAAGAACAATAATGCTATTCAGTTTTAATTTTGGAATTAGGGTATTTTCAAACCATTCCTCAAATATTTCTCCCTCCATGTTCTTGTGGTAATCCACGTTACAGTCTTCGATATTTTTTCCGCACAGTTTCAGTGCATTATCAACCCATCCATCAACTGATCCACAGTAAATATAACACAGGCCGACACACATTTTGGTTCCTGTGATTTGTTAAGTCTTTCTGGGTAATTTTAGGATGCAGAATCCAAAAATACTGTCAGATTTGCTTTATTAGATCTAGATTCTGAGATGCGGTATATCTGCCCTATTTTTTGAATCCATAAATAGATAATAAAATCATCTCATCTTTTAACAGGTTATTACTATTTACTACAACTGCTTGCCAAAAAAACTCAGAAAATACGTAGTAAGGTATTTATTTCATAAAATAGACATATACATTGATCAATCATCGCTTAAAAACTTTATTTTATGAGACTTCCTTGTATGAGGTTTACCAGAACAGTTTCGCTGAAGACTGCAGCAGTAGTAGGCCATCATGTCGATGTCTCATCTTCTTTGATATCTTTCTTCCATAGTTTTTATATCTCGGTTGAATCTTTCCTAATATCATCGAATTTTCTGGAAAATGATCTATGCTGCTATGGATGTAGTGAACCTTAATCCTCATGTTACAACCGAGGTTATTCAAGTTGGAAAGCATCTCTGCCATTAATTCAACATAATCCTCTGCCTCATGTTTTTCAAGACTACTTGAACAAACGAATACCAGGCATTAGACTCAACCTTGTTCATTGATTCTGTGAAATGTGGATTTTTTATAAGCTGCCTTATCTGAGGACCATCAAAAATTCCTTCAATTTTTCCGTGCTAATCCCAAGAAATTTATGTGACAAGTAGCCAAAACAAATTCCATCTCGATGCAATGCAAATCACCCAGTGATGTTTTTCATACTTGATTTTTTTTAGAACTAGCGATATTGTCTCATTCTCCTGGTACCATGTCCAATAGGTATAGAGCCATATTTGTTACCATTGTATAAAAGGACACATTTCAAACTTCGCTTTAAACGATCAATAAAAAGACACCATTTGCCTGGTGTGTATTCGAACAAACCCATTTTCTCTAAGAGGCAATTTATATCATTAGAGAATATCAGGTTATTTTCCTGAGCGAAAAAGGGCAGCAGATCCTTTTCTCTCTTACGATAAAATGTAATATTAGTACCTGAATAGAGTTGGTTATTTTCATTTAATCTAGAGACAAGTAATTGGAAGTCTGGGTGAGATGAGATGAGATCATACAGCTTTTGTTGAATCAAACGTAGGAAATTTGCTTAAGCTCCATCAAAATCAGTCGCCTTCTCCAGATCTGTCTCAGACGTTGATGTATCAATATCTGCATAGGCAGGTTGCAGAACGATGGAATGGATATTTCTTCAGAATGCTGTAGAGGTCTCCTCGCTGAATCAAGTAATGTGTAATATGTCCATTCGTGCCGATTATTGTGATTGATGCCTTTGATGTTTACAAGACAAAAATAGCAGTCCTCAAAATGGTTTTTTGGTTGGCACTTCCTCTTTCCATTTGTCCACTGTCGCAAATGTTCAACGCATGATTTACATACGAAATGTGGAGTCCAACATTTATCCAGGTCCCCCTAACTGGACGCCAAAATAAGCCAGATATGCCCTTTTCGCAAATTCAGAAACGGATTTTCTGCTTTCTTTCAAATTGTACTTATCACATATGTAACAAAAAACATCTGAATGATTTACACAGCTATGTCTGCTTGTGGAAACCATAGTTTTTATACAACGTATTTCCCCACAAAAACTCAGTACATCATGTTTACTACAATAGTTGACAACAAAACTGTTGTACCATATTTAGAAAAACTAGAATTATTCATAGAACAAAGACTATGTGTAGATGTACTAGCGGTAGCATTATTATCAGAAAAAGAATTATTTACAATTGGATTATTAAAATGCAATAAAGAATGATGGCGTCGGTTACAAATTGAAAAGTTAACTTTCGATTTACAATCAATGACTCGATAAGTAGATAAACAATTTAAACATTACCTATTATTTTTAGCAAATTCGTACCGTTCTTTAGCAGTAAATTTCAAAAAATTAATTAAATGATCAGACTGTTTACATACTACGCATTTTTTATTTGAATCTGATTTATTTACTAGAAAAGAATGTGTAAGCGGGGCTTTCGAATTACTACTGTTGCCAGTTTTACATGAAAAAAACTGAGACTTACTTGAACTGCTTAAAATTTTGGCTTGCGACTTTAAGAAAGTAACAATTTCTGATACGAGGGAGTGTCAGTATTTTGTCTAAACACTTCAAACATACGTCTCATTTCACCATCTAGTTTTGATTAGGCTATATACGACAACATAAAATCAAATAAATCATTAATAGCAAGCTGTTTAAGCACAGCTGTTGCAGAATCAAATTTCTCAACAAATAATTTAAACAATTGGGAGATTCTGATTGCATAGGCCTAAACTCTAATATTGATTCTAAATATGAAGTAGCAAATTTTCTCTTATCCTGATATTTATCGACTAAAGCAGCCCAAATTATGTTATAATTATCACCTACGGGGGGAATACCTGCACATAACGCTTTATCTGATAATTGACTAATTAAAAAATGTACTTTATCAACAGGGTTATCGTGAATTAAACTTTGAAAACATTCGAAAAAATTGGCCAGTCTTTCATGTCGCCTGAAAAACGTGACAATTCTAATTTTGGAAGTCTAGGTATAGATCTAGTTGGAATACTCGCATCTATGGACGTTCGTGCTTTGTCACCTTTATCGGCAACTAAAACATTTTCGGCTGCTACTTGAATATGACAATACGTTTCATCAAAATTTTCTAATGCTTCAAAATTTAGAACACAATTTGCATCAATTACTGAACTTAATTGATTAATCTGATCCATAATCCTTTCAAAATCCCATCCAGTTTGGTCTAAAGTTTTATATCTAACTCTAAAGTTATTTAAAAGCATTTCATTATTGACATTTCGACTATCATCGTATAAATTTTGTAATCTTCTAAAAAGTGTTTCCTTTCTTGCAGGAAAAACCCTTAACTGACTTTATTTTTTTGTTAACCATTTCCAAAGGTAAATTTAATTTACTTATATAATTGAAATGCCAAGTAAATGGGGTTTAATTAGAGCTATATAAAGTTTCCAGAAAATGAAACTTAATGTAAATGTAGGTTTAATGTAAGGCAGTATTATTCTTTCCAAATATAAATATCACCAAATAAGAACTTAATTTTATTCTGAAATAATCTAACCGTAATTATCAAAATAACGTTCAAAGAAATTAACAAAAAAAAATAAATAAAAAAAACAAAAAACTATCGCGGCTCTAAGGTATCAAAAAAATGTTGCGTTTAAGTAGACGGTATTTATTATTACGTTAAAGAACAAGGAATATACAAGCATAAGTAATACCAGAAAATTATGAATTAAAAATTCACTTACCAAACGCCACAGTCCTGATACTGCTAGTAATTCGATAGGACAAGGGCAGGAAAGGAATGTAAGATATCGAATTTTACTCTGCAGAAAAGTGAGTTGATGTCTATAAAAACTGTTTCACTAGAATCCATTTAAATTAATGTTAAAAATATGATTTTTAATATATCTGATGACTTCTATTCACAAAGAATCCGACTACCATTTAAAAGGAAGAATACTATACTAAAATAAATTTAAATCTCAATGAGATACCGTCCACGGCCCAAACAAATTATCAATAACTTACTAATTTTTGGTTTTTATTTTTTTAGTAATTAGATTCTTATATTAATTTAAAAATTAAATCAGTTGAAAAATTACCAAAATGTTACTATTTCTAGTAAAGAAATAATAAAATAATTATTACGCAAGCATCCTTTCAATACTAACAAATGACAATAACAAATACCTACAATTTTTTATATTTTATACTGTCACTATTATCTGAATGCTCTAGTATAAAAGTATAAGGTAGATAATAAATCAAACACAACACTTCAAATCTTTTATAATTTTACTATTTTATAGTTCCTTTGATACATTATCTTAACTTTTGTTTAACATCCTCGGTAATAGTTTTGTTATTATAAGTATTTATATTTAGTTTTAAATTATCAGAATTTAACAGTGTTATTCATTTTTATTCGTTATATGTACATTTTATAGAAAGATTTCATATGCCATGTAATCCTTTTTATACTAAATAATCAAGTTCGTACCCAAAGTTAAGAAAATTTAAGAGGCCGTGTGTATATATTTCGTAGTTTATTTTAGAACGAATATTATAATAATAATTATTATCGTAGGCTTATACCACAGTTTGCGGCAATTACTGCAAATTAAATAAATGAACAAGAAAAAATGCTGAGTTCGTTTGGCCGCGAGAATGTCAATATTCTTTTGATACACTTAAAAATTTACAAATATACCCTAAATATTACAATATCCTGATTTTTATAAGCCTTTTATGACTACAACCGATGCTTCAGAAAAGGCCTATGGCGCGGTTTTCTCTCAAAATTTTAATGGCCATGATTTGCCAATTGCGTACGCCTCACGTAGTTTTACCAAAGGAGAACTATATAAAACAATTATTTAAAAGGAACTGAACTGTAGAATGTGGGCGTAGACACCGGCGACTATCGGCTAGCATGAAATATTTAGTGGAGGGCATCATGTGGTTGAGAGTTGGGTTTTATGGTCATGGGTAATATCCAGTAGGGCTATTTAGACCCTAATTTTGGGTAAGAAAATACTATTTTGATCTCTGAATACACCATTATTTCATTAATTTTGCATTTTATCAGACCAAAATTTGTTATAATGTATCTCAAGAACTAGAGCACCTACGAAAACAAACCAAGACAAAAAAATTTATTTGTGGACCTGTGTAATCAACCGAGTCCCTTTATTAGGAGGCAATGAGATTAGTTGACATTTCCTAGATCCATCAGTCCATCCTTTTTTTACGGTGTCATGAATATCATACCAAGTTTCATCTAGATAATAAATTGGTCTATTTTCCCTCCTGAGTTCTTCTAGATATGAATTTCGCCAATCCACTATTCGTCTACTTCCATAATCCCCATGCGTTTATTAATAATTTTTCTCAGCCAAGTTCCTAAAGTTCTTTTGGTATATTTTAGATGATTGTTCGCTGCTCGCTATTCAGTTGTTTGTTCACATAATTTGTTTGCCAGAATAAGTTGCAATAATACGCGGCTAAATTTAAATATATTACTTTTTTTATTTTTTTTGTTGTCATCGCGCAAGTACTGGGCAATTGGTAACTTAATTCCCAAATCCACCAATCCCATCATTTCCCTCCAAAACTTTACCTCCCGAATCCGGACAGAACAGATAAATTGAACAGTCTTTTACCAGAACTCGGGTTAACCACGTCGTGCGTGCTACCTGACAACGTGCCGATAAAACCATTAGTTTGCACAAAACATAATAAATATTACGGATGAACAATAGTATCAGTGCCATGCACCTTTTTCTCTATTCCGTCGCAGGAAAATATTCGAAACTGACCGAAGTAGCCGTAGCAATAATTCATGCTAAACGAACCAGCCCTCCCCTTCATGGTAAGTTAATTTTGCCCAATACGTTAAATGTTCGTCAAAAACAATGATAATCCATTTCTTTTGATTTTCTGTTTACCACGTCAATAGTTCGGATTTCATTTTTCTGAGACGCGTCATAAACTAGAGTTCTTAAAAGTTTTGCTAACGATGGGTCCAGAGTTTTCGATTGACTGGCGTCGGATCGTTGTTTTCCTGGGAGGGCATGGTCTTTCAGCAGTTTGTGTATTGTGGAACGCGGGGAATGTTAGTGAGAAATGCTGTTTCACCTAGTACATCTAAATCATACAAATTAGAGTTATTAGCTCATCGCCTCAAAAGATTGTTGTAAACATTAAGGCATATTAGTTTCACTTGCTTGTTCAAATGTAGCCAATTTTTTCTTATCGAAAACATTAATGAACTTTGATGTTCTTTATCACTGTAATCACAATCACTTTTATTTTCACAAACACAATAAGATGTAGATATGAAGGCCTCCCACGGTGAAACATTTTTACATCAAATACCGTCTTAAATTATTTTCAAAAACACTCCAGCAAATAAACAGATATAAAATAGTTATTCTTTTATTACACTATTACACACGATGACCTTAAATTATTTTCAAAAGCACACCAGCAAATAAACAGGTATAAAATAATTGTTACTTATATTACACTATTACACAACTCACTGCAACACGATAACCTTAAATTATTTTCAAAAACACACCAGCAAATTAATAGATATAAAATAATTATTACTTATATTACACTATTACACAACTCACTGCAACACCATAACATTCTTAAATTATTTTCAAAAACACGCCAGCAAATAAACATTAAATAATTATTACTTATCTTATAATATCGTCTCCTTAGTACTAAACCTGGATAACTCCAAATTCTGAGTTTAGAGATAAAGGGCATTTAAGATTTGAATCATTAGAATAAGTAAGCTTTTGAAAATATTTTATTCTAATTATTTTTAGATGATCAATATTTTCTCTCTAAATGATATATTTGATGGGAAAAAAAATAAAATATATTTTTTAGGAAAAAAAACATCATTTATTGAGTTACCTACATGTTGCATGAAAAAATGATACCAAAACTAAAGTTATCTAAAAATCAAATGATAAATTTTAGTCAACATCGAAGTTTCGAGCGTAATAATTAGAAGGAAAATAACATATTGGTTACATCCTTTATAAACATGTTTAGTCGGAGTGTCCTTCTTCATCGACAACATCCCTTGCTCTATCGTCATGAGGTAAACTATAATAAAACGGTTTATAGGAGTCGCCCAAAGCTGGTGGTTTCAAGGTGAATAAGGAAGTTAAATTATTATATTTGGCATTAGAAATAGGTATAGGCCCTTTATAAAGCAGTTGTAAGGTTGAGGCGGAATTTGCGAAACGTTTAGATTTTTTATTAAAATTTAAAAATCTAAAATCTTTCTCGTCATAATTTTCTTTAAAACCCATTATGAATGGTTTTGACTTTGTGAAGCTCATCTAACATATTTTCTGCCAACGAACCGGCTTATTGTCTTATTGTCTTCATCCAATTTTCTTACAACCATGAAACTCCTGACTTGAAGAACCCTTTCGATGTTAAGTAAGCCTCACCTCGGTGTCTTCTAGATTTACTTGTGTTTCTCTTCCAGCAGCTTGGATTTCATTTTCGTTTCCTTGGTTTATTGCTTGGCTCTGGCAAAGTCTCCATCCCATCTAAATCAGCAATATGATCCGCACCAGGATTCGTACATTTTTCGGAAGAATCGGATTCACTTTCTGATTCTGGAATATAATCTGAATGATCTGAAGAAAACAAAGATTAAAAAAGAAGCGTCAATAGCATTAGCATTATCTTCATTATTTTGTGATCTTGAACATGAAAACATCGCATATCTAGTATTTTTTAAATTTTAATTCATGTGTACGTACATTCTCAAATCTGCAGACAGAAGTTCCTTGGCCAGAATTTGGAGATCTATTTGCAATGTCTTCTAAATGTTCATTATAGACATCTGCTTCTAATGTACCTTAATGCATAAAGAATTGTCAGATTAATTATATAGGCAAACCATATTGAAAGCTTTACTATCATGGATTCACATTATTGTCGTTCAGATCAAGACAACACTTGTGCACTTCATTGAACATTACATTAATGTACCGATTATATTCTGAGCTAAGCATATCCGAAAATAGAGAAAGTTCGGGAAAGTGGCTCTAAACGAACTTTTTTTTGGCGGAAAGGTTGTAGATTTTCAAATTTTAATAAAAAATTTCACAAATCCTGCCTCAGCCATGGAACTGTATTGTAAAGGCCTTATACTATTTCTTTTGACAAATCTATAACCGGTGTTGTCTTCCTATTTATTCAATCTAATAAGATTATTTACCTATACTGTCTTTAGGAAGATCAACAGCAGAAATGGCATCTTGATTTTCTTTAGAACCAGCTTGGCCATAATTTATAGAATCATCTACATCTTCAACATTACTTTCGATACTGTTCTCGGAATGAGCTGAAAGAAATTTTCAATTTTCAAAAAACCAGGGACATTTTATAACACATCCGCCTTTAAACAACAACATTGGGGACAATTATTTAGAAGTCTTTCAAATCTATGAAAATTTTTAAATGTGGCAACTGTGCATTATTCTTAGACGGCAACTAGAAAATTGAAATAAATTAATAGCCACCAATTTTCACTAACTAAAAAAAATTGATATAAACAGATCGCTCAGTATATTTTGAATGAATTAATTTATATTACGAATGCCATAACCATAACCTTTAAATGAATACCTAATTTATTTTATAAAACAAAACTTTGAACAGATAAAATACTTACGATCAGGACATATGCTGAGGATGTGTTTTCCTCTAGTTCCCATTATTATTATCACTCAACACTGGTATAACTATATAACAATTTTCAGGGCTGAGAAACTTGAAAACACTTTGAAACACTTACAAACAATACGTTAAATACAACGATGCCATATCTGCTATCCACGATATACAAATCTGAAAATGAACTTGCAAAAAGTAGGTAACTCGACTTATCTAGTTGTTTACTTATGACGAGCGTCCATAAATTTTAGTGCAACACTGGATAACTTTAGATACCTACTTTTAGAAGTGAAAAATTATGAGATCCTAAACATGCCTACGTTTGGATACTCTGGTAGGAGACTTTTTGATTAAGATATCAGTTACCTACTTATAGCAGCAAAAAGATTAGTAACAAAATAGACATATCCAGGTGTTAACTCAAAACCGATAAAATTCGAGTTACCTACTTATAGTACCAAGGTGACGATATTATACTTACAATATATCCTATAACGCACTGCAAGACCGAATTGGTAACAAATTAAATGCTGCCCTGATGTATCCCAGCATGTAAGCTAAACTCCACCTCGGTCACATGCCAACAAAAACAACAATCATCGTTCTCGCTTTAATGTAAGCGGTGTAAAAGACGCAAGATGTCATGTGTTGGACATTTCCTTCCCTCATGTCGCGTCTTAGCCCGCACGTCGCGTCACAATATCGGTTTCTCACAGTATACTTTAAATTAAAATCCCTTTATAAATTTAAAGATTTGATACAAAATGGAATCTTGTGAATAGCCTAGTTTTAAGCCATTTAGATTACTGTATAATATATATTATAATTTTCTGACAACTGATCTTAAAAATAGGCTTCACATTATTCATAATTACTGATTTAGATTTGCCTATATTCATTACAGAGATCATGTTACACCGTTTTACAATAGTCTAGATACATTGAAAATAAATGGCCGTTTTGAACTGCAATTTTCTGTAATGTTGTACAATATAATTAAAAATAAGATGCCACCTTACTTACATTCATTGTTAATCGAATGCTTTAATGTGCACGGTCTACATCTTCGACATAATGACCTACTTACTATCCCAAACACAATACTGTTAAATTTGAGGGTTCATTTGAATATATGTCAAGTACAATCTATAATAAACATGTCTCCCTATTTGTCACTTGTCAAATTAAATGCACGTTTCAGACAAAAATTAAAGATACGTTGCTACTTAGTCAACAATGATCAGGTTAAAATAATTTTATGTTACAATAGTAGGTTTGTTTCTGCAATGGTGAGCGATGGTTTCCGAACATCGGGAGATTGTGCACGGTGATTTTGGAGGAGCCCAAATCATTGTGTGCGGACTCCTGACGATTGGGGATCGTTGCATACTATTGTAGAAACGAACCTGTTCAGAAAAATTTGTTATATTTTTGCTGCCTATTTACAATTTCTCGTTTTACACCATTAGTTTGTAATCAGGGTATAATTGAAAATCATCTCTGCTGAATTATACCCTTCGAGTGGTATATTGTATATGTATATGTATAGCTTTATTATTATTCTTCCTTTTATATACATACATAAGTTTTACTATTGTAATATTGGAATTTATATCACCCAATAAACCTATTCTATTCTATCAGCTGTACCTTGTATAACGTCGCGAGGCAACTCATTCTCAGTGAGAGGGCAACCTCAACTGGGGTAGAAAAAACTAAGTGGCGTATATAAAAGATTGAAGGCAAAATACAGGCGGCCAGACAACACGCATCTCGAATCCAGAGGTGAAATATATGATTTCAGGGTAAGACATTTACATCGAAAATCCGGCGCATAGCAGCCAGATTAAGACACCAACACCACACACAAAATGTGTTGGGCTCCGCCAAACCCGCGGATCTCAATGCGACCACCCAGCAACCGGAGGCATAAGGTCACCCATCTATGTTATATGGATGACCTTAAATTGCGGAGAGCGCGAACTACAAAAGACTCTTAGGGGTCGAAAAATACACGTGGGCAATCGGTATGAATTTCGAGTAGGACAAATGTGCAGTTATCCACCTCAAGAAAAGGACGACGAGGAATTTTCTGAAGAAGAATCTTAAAACATCTGGATGCCTGAGAGACCTATGCATATTTGGGTGTGCAACAAAGGCACATCCAGGATGTAAAACAAAAGGATTCTCTATGCGACAAGTATAGACACCGTTTCTGAAAGAACTTCTTCCGAACTTCCGGGGAAAACAAGGTGTCTGCTTGCCGTTCCGATTCTGCTCTACTCCTTTGGGGTAGTTAAGTGGACGGTAGATGAGTTGCGCCAATTAGACAGAGATACCCACAAGATGATGAATATTCACAGAAGTATTCATCCTAGATCGTCCGTTCCTCGTGTGTATCTCTCACGTCAACAGGAGGGCCGAAAACTTGAATGTGTATGCATGGCAAAGTAGTACTGAGTATGGTATGTAACATTCTCAGGAGCTCAGATCCCCTCTTACAGTTTGTAAAACATCACAAAACTGTATGAGTAGGAACAGGATTGTTCAAGGTAGCAAAAAAGAGCCGCAGATGAACTCAGTCTCGCATTCGACATAAGGCGGGGTGACCGGCGAGGTGCTGATGTAGAGTCAGTCACTGAACTTCAACCAAATCGCCTGAAAGCCCGAATTAGAGCTGCCGAACAAGAAAGTCTGTTTCGGCAACATGTCGGCAATACCCAGCATGATGTTTTCTTTCTATAAGAACATAGAAACACCGACCAGGCTAACATTCGCCTTGCTAAGATCAGCCGGGCATAAGTCGGGAGACCGAGGGATTCATTTTGGCCTGCCAAGATGATGTTATCAACACCTCGATCTAACATAGCCGCGGGTGACGTTTACAGGTACCTTACATTAACTGCAGGACCCGCCGCAAGGTGCTGGAATCGCTCAAGCACATACCTTCTGCATGCTCCATATACGCCATTACGGCCTATATCCACTGACATAATGCGGCGTTACGGGTGCAATACTACCATCTAAGACACTCGTACGGCATAGTCCAGTCGCCAGTGCTGCCTTACGTCAGATGAGATATTGAGTCCGTTGGTTGAGAACGAGAAATGTCGGATTTACTGGAACTACTCGTTCCCGATCATCAGGCTAATCCAAGGCAACAAGCATGACATAGTCATCCTCAATCATCAACTCAAGGTGATGTATGTCATCGAATTCTCGGCACATGTGGAGAAAAACATCACCTTGGAGAAGGAGGAGAAACGGACCAAATATCGCGATCTCCTATATGAGCTCCAAGTGCTGTACCCAGGCTACTCGATCAAAATGGTCGTCCTAATGATCGGTGTACTTGGAGGATTAAAGCCTACGTTGCTCTCGGAACTGAAAATCATACCGGCCTGCCAGAAATCAGCCTAGTGGCTGGCAGGCCAAATGCAAAAGGCGGTCATTTCCGTCTGCTTAGGGCACATGATTCTAGAATCTGCATCACTGACCCTACGGGATGTGGGGAGTGGCTGTGGTTAATATGCTGGCGCGACTCTCATGTGAATCGTAACCATGGGAGGTTTGTCCGGCATCGGGAAACCGAAAAAAAAAATGTATTGGATTGTATACAGAATACAATCAAATACACAAAAACAATATATATCGAAACAAACGTGTTAGTGAAATGTACTAATAAATATGATCCATATAATCACTAATATCATATGGTTTAGTCATGGAGCAAGCCAATGAGATTTTTTTTACCTTGTTAAAATCATTTTCTTGTTTAAATGGCCTAAGTAGATGATTATAAAATTTAAAGTAGAGAGACCTCTTTCGAGTATTGCTGAACGATGATTGATTTCTTGTATTGAGTTGTTTTAACGTTGAAATTAATATGAGACAAAATTTTGGGACCGTCCGAGATTATTTATAATTTTATATACAAATTTTCATTGTGAGTTAAAGCGTCTATGATTGAGTAACTTAGAGTTAAATTTTCTTAGCTATTTGATTTAATCTAAGTGCTTCAGATGACAATTTGATTTACATTAAGAATTTTACCATGCGTTTTTGAATATTTTCTAATCTTCACAAATGACTATTATAAAGAGGATTCCAGATAATATCACAATACTCTAGTATGCTTCAAACTAGTGAGTCATACAACATTTTGATTTTTTTAAATATTATTGAAATCTCGACATTGTCGTTTAATAAAACCCGACATTTTACACGCACAATTACTGATTTGTCGGATATGTTAGATGAAAGAAAATATAACATCATACAAACTCATAAACTCTTGAGCATGTCAACTCTTTCTAGAGGGATATTGTTGATTTTATAATCAAATATGACTGCATTTCTTAATATTGAAGAAGTGATGACAAAATCTAAAATCTCGATAAATTTTCCTCCTGATTATGAAAAAAAATTGCTAATTTACAAATTATGTACAAAGTAACCTGGGTGGTAGGCCATTTTTGAAATTTTTTTATTGCAAACCATCTGTAATTTTTTGTTTTTGCAAAATTTCTTCATTTGGTCTTGGTAGTTGTATCTTAAAATATGGCATGGGTTCCATGCTCCAATAATTGTTAGATATGGCACAACCTCTAATTTACCAACCACCACTGGTGTTGCATAAGCTAACTTCCACTTCTCTGGAAATATTCCGATGAATAATGATATATTCAATATAATACTGAAAGGAGTGCCATTGTTTTACTACAAAACTTAAGAAAGTAATTTGGAATATTATCTGGCCCAGCACTTTTAATGATATTCTCTTAATTTTCTTTTCACTTAATGGAGATATGTATGTTCATAAAATTTTTTGTTTTCAGACGTGCATTAATTGAACATGTTTTCAAGGAGTTATGCCCAGAACAAGCAGACACTGTAAGTTTAAGTTGTGGTTTTTTTAAGTGGTAATTAATAATTATTAAACTTATTTTTTTTAATTGTATGAATTTGTTTTATGGTACTCTTGAAATATTTTAAGTCTTTGACAGTTTTGTTAATATCTAAATAAATAAGCATGTTTATTTTATTTACTGTTTTAGTAAAGCCGGATGCGATCAATCTTGACATGTCCAAAAGTCGCTTTCTGGCACCTGATTATCTGAATTAAATGAATAATTTGAGAATGTATAAACGATCTTTGATCCAACAGGTTAGACACTTCCGTTACTTATGGTGCTTGGTGTTTTTGTGAAAAAATATTAAGAAAGTGCTGCAGAAAATTCCAAATCCAGTAATATAAAGAAACCTGTAGGATATTTAAGAGGTTGTTTAAACACTTTTGAGCATCCATAAAAAGTAATGAATGGTGCAGAAGTTCACAGCCTTTATTTAATTAGTAATGGTTTCTTGGATATTGCCAAGGATAATTATTTAGTACTCTGATTGCAAGAAATATTTTCGTGACTTCTTTAAGATATCTTATTTTTAAAAATGAATCGTGTTCCTAACAAAAAAATAAAGTTCTTATTTTGACATTTGCACTTTCTATCACTTTATAAGCGCTATCGAAGAAACATTCTAGAAAAACAGGTAGTTATACTAAAATGTAAAAACAAAAAATGATAAATCAACTGACATTATTTAATTATGTTACATATGTGTATTGCCCATACCCTGATTCACTTACTTAAAATGCTCAACACGTAATTACAATAAATTTAAATTGTAATAGATTAAATTTAATGTATAACTATTAACCAGGATGTCCACCAATCTTGGAAACCTGGATGCCAAGGAATTTATTTTAATCAGATAAAACCTAAAATTTACTAAAAATAAGCTGGGAAACCTGGAATTTTTATGGAAACTACTAACTGTTAAGCCTGAAAAGTTCCTGGAATGAAAATTCCAAATGCCTCCCAATTGAAATTATGAATGCGCGAATGTACTCATTTTAATGTCCCATTTTTTACATCTCTAAAAAATTTGTAAAATGTAGTTTGTTTCTGATTAATTTTAATGAAAAAAAGGAAATTTCTTAATGATTAAAATGTGTTTTTTTTTTTTTTGTAGAAAAACCTGGTATAGAAAAAAATATATTACCTGGAAAACCTGGCAAAGTCAGGGAATTAAGATTTGGTAGACACCCTAGTATTTATAATTGACTATGGGAACAATTTGAAATAATTTTAAATTATTTCAGTTTAAGAAATTTCCTTTGTAAAATCCATTTTTGTTTATAGTTTTAAAAATATTTATTGTAAATTTTACAAGCCAAATGGAAGTTGCCGTTGTTCAGTAATGTACAGGGTGGACCAGATTTTAATAGGGATATTTAAAGAATCGATAAAACACGTTAAAATAATATTGATTTGTCATATAGACATAGCTAAAATTGCTTTATTTTCGAGGTAGAGGGCGTTGAAGTTTTAATCTCTTTTCAGCTTTTTCCATATTTCTCCGGAATTAATATTGTTATGAAATTCAGAAGATGAACGTTGCTTACATCAGTACATTACTCACCATAGTTTTCATCTCTCAATTCCAACCAGAGGCGTGACAGTGGGGGGTGTCGAAGATATTCTTCCCCAAGAACGTTACTGGCTCATGCTATTTTTTCTTTCTTTTTCGAGATTTACTATCATTAATGCACAAAAAAATTTCTTATAATTTTTTGATAGGATGCAACGCCTTTAAGTTAAACTCATTTCAAAATCATTCATCCCCTACTTATCAATTAGTTGTTAATTAAAAATTACATAGTTTTGCATTTTTCCATTAATATGATTTTGAATAGAGGGACAAAAACTATGGTTTGTGGTGTACGCAACTTGTACCTTCTGATTGTCAAAATGTCAAAATTTTTATGGAGAAATGCGCCGCCCCTGATCTCGAACACTAAGCATTTCTAGCTATAAGGTTATATGACAAATCTATATTATTTTGGTGTATTCTATTGATTCTCTAAATTCCCCGATTAAAATCTGGCCCACCCTGTATAATAATAATTGAAGAGAGGATACGCCAAAGTCGATATCATTCTTATACCAATTTTGTTGTAATGAGTTATATTACAATTTGTAATAAATAAAGCGCACTGCTTTTTTTTACCCCTAAACAAAAAAATTCAAAATTCACATTTCTTAAACTATATGTATAATATATAATATAATCTGTTACTAATAAAGGTATCAAACTGGAAAATAATCACTAAATCCAGTGAAAACCACAGCAAAATTATGGAACCAAATCTCAGGTAGAAAAAGTTGTGGTGAGTTACACCGTTAAAACATACATATTTTCTGCATGCACATTATGTTAGTACGGGTTGTAGGCGTGTGGGGCATAAGCAGTAGTAGTATAGCTAAAATGAGCATTAAGGTCAGTTGGCACTTTTATTACTTCCTCACCCTTCAAAGTGAGGAAGTTATGTATTCGTGAAAAAACTTTTGAAAATTTCTATTGAATTTCTGGACGAATAATCTCGACGAATTATGACGATACACAAAATTTCAGACAACAAATTTTCAGTCTGTGTCTGTGTTCGCGAGAGCAGTTACAGTTTTTGAGATAAAGCTTGAAAATTTGAAATAAACATTCTAGAGGTCAAGGAAGAGATTGAGTTCGTTGATGAGTAAAATCGGTCTAAAAAAAATATTAGTGACATTCTACCAATGTGACTTTTTTGAAACGTAAAGAAAATGTGACTTTTGAAATGTCAAAGTGATTTTTTTGAAACGTCAAAATGTGACTTTTTTTGAAACGTCAAAAAATGTGACTTTTTTTGAAATGTCAAAAATTACTTTTATTATAAACACATCACGTCGAGTTTTACTACAGTGAGGAAGTTCTAATCCCCAAGTAATTGGCAGCACTTTTTTTTTATGTGATTGTAAATTTATGTATCTGTTGGTATGAGTAGCTTTTCTATATATACAGAGTGTAACAATTGACAGCCATTTATGTTAAGTGGAATCTGAAAAAAATGATGAAACATATGTGTTAAAAATATGGCCATTGGTGTAGATAGAGGAAACACGAACCTCCTTTTTCTATAAACCTTCAATAAATTCAAAAAATTGCCCATTTTTTCTCTCTTTCGTATTATATGCTACATGCCCTACCTATCTTACTTTTACTGTTATCGAATTATTCGTAATTTTAAGAAAAAAAATTCAAAAACCTCATATTAAGTGTGGAAATAATATACACACAGCATACAGCATTGAAGAAACGATGTTGTGTGTGCGCGTGTGCGTGTGTTTGCGCGGGTGTGGTTGCGCGTGTGTGTATGTATATATTGAGATACTTTGTCACCTCCAAAATAGATACTAAGTGTATGCTTCATTTCATATATAACGTTGTAACCTCCACTTTCGAAGGTGCCAACATTTTGCATTCTATTGCACTTACAAGCATATAAATGGCATTAGAAGCCTAAATTGAAATTTTCATCCTGAGGTGAAGTCACCTCTATACTCACATATTTTATTTTTAGTTCAGTTGTAGATCGGTGGCGCTGCTGTTGTTCTCATTTGTACGATTGACAATACGATGTTACCTCCCTGTATATGTTGTTTTTTTTGTATTATGTACAGTATGTGTGGTCTCCAAATAATGGCAATGTTGCGCGTCGATAGAACGTCAACTATTCATACAAATACAATTTCGTTCATATTCATTATAATTTTGGTGTGTTCTCGCCCGGTCCGTGCTATCTGAATTTTCGTTCACTTTTTTTTGGGTGCCTATAAATTTTATATTCACGTAGACGTTTTGTGTCCTATTAGTTGGAAAATACCTACAATATCGATTTAAAGAAATTCCAAAATACAATAATTGTTCGATAATCATTTTTATATAGATTTGTTATGGTCAATAGAAAAGGTATAAATCACGATTTTTCTCTTCATCTACTAATTGAAATATGCTTTTACATCCTGCTTAAGTAATATCAACGAATTATTGGAAAGAGGGTGATAGCTCAAAAGAGAACCGCTTTGCCTGTTTCGTTTATTTTACATGAACTTCTTCAGCATTCGAAAACCAAATTAATAATGTTAGAAAAAATGTTTTCTCAAAATAAACAAATTTTTCATCACTGTAGCAGAACACTATGTAAAAAGATATAAAATAATATTAACTAATTAATAATAAATAATTTGAACACTGTTGTATAAAATTAATGGGATTTTTATCTTAATAATCTACTAATTAAATTGACTCCTCAAGTGGTGACGTCACGATCGCCATTTTGGTTGAGGTAGGCAAAGGTCCGCGTTCCAAACAAAGTAAGTTCTACACGTGTATTTACATAAGAGACATTTTGAAAGTGATTAATATAGCAATCTTTTCATTCGATATTTGGGGTAAGTAGCTTCACATGTTTCTATAGATATAAAGCATCTATCACAAACTGAATTTCGAGAAATTATACATGGCTTTATTGCAAATAATCCCCTTGAGATAAAGTTAGGTTATGTGTACTATTTGTTTATCAAGTTATGTATTTTGTTTTACTTTACTAAACTGAAAATATTGTGACTTACAGTATCATCGATATAATGGCTCCAACCAAGCATGTTCTTAAACTCAGTGCCATTGTAGAGTTCTTCTCAGATTCAGATAAAAAAAAGATTAATAGCAAGGGGTGAAAATGCGGTGGAGTCGAACCACATCAAATCGTTTAATTTTGTACCTGAATTGCTATTAATAAGGGGGAGAAGTACATGCTAGCATGAGAGATCGCATTTACAATGTTGAGGTCAGTAATGTGTATTATGTTAACTAGTAGGTATGTTTTTACAGCGGTTTCATGCATATTACAGGTTAACCTCTTCAAGGATGGGGCAATAAAAGATGCATCCTGTACATGTCCCAGGGGTCAGTACTTGTGTCACCATGTTGCAGCTGTGTGCCTATTTGGTCACCACAATATATCAGTAACTGACGTAGAATGTCGATGGGCTGCAAAAAAAAGTAAGAAAGAGGAGGTCAAGACCATTGACGAAATTTATATGGGGAAAGGTCATGTGTCTTGTGATACAAGACTAACAGAGGCAGAAATAACAAATTTCCGTACAACTCTGCAACAGTGTATGGAACTGCTGTTGGCTTCACGTGGCTGTTGGGTCCCGAACCAACAACTGTACTCAATCTAATTACATACGTGGAAGACTTTATATTTTCTGAAGCATATTTTGCAGCAGGTGATAAGCAGAAGTGCTTTCTTGAAAAAATGAAGGTTTCTCCAGAGCAAATAAAAAAAATTTGTTCTGTGACAGTGGGTCAGTATAAAAATGAAAATTGGCTAATATGCCGGAAAAATAGGCTAACAGGGAGCAATTTTGGTGCTGTTTTGGCAGCGATCAGTAGGAAAAAATACCCTCCATCATTGTATAAGCGACTGACCGGTACGTATGTTATATTTTAGGCATTTTGTATTTAATTTCACTTAAGTTTTCTCATGTAGTCACTTTTTCCAAATCTGACATCGACTTTAACTATTACTTATGCTAAATATGTTTTATGTAACTTTGTTTACGACAAGGTGTCAGAATGGAGGGAGTATCTCTTATTGGCTTTTTACAAGTACATTTTAAGAACAAAAATAATTGATACAAATAAAATTCTCCAAGCCTTTACTTACCATATCGAATTTTTAATAACGTTTTCCTTTTAGGCAACTATTTTTTTCTTAATTGCAACCCTTTCATTTTTTATCAAATAGTACTATATGAAATGGGATTAAATTTTACATACAATAGTAGATACATAAAATAATTTTGGGGGATCAATTAACAAAGTTAGATTTGTTACACACATGAATTGTTTTTGCGGTTAAAGATGTATAGCAGCTGCTCATACTTACTTTAGAAATATTTTTCCAACCTTGTAAATTTTGTTTTCATAGAATGCATTAATGAAAAGATAGTTAAGTTTCAATCACTATACATATAGTTCGATTAATTCAGGAAAGTGAAGCCGTTAATAAAGCACACTTAAATGAGTAGGAAGTATAACAGATTTATTGCCTACTTCGGCTTATTATATTGAACCAGCTTTATATGATGTTACATTACGATGTATTCTTTTAACTTGACAGGTTTCTACAATCTAGAAAACATCAAGGCTGTGCAATGGGGTAACATTAACGAAGGCCAAGCCATCAGAGAGTTTACTGAAGAAACCAAGTTAGAAGTCGTTCCAACAGGACTGTGGCTGACTGACAAGGACTGGATAGTCAACTTAAAACTCTTAGAAAACTTTTACTTGCAGGAGTACTTGTCCTATATAATTTCGAATGCTTATGATGTATAGAACTAAATATACTTATAATTCGTAAAATAAATGTTTTTTTTTTATAGAGGAAAAACTTAGATTAAATAATCCTTTGCGCCAAATGAATTAGACCGAGGTTGGTTTTTGAATAGTTCTGATTATTACACAAAATGTCTTGCAGCTAAAGAACTAAAACAAAGTAGTTAAATAGATTATTATGTAATTACAAATGAAATTAAACATTCGTTTTCAAAACTTTGAAGGCTTTTTGATACGTAAAACATGTTTGACGTGTTAAAAGTCTTTCAAAGTTTAGAAAATGACGAAACACGAACAATATTTTATTTTGCACTATAAAATAATCCATTTAACAAGTTTGTTTCAGCTTATCTATCTTGACGTGCGAGACATTTTATAGTAATTAGAGTTATTAAAAAACTAACCTGTGTCTGATCCTCTTAGCGCAGAGATTTCTTTCATTAAATTTGTAAATAATTTTGCATGTGGAAAAATACTTAGAAAACAGAAAAAAAGACACATTATAATAATAATAAATCGACTTTATTGTAAAAGGCATATATACATATACTTAACAAAATAAGACTTGGTAGACTCATCAAAATGAAGCCGTACACGAAGTTACAGAGGAGTGGTAGTAAATTTTAAAAACGTAGTGTCCCGTGGACTATTATTTATGTTTATGTTTAAAATATTTTTATATCATGTAAATGTAATACAGAACACCTTACACTAATAGTTATATAGGTTTTCAACTTCCTTTATTAGAGGAAAATGTAAATTAGTTAGTGCTGCACAGACCTGAAAAACCACAGATGCATGTGGTATTAATGTGGCTGGTATTGAAGATAAAATTGCATAAGACTTTATGCGTCTTATGGCCCGTTCTACATTTTTGGCATCCTCACAACTTGCCAGCCTGCAAAATAATTTAACTTTCTATGTTCAAACAGAGAGAATAAGGCTAAAAAGATTTCTTTAGTTGGAAGGCCCGTAAAAACAGTCACTAAATGGCTTTTGTTTTCAATGTGGCGAAACGAGAAATTTATGCTTAAATTTTCAATATCAATAAACATAAATAATAGTCCACGGGACACTACGTTTTTAAAATTTATTACCACTCCTCTGTAACTTCGTGTACGGCTTCATTTTGATGAGTCTACCAAGTCTTATTTTGTTAAGTATATGTATATATGCCTTTTACAATAAAGTCGATTTATTATTATTATTATAATGTGTCTTTTTTTCTGTTTTCTAAGTATTTTTCCACATGCAAAATTATTTACAAATTTAATGAAAGAAATCTCTGCGCTAAGAGGATTTCATGCTTAAGAAAATAGTTTTCTACCTCCAACATGGCTACAAACTGTAATTGAGGAGCTTCGGAAGGAGTTTCTGGCTCGGCAGGTGGTGCCGTAGTATCCATTTCAATTGGAGTCATACTTTCTTCGTTATCTGATTATTCTTCATCTAGTATTTGTCTCTGTAAACCAGATGGCCCAGCTTCACTGTCAGCTGCTTCGATAGTCTTCTTCCTGTGATATCCCAATTTTACTTTATAGATAGACAATAAGTAAATTTCCAGATTTACCTTTTAATATTGCTTTTCTCTTCAGAATCCTCGAATTGTTTCCCTACATTGAAATCAAAAATGGTTGGCCCATTACTTCGATCACCATTGACAAAATGACAACTACAAATGCGGGAATGTTTACTAGGTTCTTTGTCTTTCCGCCTAAAACATATCATGAAATTTATTTAAAAAAAATAACCGTGTTTATGCGGTAGATACCTACCTTATTAATTTTATCCACTTTCTTAATTCCTTCCTATCGTTTGGAAAAACAAAAAATGTACATGTGTGACTTGTGCTGTAATGTTTGCAAGTTGGTGCAAAACACATAACCATGGTGATTGATGGTTTTCTTTATTTTAAACCGATTTCAAACAAAAAAAAAAAAAAAAAAAAAAGGAGGAGATTCTCTATTCGACTCGTATGTATATATTTTTTACCTAAAAAAATAAAAATATCTCTCATAAGTCATAACAGTTACAACAACAGCGTCACATAACCTTACTTCATTTTACATTCATCTTTTTCACATAGAGTAGTCAAATTGTTGGAAAATTATTTTAGTAATGCATACTTTATGTCTATAGGAACAAGTAATTGTATTTACCTTGATAATCTATGAAGACTTTTATAAAATAATCTCTTTTAAAAAACCACCTTGCCTAAATACGCATGTGGAACTCACTTTGTTTGGAACGCAGACCTTGACCTACCTCAACCATCTACGTCACGCTTGCGGAGTCGATTATGCTTTTACAGCCTGCTTAAGTAAGTAATGTCAACAAATTGTAGAAAACAGGATAATAGGTAAAATGGCCGCTACTTACCCTACGTTTCGTTTATTTTATATAAACTTCTTCAGGGCTTAATAGCCAAATTAATAGATTTTTTTTTCAAGACAAATTTTCCATCACTAACAGGAGAGTTTATGTAAAAATATATAGAATAATACTAACTAATTAATAATGAATAACTTGACCATTATTGTATAAAATTTATGAAAATTTACAAAAAGGAAAATTGAAGAATTTATATACAAACACTAATAATATCAACAATATTAGCTTTAATTACCAGCGTATGCATAACCGTAAAACCCCTTCATTGTTCTGAATATAACGACTAATCATTAGTTTAGAAAAAATTGCGAATGTACATTGACTCGTTGCCAACCAGTATATTAAATAGTCAGCACATCACATTAAAAATTGTTTACAGGTTCATGGTCAGAGACCTATTTCAAAATAAGAACCTGCTAAAGTGTGTAATAATAATAAATCTATTGATAAAACAAAAACTTACTTTATTTGTTTACGTAATTAAAACGGGAAACATAAAACTTTAAACTCGTCTTTCTCGATACCTACTATAATTTTCGACATATCGTTTGTCCCGCGTACCAATCACAAAAACCAAAAACGTACCATATTAAAAAAAATAGTTTAAATATACCAAAATCGAAAGCCAAAATAAATCCTTAACAAATTTTTTTATCAGTTTAATAAATTTTACATTCACCGTGCACAAAAATTAATCACACTACTTTTCATTATTCGTATTTCCAGTAGCTAACTCAACTCGTAAATTTCTTCTTGATGTAGGATTCATCATTTTAAATTTTTTTTCTATACACTTAGCAAAATGGAATGTACACGTTTCCAGCAAAATCTTTCAAACTTCTGTTCAGACTGCTTGTTTATAAGACACAGTTTTAATTTTTCAGTATATAGTATATTTTTGTCTTTTATTGTTTTTTATTAAAGTTTTAAATATAGATAAATTTACTTCAAATCCTCAATTTTTTTTAAAGACATTAACATTGACGTAGTTTTCCACAAAACACCATATACTGTACTTGACGCGCGTTTCGCCAACCAAGTTACATCATCTATATAATAACCCCGAAAAAAGCAGAATAGAAATGAAATATATAGATTCGTAATATATTCTTCCTTAGCTGTGTACCTACATAATTTTAGATAATGACGGCATGTGCTGCCTTCCGAAGATTTGGCAGCGTTGCTGAAGGTAACAACGAATTATCAGTTTCCTCTCATATACAATTATTGGAGATCAGTTCGTATCTTTCGTATACTATACTATATATGATCAAAAAGAAAAATCGTTTCCCCTTCCTTGAAATCCGGATTTTGGGAGGTCCCCTAATCACAAATATATCAAGTTTATAGTGATATATTATCGGGATGACCCGGTGGCCAGGTCGCCCCTTCATCGTGCCGGAGGTGACAACGTACCTTTAATATATATATATATATATATATATATATATATATATATATATATATATATATATATACATATATATATATATATATATATATATATATATATATATATATATATATGTATATACATATATACATATATATATATATATATATATATATATATATATATATATATATATATATATATATATATATATATATATATATATATATATATATATATATATATATATATATATATATATATATATATATATATATATATATATGCATATATATATGCATATACATATATATATATATATATATATATATATATATATATACACACATAATAATTGGCGTAGTCGGTAGGATCCGTAAACTCTCCAGAACAATAAGCCTAACCAGTAGTGAAACCCATTAGAATAAGCAGAATATTGCGAGGTGCCTAACTAGTGCAAGTTAACTTCTGGAACAATGAGCACTTCCTCACTGTGGTGGCGGATTCTAATCCCGAGACGGAAGAACCTACTCCATGAAGAAAACCATTGAGTAAGAAATATTTATAAGAATCATATATTAACGTTTTTTTTTCCAATTCACAAACAATTCTATTTTTATTAATTAAACTACGTATATATTTCATATTGTTACGTGTTTGTTTGCTATCCACACAAACACCTATACTAGTAGATTCGTTGATTGAAAGTCCAGGTAACACTTACTCACTACTTTATTTACTAATTAACAATTAACAACAATAGACTAATTACTGTCTTAACTATAATCACACTTGAACACTTATAAGTCTCTTTCTTATTTCTTCTTTACTCGTTCACGTTCAACTTAAGATTGAGAGTCGGCCCACCGTGTGTCTTATTTATACATCCTTTCACACGATCTAGAGCAGTCCAGAATATTCCCGGCCGTTAGCGTACAATTCCAGTCTCATCTAACCAGTCTACACAGTCCAGTGGCGTAACACTGCCCCCTCCTTAGGCCTGAACGTCCCAATCAGGCAATTCATTGTTCCCTGCATACTTGGCTAGTCTCTCTATACGCACCACCTTCATCTTGGATTTTGGACTTTGCTGAATTCTATATACAACGTCGTTTAGTCTGGCGACGACAGTGTAAAGACCTTCCCAGGGTGGGTGAAGCTTCGGGGACCTGCCTTTCTTTCGTTGTGGGTTATATAGCCAAACCAAATCTCCAGCCTGGAACCCTCCTGAATTTGCCTTAAGATCATAACGAGCCTTCATGCGATCACTTGCTATGGCAATTCGGTCTCGTACCAGCTCATGAATATTCCTTAGCCGTTCACAAACTTCATCGGCGTAGTCATTTATGGAAAGTCGCTCCTCATCTGGTATGCCAAACATCAAGTCACATGGCAGTTTAATCTCACGTCTAAACATCACGCGAGCCGGCGTCTGTTTTGTTGTTTCATGAATGGAGGCCCTGTAGGCTATAAGGAAAAGAGGTAAGTGACTGTCCCAATCTCTCTGATGCTTCTCAACTACTTTGGATAGGTGCTCCTCCATGGTTTTATTATATCTCTCCACCATTCCGTCTGATTGTGGATGTAGGGCCGTTGTTCTTGTCTTATGAATTCCCAGTAAGCGACACATCTTCTGAAACACCCCTGATTCAAAGTTTCTTCCTTGATCCGAATGTATTTCAGGGGCACGCCAAATCGACATACTAGATTATCTACCAGAGCTTGAGCGACAGTGGCTGCTTCTTGGTTGGGTATCGCATAAGCTTCAGGCCACTTACTGAAATAGTCCATAGTAACTAAGATGTATTTGTTCCCATCATCTGTCATGGGGAATGGACCAGCTACGTTGATCGCAATTCGCTCAAAAGGAGCCCCTACGTTATATTGTTTCATGTGGCCCTTACTTCTTGTCCGTGGCCCCTTACTTGCCGCACAAACTTCACATTTGCGGCACCAAGCCTCCACATCTTGACGGAGTACTTTTGGTATGCGACACCTGGGAATTACCAATCTCAAAGAAATTTCCTTCCCGTCTGGACTTTCCCAAGCTCTTTTCAACAGTCCATCCTCTACTCTAAGGTAATCCCATTGTGCCCACCAAGCCTTCAGTCCCACTGCCTTGTCTGAAATGTCCTTCCAGCCAGGTCGGGCTCCTCTTTCTTTCCATCCAGAATAGGACCAGTTTCTTGATCTTTTAACTGCTCTTCTCTTAATGTCTCTTTTGTCCAATCGTCAAGAACATCAATTTTAACGGTGTTTACAATTATTATCCCTTGTTGTTTTTCCACCCGGTGGCAGTGCTTGCAGTCTTCCCGACAGGGTCTTCAGGAGACAGCGTCTGCATTTCTATGGGATTTTCCTGGACGATGTTCGATTTTAAAATCGTACTGCTGCAGTTTTTCTATCCAGCGAGCTAGTTGGCCTTCCGGAGTCTTCAATTGCAATAACCACTTTAATGCAGCATGGTCGGTCCGAACTTTAAAATGTTGTCCATATAGGTACTTGTGAAAATGGTCTATGGACTTGACAATGGCCAATAGTTCCTTCCATGTCGCACAATAGTTACGTTCCGGCTTCGACAACATCTTGCTGAAGTACTCAATTACTTTTTCCTGTCCATTTTGAATTTGGGAAAGAACACATCCAAGTCCAGAATTACTGGCATCTGTGTCTAATACGTAGAGGCCTTTCCGTTCTGGGTATGAAAGAACTGGACTAGAACACAGTGCTGATTTTAGTGTTCTGAATGATGTTTCGCACTCTTGTGTCCATTGGTACTGAACCTTCTCTTCTGTAGGCCGGTGTAGTGGCTTCGCAATATTAGCAAATCGTTCCACAAATCGTCTGTAATAAGTGCATAGACCAAGGAAGCTTCGTACTTCGTGAACATTTGAAGGCCTCGGCCAATCTCGTACTGAGGAAATCTTGTCTGGGTCTGTTCTTATCCCCTCCAAAGACACGACATGTCCTAGGAATTTTACCTCTTTCTGGAACATTAGGCACTTTTTGGGATTCAATTTCAGGTGTGCATTTTTAATTCTTCCAAACACTTCTTGAAGGTTCTTCAAATGCTCCTTAAAATCCCGTCCCATAACCATCACATCATCAAGATAAACTAGACATGTCTTCCAAGTTAGTCCTCGTAGTACCAGTTCCATCAGTCTTTCAAAAGTCGCTGGCGCATTGCACAGGCCGAAAGGCATCACAGTGAATTGATAAAGGCCACTTCCTGTCGAAAAGGCTGTCTTGTCTTTGTCATCTGGATGAAGTCCCACTTGCCAATATCCACTTCGAAGATCTAGAGTGGAAAACCACTGTGAACCTGCCAGCGTACTTAGTGTGTCATCAATTCGGGGTAACGGATAGCAGTCTTTTCTAGTGACGTCATTCTGCTTCCTGTAGTCGACACAGAATCTACAAGTTCCATCTTTCTTAGCAACCAAAACTACTGGCGACGACCAAGGACTGGTTGATTCCTCAATAACTCCGTCATTAAGCGTCTTCTGTACCATCGCAGAAGCCTCTTCTTGTTTTGCTAATGGGAGCCTCCTAGGTGGTCGACGAATAGGAGCTGATTCACCAGTATTTATCCGATGTTACACAATGTTGGTCTTTGTAAGAGCTTCTGTGTCCTTTGCAAATACTGTACTTTCTTTCTTCAAAAATTTTAAAGCTTCTCTATGTTCATCTGGAGTTAAATGTTCTAACTGGGTATTTAACATCTTTACAACTTCTTGGTCCATATCTGTAGACGAAGCTCCAATGATTTGTTCTTCACATCTCGCAATCCATGTGACTGGTTCGTAGGTGCCGATTGCTTCGCCTTCTTTGAACGTCACTGAGTGTGAATTTAGGTTAACCATTCTAATCGGTATCTTGTCTGTAGTCTGTGTTAAAGTCCTTGCCAGGATTACATTGTCTGTCCTTTTAATTGAGTCATCCTTCTCAACGAGGTCAAAGCAGTATCCCATAGAATTTTCCTCCAGGACTGCCTCAATTACTTTCTCTGTTCGTGCACGAATTTTTACTGTCCTCGAAGTTAGTAGCCTAATATTATGGAATTTTTCATCTGCCGTTGAAAGAATAGTTTCTTCATTTCCAATCCTGAGAACTCGTTCTCCAACGTCAAGTACAAATCCATATTTTTCCATAACGTCTAATCCTAAAATGAAGTCATCTGTAACATCAGCTACGATAACTTGGTGTTTAAAACATAAGCGGCCAAACTGCAGCTCCATGTTGACTTCCCCATGAACCGTCGCCCTATCTCCCGTAGCTGTCCGGATGACTAATCCAGCCTGTCCTTTATTTATTTTGAAACCCGTTATGAATCCTGCCCGTACTATTGATGACGTAGCTCCTGTGTCGATTGTGAACACACATTTCTTCTTATTTACATAACCCTCCAACAACAGACTACTTTGAACTCTCCGAAGTTGGGAAACTTTTATTTCTCGTGGGTCACAACATTTCTTGGCCAGCGTAGCCCCCAAATTGCCAGCCATCTTTAGTTTTCCTGAGGCTCCTCAACTACAGCAGCATTTATCCTTTCTGGGCTGTGTTGTCGACAGTTCCTCTTGATATGGCCCACTTTGCCACACCTATAACAACGGATGCCTCCATTCGGCCTCCCACTACTTTGTTGTTGGTATTGTCTCTGCTGAGAGTTCGATTTTGTCAGTAGTTGGGTCATCATCTTGTATAGATCAGATATCAGGTTTTGTGTTGTGTTGTCTGGCTTGTCTTTCTCCACACTCACAGCTCTTACTCTCTGATTTGATTGTGTGGTATCCTTATAGGCAGCCTCAATCTCCAGTGCATGTACTAAAGCCTCACTACTAAGCTTATGCCTGGCCAACTTAAGAATTCGCCTAACTTCCTGGTCCCTTACTCTATCAATAAATGTACCAACTGCTAACTGTTGTTGAAATTCCATTGGTGCATCAGGATTCATTCTTGAACAATCCCATCTTTAGGAGTCAAAATTGATGCAACTCCAGGACGATTAAATCAAATTAGATTTACTTCAAATCGAAGAAGTTTATATTTTGGTCAATGTTCAGAAATTTGTGGAGCTGATCATAGTTTTTAGGCTAGATGGGCTAATCTTTCTACCGCAGCTTCGAACTCCTGGAGGCTATCTCCACCTCGTTGTCTGCGTGATTTGAGCTGAGCCTGATATACTTTTGCGAGATGTTAGTAGCCATATCTTAGTTCTAACGCTGCTTCCAAAATGCTAAAGTTTCGTTGCTGTGCGGCAGGAATTGTTTGGAACAAGTCTAATGCTTGGCCCCTTAGTGCTAATACCAATGCTGTTGCTTTTTCCTCATCGTTCCAGTTATTTGAACATGCGTCTGCCTCAAATTGTCTCTTATATGTTGACCATGAACTTTGACCGTCAAAGGAAGGTGGTTGTAACCTAGTACCAGACGATAGTACTAACTGGCCACCCTTCTCTCTTAATTGTTGTTTAAGTCGGGCTACTTCTTCCTTAATTTCCGTTATTTCTCCTTCAAACTTTCCTCTAAATTCACTGACTTCTTCTTTAACTTCCATGACTTCAGCCTGTACATCTTCCTTCAGTTGTTCAGTGACCGAGAGCATGACTTGATGCTGTCCCTCCATAATTTGTCTTAATTCTTCCTGTAGTTCCTTTCTTTGCTCTTCCTTTTCTTCCTGTCGTCTTATTTCCAGGCCTTCGATCATTTTTATCAAGTCTTCTTTTTCTTCCTGTCGTCTTCTCTCTTTTCTTCTTTTTCTTCTTGATGTCTTATATCTTGTTCTTCTTTTTCTTCTTGCCGTCTTCTCTCTTCTTCTTTTTCTTCTTGTCGTCTACTCTCGTTCTTATTTTTCTTCCTGTCTTTTTCTTTCTTGATCGTTTATTCGTTCCAACAACGCTGCTAACAAGTCCTGTGTTTGTTTCTCTGCCATACTTCTTGTTATTGGCATTAACTCACGACACGTAAATCAGTTCAAAATAAAGTTTATGACACTATTAAGTCCGTAAAATGTTGATATCACGTATATTTTAATAATGGAATGTTCCAGTAAAATCTCGAAACAGCACTAGAAAGTCTTATTTAGAGTCTATACTTCTTTTGTGTTGACAAAACTTACTTATCTCCACTAATTGTGCAATGGAATGTTCGAGAATTTTTACAAATTATCACTAATAAGTCTTGTTTTGAGTCTACAACACGTTCCCGTCGACACGATTCACGTATCTCCTGTAGTTTCCAAATAGAATGTTCTAGAATTTTCCCGAAATTGCACTAGTAGCCTTTTTCTCAGTCTACAACACGTTATTACTAGGGACACTCGCGTATTCGCGCTATTTCTAAATGTTCTAGAAACTTCTCGAAAATCCACTTTAAATTCACTATTCAGTCCAGAAATAGTCCTCCAAACACTGTCCAGTAGTTTAATTCTTCGTGTCACCCCTAATTCCTGAGAAGAACACTGTAGAATCTTTTCGAATATTCCAGAAATTTCTCTTCCAATCCACTTCCGACACCAAATTGTTACGTGTTTGCTATCCACACAAACACCTATACTAGTAGATTCGTTGATTGAAAGTCCAGGTAACACTTACTCACTACTTTATTTACTAATTAACAATTAACAACAATAGACTAATTACTGTCTTAACTATAATCACACTTGAACACTTAAGTCTCTTTCTTATTTCTTCTTTACTCGTTCACGTTCAACTTAAGATTGAGAGTCGGCCCACCGTGTGTCTTATTTATACATCCTTTCACACGATCTAGAGCAGTCCAGAATATTTCCGGCCGTTAGCGCACAATTCCAGTCTCATCTAACCAGTCTACACAGTCCAGTGGCGTAACAATATACAGCTACATTATTTGGCTCTGATATTTCTAACTGTATCCACTCACTACATATACGTGTGTAGAGGTGAGCGTGAAGTACAGTTCGACTTGAAGACCAAATTCGTTATATTTTTATATATTAGTTGGCTGATATTTCTAACTGTATCCACTCGGTACATATACGCATGTAGAGGTGAGCGTGAAGTACAGTTCGACTTAAAGACCAAACTAATTTTAGTATAAGTGCATAATTACTTCTATTATTCAACACCATTTACAATTTATTCAACAAATAATAAAAACCTCATTATACTGTTAATGCATCACTAAAACAAATTTTAATAATTGCATAATTTTAATTAAGAAAATACTTGATTTACTGTACCTCTGGTATACATTATATTTTTATTTTTTTTATTTTTCTTTGACCACTCAATTTAATCAATAATTTTCTACTATTAAATATGATTTGAACGAAACAACTACTCAGCGGGCAAATACCCCGACCTGCATTGGATTATACCTTCAAATCATGATAGATCGGTAGTTAATATCATTTGTCAATTCCTAACCAGACATAGACCGGTTTCGAACTTATTAGTTCTCCTCAGTATGCCCTAGGTTATGGAACAGACAAATGAAACCTGCTATATATATATATATATATATATATATATATATATATATATATATATATATATATATATATATATATATAAAGCAGAAAGGTAGTCTTGACTGACTAGTAGTTAAAGAAGAAAAGATAATAATTTTGAGGATGCAGTCAAAAGGGTAAGATATCTAGGCGAAAGCAAAGAAAACTCTTTGTTACTTGTCAAGCTTTCGGAAAATTTTATTTCCTTCTTGCTCCTTTGCTTTCCTTCCTCCATGCTTAGACGACGCTCCCATACCGGAGCCATCCAAGTGGAAGCCACAAAGGTGCGACTGGCTCCCTGTCAGTGGTTTTCCTTTAGTGTCTTTTTTGAGTTTTGTTCATCATTTTAACTCAGCTACACCGTGCTGATGAAGACCAATTAGTCAGAAACACGTGTCCACGGTTTGCATCTTTCTGCCATTTGCAATTTTTGCATTTTCCACCGTGCAATTTTCTTTATGCGGGCGTACCCGTTGAATCATTGTTTTTTTTTTTTTACTGTAATGTAATTAAACCCGCGTCTAACTCCTTTCTCTGTTCATATTCATTTTCCTGGGTCCGGAATCCCACGCAGGTTGCTATAGTTGCCCGCGTGTGCGATGCTTAGACGACGCTCCCATACCGGAGCCATCCAAGTGGAAGCCACAAAGGTGCGACTGGCTCCCTGTCAGTGGTTTTCCTTTAGTGTCTTTTTTGAGTTTTGTTCATCATTTTAACTCGGCTACACCGTGCTGATGAAGACCAATTAGTCAGAAACACGTGTCCACGGTTTGCATCTTTCTGCCATTTGCAATTTTTGCATTTTCCACCGTGCAATTTTCTTTATGCGGGCGTACCCGTTGAATCATTGTTTTTTTTTTTTTTACTGTAATGTAATTAAACCCGCGTCTAACTCCTTTCTCTGTTCATATTCATTTTCCTGGGTCCGGAATCCCACGCAGGTTGCTATAGTTGCCCGCGTGTGCGATGCTTAGACGACGCTCCCATACCGGAGCCATCCAAGTGGAAGCCACAAAGGTGCGACTGGCTCCCTGTCAGTGGTTTTCCTTTAGTGTCTTTTTTGAGTTTTGTTCATCATTTTAACTCAGCTACACCGTGCTGATGAAGACCAATTAGTCAGAAACACGTGTCCACGGTTTGCATCTTTCTGCCATTTGCAATTTTTGCATTTTCCACCGTGCAATTTTCTTTATGCGGACGTACCCGTTGAATCATTGTTTTTTTATATATATATATATATATATATATATATATATATATATATATATATATATATATATATATATATATATATATATATATATATATATACAGGGTGAGTCAATAGTGTGTTCTCCTTCGATCACCTTTGAACCGTTAGTGATACAACAATTTATTGAATACAAAAGTTTTTTAGGTCGATAAGGTCTATTATTTGAAATTATTGTGAAATCTACAGGGTGCTTAAATTCACAAAAAATACCTTTTTTAAATGAGACACCCTGTATATTTTGTCACCATTTTATTAAATGAAAAGAGTATTATACAGTGATATTTTGTTTTTTGGATTTGCATGCAACATTGCCAAGTTATTTAACATTTTCTGGAAATTTAAGGATTTATAAAGGTCTGTTTAATAATGTTTATTTACCTATGAAAACAAGCTGGGTATGCAAATATCATACTATTCTTAGTTCATACTACACGCTAAGTATTAGTACCTTTTTACATTATTCTATTTTACAGGGTGTCCATGACGGCATGTCAATTAATGCGAATTTCAAATGGGAAAACTCTGTTTTTTTAAATGTAACACCCTATATTTTTTACGTGGTTGAATTCCTCCTTTAAATTGCTTTTTTTGTATAACACTTCCTATACCTAACTGTTGTATTTTTGGAGATAATTAAGGTTTTCTCTTAACCCCACAATCGTACTAAAGATTAATACAATTTTATCAAGAATGGCTTTGGAAACAAAAATTGTGGTCAGGCGAAAAACTATTTTCTATAAAATCGTAAAGGAAACAGTAAAAGTAGCAAATTTATTGAACTTGAATGACAAAATTTACACATCACCTTAGGTATGTACATAACAAAATAAAAGTGTAATTTTGAACGTAAAACAGTAAATAGAAGAGAAAAATAAAACAAGTTACAAAATATGCTCAAGGTGACCTAGTTGTAAATTACAAATTCTGACTATGAAGAAATGAGTCACTTACATTTTGCAACATGTTAGGCGTGATGGTGTTTGAACGCTAGTCGAATTCTTTGCTGCATATCTTCTCTCTCTTGTAGTTGGTGATGTTTTGTACACTAATCCTTTAAGTACCCCCCACAAAAAAGTCCAATTTTGTCAAATCTGGCGACCTTGGTGGCCATTGAACTGAACCTCCTCGACCTATCCAATTTTCACCAAATGTAACATTTAAAAAGTTTCTTACGGCAATACTATAATGGGTGGAGCTCCGCCGTGCTGGAACCATAGCCTCTGTAATACATTTTGAGGACACCCGCTTAACAATCCTCCAGTACATTTTGTAAAAAATCGAAGTCAAGTGACCATTAAAGAAATGCGGTCCAATTACATATTCACCTACTATCCCTGCCCACACATTGAGTGACCATCGGTGTTGATTATTTACAGTTCTCGTGAAATGAGAGTTCATTTGATCATAGTAGTATCATAGTTATGTCTATTAACATAACCGCTTATGAAATGTGGCCTCATCAGTGAATAGCACGAAATCAAAAAATTGCGGCTGTTGGTGAATCTTATTGAGTGTCCACTCACAAAATGTTACCCTACGCTCGAAATCATTTGGCTCTCTAGTTCCTGAAGCAGTTGAATATGAGAACGATGAAAGTTTTGTGTCCTCAATATTCTTGTTACAGAGGATTGACTTATATCAAGTTGTCTATTAATTTCTCTCGTATTTTTTATGCGATCTTCAACGACACTTAATGTAACTTGAAACACTTTTTCTTCATTTGTTGCTAGTTTTGTACGCTCATGATGTTTTTCATAATTTACATATCCAGTCTGCTCAAACCTTTCTCTCAACCCTTCAAATGTAGAATGGTGAAGATGTCTTCGTTCTGGATAACGCTGAATATAAATTCGTGATGCCAATAGCGGATTTCTCCCCCTTCTCCCAATGCATAAACCATGTCGATCAACTCTTCATGTGAAAAATTCATAATTTATTTAACAAAAATAATTAACTCAACTAGGAAATACAGAAGAATCACCACCAAGTAAAATTAATTACGTAAACCACAAAATATCAGTTTGACAGCATTTTTGTTTTTCCTAAGCCATTCTTGATAAAATTGCATTAATTTTTACTATGATCGCAAGGTTAAAGAGAAAACCTTAATTTTCTCGAAAACTTCAACAGTTAGGTATAGGAAGCGTTATACAAAAAATAAAGCAATTTGAAGGAGGAATCCAACCACGCAAAAAAAATACATTTAAAAAAAAAACAGAGTTTTTCCCATTTGAAATTCGCATTAATTGGACATATCGTCATGGACACCCTGTAAAATAGAATGTGTAGTATGAACTAAGAATAGTATAATATTTGCTTACCCAGCTTGTTTTCATAGGTAAATAAAAATTATTAAACGCGCCCTTAATATCCTTAAATTTCCAGAAAATGTTAAATAACTTGGCAACGTTGCATGCAAATCCAAAAAACAAAATATCACTGTATAATACTCTTTTCATTTAATAGAATGGTGACAAAATATACAGGGTGTTCCATTTAAAAGAAAGTATTTTTTGTGGTAACAGAAAATTTAAGCACCCTGTAGATTTCACAATAATTTTAAATGATAGATCTTATCGGCCCAAAAAAACGTTTGTATTTAATAAATTTTTGCATCACTAACGGTTCAAAGTAAGGCTGGGAATTTTCCAGATTTTTAGTATTCGAATATTCGTTCGAAAAAATGTTCGAATATTCGAACTATTCGAATATTCGGGTTATTCGAATAGGTATTCGAATTATTTGGATATTCGAATATTCGGATATTCGAATAGGTATCCGAATAATCCGGATCCTCGAATATTCATTATTAATAGAATACTAGTACTGAATACTAGTGAATAGCGAATACTCTATTTGAGTATTTGGTTGGATAGACCACAATATTAGTCGTGACGTAATCCACAAAGCAGGCAATTTAATTTGCTTTCCATACCCACAATAGGGTATATCTCCTGTACAAACACGTGTCGACGGATTCATCCTTTTTTGCGGGCAATACCCATTATCCTTTTTTTTCCCTATCTATATATATATATATATATATATATATATATATATATATATATATATATATATATATATATATATATATATATATATATATATATATTTATTTATTTATTTATTTATTATAGGGGGGGGAAAAATACTGCCCCCAGGGTTCACCGCCCCGGACAGGTCCGGGACGTCCGCCCCTAAAGGGGGCTCTGATTTTTAGGATTAAGGCATAACTATATTGTTTATAATTTTACATCTTTTCGAATATTTGATTTTTCTCTACTTATATGTTTCATATTAAGTATATGGTAATAAGTAATATGTAATAAATACCTTGTATATTTAATCTACTTTTCTTCTTTCTGATCATACCACATAGCATTTTCATGTACTATACATATTCATTAAGTACATGTGGACATTTGATGTATGTTCAAAATTTATTCACATATATGAACGTAAAATACGACATACACCTGTCTGGCATATGTACCTTCCCATCATGTATCAAGTATGTGTACACGTGGACCTAAATTTCACATCATATGGACCAAATCCGAATATAATTATCCCTATATATAGTTTATACGAGTACACATTGAAATCGTATAAAAACTGAAAGTCTAAAAATAGTCGGCATCTCTTTATTGTACATATAAAATAATATATAGAATAAAGAGATGCCGACTGTTTTGCTGGCTTTTAGTTTTTATACGATTTCAATTGTGCTCGTATAAACTATACCTACAGTACTTCCTATGTACGTAGGCTTCCCACTAAACAAAAAAGCACCGCGGGTTTGAAATATTCTTGATATTTCGGTCTATCAGTTTAGTTTTAAGCTATTGGGACTAGTATTATTGCATTGTATTCATAGAAATAGGAAATATATACCTAAATAAACACCAGTGCGCTTCATTCTGTGTGTAAACCACATTGGACACAAAACAGGAAGTTATAAAGGCGTGATTTTAAAGGGTGGAGCTTCACAAGTCACATGCGGGTACAGCGACTAATGCTAGACATAATCGAATGATTTCAATAATAATCGAATAATGGCTATTCGAATACCTTTATAATCGATTCATCATTCGAATTGTAGTTAGAGTTCGAGAAGTGGGGAAATCGCCATCGATAGCTTGGTTCGGCGATATTCAGGAACTCGAATCATAATTCATAATCATAAACAATCGATTTGGCTGGTAGGTGGCTATTATTCTATACAATTCTTAATTATAAATTTTAACGTATCTCAATCCGATTCTGAACTCAAAACAATCCAACTCTGGATGGCATCAGCCAATAGCCATCTACGTTCCGCAGATCAGCATGTAACGGTGTCTGTTCGGACGCCTAAAATATATGAGAAAGTATGTTTGGATCTTGGAATAGGTAAAGGTGTATCCATTCGGATAGCCGCTGGTTTGAAGAATTAATCCAAGAATCCTGTTAGTTGCGAATAAGAAAGCCCAAAGTATACATAACAGTGTTTATTTCATTAAAGCAACATTTATCCAAAACATGATGTCAAATAAATATAAAATCAGATTCTCTAACAATTAAACCAAATCAAGTACAAAGTTAATAAACCCTTTTTACATATCGGTGAAATTAGTTTACGGGAAGGAGGTAATTTCGGTGATTAAACGGTACGACGGTAGGCCTCAGTTCCAGGTGCTGAGGGAAACATCCAAGATTCGATGTGACGGTAAGTTCGATAATTATTTAACGGCAACGGGTCCAGCTTAACGCGCTGACAGGGCCACGGCAATAAATAATCACGGAACTGGTGACGGCGGTGCAGGACGGTAAAATGGCTACCAACACCAAGAGATCTAGCACAGCGCGCTAAAAACTCCAATCTATTACTAGACATTCGGCCGGACGGCGTCGTCGGATTCTGAATTCTAACCAAATAGAGTCAAGCTCAACGCGCTTAAGACATCTCAACTAACCAGCTCATCGCGCTGAAGGTAGTTGTCAGTAGAAAACTGAATGGATTCTCTTGGCTTCGACGATTCTATTTATATAAAAATTGTGCCCTTGGTATCGTCTCATATATTTCATGGCAGCAGGAAGTGTGTGGTAGCACATTCCAAACGTTAATTGCAGAAATTATGAAAATGAACATATGCATGATTCAGCACATGGCGGCAGGAAGTGCGCGGTAGAACAAGACTAACGGGAATTTTCGAAACTATAGTAATGAACATATGTATCATTCATTACAAGAACGGCCAAAACGCCGCAGACGGTAAATAATTTAACAATCTTATTAACATCAAGTGCATTTGTACTCGCAACGTATCTCATCGCTCGAATCACGTATTTGAAATTTGAATGATGAGTCGCTGAAACGAATGACAATTATTCAATCGGTAGTTGGCGGCACACGCTCCGATAACTAAATCATTTGAATTCTCATGACGAGTATTCGAGATATTTCAATAATCGAATGATCGATTATTTTTCATTCAAATTATCACAGCACTAGCAGCGACCTACTACATCAGCTATCTATAATTATAATGTATTCGATCCATATCGGTTTTCAGAGCGTTATTTCAAATTCAGTTAATTATACCGGTGTTTTTATTGTTTTATATTTTTACCTAAGATTGTTCTAATAACTCCTTTAATGGTTATTTAGCCAGGACAAATTTAAATGTGCAAATTGTCAAAAAAGTCTTATTGTGGACGAAAATTTTATTGACAATAAACAAATTTTAATCCACAGAATTACACAAGGTCTTATACACAAATTTGCTGGTCTGTCTTAAAAAAACTTAGTTATGATTTAAGTAAATTAGTTGAGGGGCATGAAGAAAATCCAAGGAACAGACCTTCATACAATTATTCTGTTCTTATCAAAAACTATACATTTAAAAAAAACTGAAGTGTGATACATGTAGATAAGATATTAAACTAGGAGTTAATACTTTTTTATTACTAAATACGGTGTATTAATGAAGTTATAACGAATCAAAAAACCATAACAAATCAAAATTTTGTGTCACTGATTATTACCAAAATTTATTATCTCCCTCAGATGAAATTCAATAAATTATTTCACGAAAATTAAACCAAAATACGCAGAATTAAAAGCAAAAAACAGAATTTTTTAAAAATTATTATTTGTCGGCCATTGTTGCCTCAATATGTAGCCGTTATTACCGAAAATATATACTAAACAGAAGAATTTGAAATTTGGGTTAAAAATCAAGTGATTTTCTTCGTAACAAATAATGTAACTAGAATAATTACATAAAGAACAAAATTACATAATAATGAAAAACTAAGCTTTACATAACTTTGCCATCAGATAATCTTGGGGAACATCTAACCAAAGTTATAAAGGAATTCCTTGCACCTAAAACATATGCACTACATTTTAGAAGTAAATCGAAAGAAACAATAATTAACATTATTCAAAATTATTTTAAAAACTCTAGTTTGAAACTTGTCCGATGTCCCACTACTTTGAGATATAGATAAAAAGGATTAGCAGTTAGAAAAATAAAATACCATCACGAAATAAAAACAACTCATAGGCATAAACGAAACTGTAAAATCAATTTTAAAATCTTATTACTGGCCAGATATTAATAATGACGTAACAAATTATATAAATACTTGTGAAATATCTCAAAAAACAAAATACGAAAGACACCCACATGTTTTAAAATTTAAACCCACTCCCACTGGTACATATCCATTTGAACATATTTATATTGATACATTCAAAGTAAAAAACCAACCGTTTTTAACTATTTTGGATAGTTTTTCTCGTTTACTCAAGCATATGCATCAACAAACAGTCAATGCAGTTGATATACTAGATAACTTGCTAACATTTTTTATTTCACACTTTGGCTTATCAAAAATAATTACGTGTGGTCAAGGCCCTGAATTCAAAAATTTACTAATGGAACAATTTTGTACAAAACATAAAATAACAATTCATTATACAACAGCATACAACCCAAATAGTATTAGTCCTGTAGAACGTTATCTTTCTACATTACTAGAACAATTAAAAGCGTTAAAGTTGGAAGAACCAAATAAGGATATAAAAACTTTAGCAAAATACGCACTCATTGGTTATAATAATACAATCTAATCTCTAACAAAGTTTACACCATTTCAAATAACTAAAGGCAGTGAAAATCTAACAGGTCCTTTCAACCTTTCAGACGAACAAATTATAAATGATTATCTCGATAAACATGTAGTGTAGATAATATTAAAACACTAAATAAAATAGTGCAACAAAATAATGATAAAGCAAAACAAAATTTAAAAAATATTAATTCCTGATAGACAAGACCCACGTCCAATTCATATAGTGTATATCTACAAGCCGATCCTCGAAATAAAATTTTACCCAAGTATAAACAAATAACAGTTGTAGCCGATTTAGACAATAAAATACAGACCTCAACTAATCGTACTTATCACAAATCAAAAATAAAACCAGAAAGAAAGTTAACAGAAAAATCTATTGTTACAGATGATGCTGTACCTGGTACTTCTAACGCAATAACAACCCAATACTTGCCTTTTCATATAGTCCCGCTAAGGTAAAATTACGAAAATATACCTTCCTACACCTAATTAACATAAATACTATAATAAACTATACTTTAATACTAAAACCTAAATTAGACAATATATCTTTTTATATTGATTACTACAAAACGGATATTGGATTAAAACTATTTAATCATACAAAGTTGGAAATGTATAACATAAAACAAAAACTGAATAACATTCAACACACTTTAGACAAAAACGTGGCTTAATCAATATTATAGGCAATAAAATTTTAGACAACTTAGAAAACGCAATTATGTTTGCACAGTTAAACATTTTACACTCATCTATAATACCGGTGGATAATCTAGAAATTTTAAGATATTCAGAAATATTTGCCAAATTTTAATAATATGCAATCTTATTACAAGATAGCTAGTACACAATTATTCTATAAAGAAGGTAAAATTATAATAGCAATCCATTTTTCATTAGTAGAAAAAGAAAAATATGATTATTTTAAACTTTTCCCCTGTCCTGAAAGATAACTAAATCATAATATCCAAAAAACCCTTCTTATTAATCAATAATCAGTCCTTTGAAAGAATCTTTCATTAACAACAAATGTGCTGAAATAGAAGATAAATATATCTGCCACCTGATTGGAAAACCAGAAAATTGCATTACAAAAATCTTGAGGAATCAAAATGATAAATGTAAGTTATCTACAGTTTTTCTACACAACCCTATCGTTGAAGTAATTAATCCAGGACACCTTATTGTCATACCTATTAATAAAACCACTATCCAAAAATTCTGTGAACAAAATGGATTTTTTAAGTATCAATTAACCAAACTTAATAATAATACCCGAAAATTGCTCGGTTATTATTTATGACGAAAAATATGGAAATCACAAAACTTGGACATACCGTGAACAGTTTAGATTACCAAAAATGGAAATTTCAAATTCATCACACATGCAGACAGAAAGACTACACCTGCAAGAAATCAACCTGGATGAAATTTCTAAAATACAAGGAACTTACAATAAAATGAAAATTACACCACTAAAACATTATGAGGAAAACGAATCCAGCTTAACAATTATCCTGATAATTATTGTCTTATTAATTATTGTTATGATTATAGGATACTTTATATTTCAATACAGAAGTACCATATCCAGATGCACCAACCCTACTGGAAGTATGGTAGTAGAAACAACCCCGAATCCGGCGTCAACAAGGATTCCACCCTTATTTCCGATCTAAGGGAGGAGTAATATCATTGTAATAAATGTATATTGTTTATGTCGGCACTTGCTGTTCTAATCAAAATGTTACTATATATACCATTGTAATTCTAAATTAAATCAGTTACTTTCATTCCTCTCCTGTCACTGAACGAATTGCTCTTAGTTTATTTGTGTTCATTTTCAGCTTATGCTTTTGTATAATAAAATAATTTTTTTAAAAACCACGTTTGAGTTTTAAGATATTTAATTCGCGTCCGCGTAAAATCTGTCTGCTCGTCTGTAGTATCGCGATAGAAGCCACAGTTTTTGAGACAAAGCTTTCAAATTTGGTACACATTCTAATGGCCAAAGATAAATTCGGTGATGTGAAAAATTGACCTGCTGAAAGGAGATTCACGAAACTCAAACTTTTTTAGTATTTGACTAAAAAAAAAAAATATATTCTTGATGAAAGATTATAAATCAGGTCTATTATATCATGCCAATAAAACGTATTTTTCAAATGCTTAAATAAAGCCGAAGTAAACTGAAATTTTTTACACATTTGACCTCAAAAAATCGGGTTAGGATAAATTTGGCAGTTTGACATTTGAAATGTCAATTTATTTACAAAAACGTCAATATGTCAATAAGAAATTATTAAAAAATATGACATTAATTATTATTGACAGTAAGTATCGAAAGACAGATAATTATTTAAAAAATTTTAATTAAACATTTCAAGGTACGCTTTAAAAATTTAATTGAGGTGTCAAGAATAAATTAGAATGGCTTTTTTTAGGTCAAGATGAGGTATACTGGTATGAGAAAGTTATGTGCTAGCCACATCAGGTATTTTCAGTATTTTTCGTATTATTCTCTACAAATGACTAATTCATAGGAAAACTTTCAGAGTTTTGACCGGGTTCTTGTTTCTCCCACTGTACACCATCCATAATTAACGTTATGAGACTCTACTGTATAGTAAAAGAATATTCAAATAATGTTAAAAATGAGATGAGAACGATGACTGTACAATATTATGTTTTCAGTTATTTTATTTAATAAATTTACTCCCTTGATATTACAAAAAAAAAATACAAGGAATTCCATTTTCTAGGGTATCTTCTTAATTTTTGAGGGTGTTATGCCCATTGCTCAGTATCAGACTTTTTTTAGGTATGGTAAAAACATGCTCACCTTTGAACATATTATTACTATTTTGCCGACTGACGTTTGAACAATCCATACAGTATGTCTCCGGATAGAGTTCAAGATACTTATGAATTTTTAATTTTCAATTTTTCAGTAAATTTGCTTTTTTGAAAATTTAAAATCCATAATCAAATATTCAAAAACTTAAAAAATATGAAATTTGTTCAAGAGTAGATAAACTACCAATATTTTTCTCTTTAGAGAAATGTCATGACCAATTGTTGTTCGTAATCATTAAAACTGACAAATTAAGAATTTCGTTGAGAAAATCTGATGTTATAGAAGACCAATATTTTCAAGTTAATGCTGAAATGCTTACCGAATAAACATCTATCTTTCATTTCAAAGAAAAAATGTATTCTTTAAAAAATTTTAATGTTTAATGATTACGAACAACAATGACATTTTTCTCTAAATTAAAAAGTTTTGCTTATTTGGAAAATTCAAAAGCCGCAATCAAATATTCAAAAAATTATACAGCATACTTAAAAAATGTGAAATTTGTTCAAGAGTAAACAAAAATATTTTTTTTTATAGAAAAATGTCATCGTAATCATAAAACATAAAATTTTTTATAAAGAATACATTTTTTCTTTAAAATGAAAAATACAGAAATCTATCCTGTAAGCATTTTATTATTAATTTGAAAATATTGGTCTTCCATGACATCCGACTTTTTCAACGAAATTCTTAATTTAAATTGGTTTTATGATTACGAACAACAATTAATTATGAAATTTTTCTTAAAAGAGGAAAATATTGAGCAAATTTCACATTTTTAAGTTTTTGATCACTACACAATTTTACGAATATTGATTACAGATTTAGAATTTTCAAAATAAGCAAAACTTTTTGAGTTTTTTTTGAAAAAATTGAAAATTAAAAAATTTACAAGTATTATATATAAATTTGTAAATTTATTTTTTATTTATAAATTTTATTTAATATAAATTCAATTACAATATTAATAAAATTATAAACTTGTTGATGCAAGTCAAACGAAAAATATTTACACAATAAATAGTATAGTATAGATGTTTTAACTGGATGAAGAATCTCCCATGTCCATTTCGGATATTGTTGGTTCATCTAAACCATGAAGAGGACATTCTATCGGGCATCTACCATTACTCTGGAAAAAAAGTGAGTTGCTTACCATATAATTCCAATTTAATTCTCAATAAAACTCAATTTAAATTAGTTATGGCCTTGAATAAATAACTGATCTTATAGGTTATACAGAATAGAAATCTCAACTAAAATTTTATCTCCTTTAAAAAATTATGTCTAATTTATATATATATATATATATATATATATATATATATATATATATATATATATATATATATATATATAAATTAGACATAATTTTTTAAAGGAGATAAAATTTTAGTTGAGATTTCTATTCTGTATAACCTATAAGATCAGTTATTTATTCAAGGCCACTAACTAATTTAAATTGAGTTTTATTGAGAATTAAGTTGAATTATATATATATATATATATATATATATATATATATATATATATATATATATATATATATATATATATATATATATATATATATATATATATATATATATATATATATATATATATATATATATATATATATATATATATATATATATATATATATATATATATATATATATATACATATATATATATATATATATATACAAATTATATAACCCCAAACATCTAAAATTAACAAGGTATGCTAATTTTACATTCTAAACTCCTTCATAAATTCTGGTTGGTAAAGTCCTGCTGGTATTCAAGGGCGGATCCAGGAACTCCCCAGAGGTGCATTTAACACAAATATTGAAAATTACCTAATAAGAAATGCCAGAAATGGTGTGTAATACAAGCTTTGAACTGAGCTTTACTTTACACTTTATTTATACAATCAATCTATGAAATGAAGCAGTATTAAAAGTATTATATTTTCGAAACAAGATCTATGTAGGTAAATAGTTATATTTCCGAAAAGTAATTTTAATGTATGCCAGAGCACCGTTATTTTTTTGGGATCTATATTTACCATTTGAAATCTTCAAAGTTCAATGCCAGAAAATCGATTTCATATGAAATGAAGATTTAGCATTTTACCTAAAAAACAAAATATCACAAAATGCCTATTTTTGAATACTTTTCTTAATTAGGTAACTTTACAGTGCCCCAGAAGAAAATTGTGATTAGAATTCTGGATTTATTTTAAAAAGTTAAGGTGGGTAATCTTGTAGTGTGTGTGGAACTAAATGGTGGTTTTTTATAATTCAAAATAAACTTTGGATTTTTCTCAAGCTAAACGTCCTTTTATGGCTGAATGAAGCATTTTTGTATATTGATTATTCCAGAACCTGCTGGTCGGCAGACAAACCATTTATTTTACATTACATAATAATATATCCTGGTATTTTGTGTAGTTAATTTGTGTTGTAGGGCATAAAATATTTTTGACTGTATGAGAGCATGAAACACAGTTTTCAGAACAAACTGAGATACTCTTTTAGAGAGATTTCTTCAAGGAAAAGAACATTTTTTGAGTTTTCAACCTGTTTAAACTTAACTGGTTAGCAGTAAACCATTTTGCAATGTTTGACTGAGTCTTCTCTAACATTTGCTTAAAATGAATGAGAATGTTACCATTGTTTGATGCAGTCGTGTCATCGGCAAACATTATAAAATCACTATGGGGAGCATTACTTTCCAAATCGTTAATATAGATCGGAGATAGTACTAACCGCAGTACTGATTCTTCTGGTACGCCATATCGAATGTGTAATGGGTGGGAATTTTCTGTGTTTAGAGTTATATACCTATCATCTAGGTACGACTGCACCAAGCTTAAGCTATTTTTACTAAATTTATAGAAGCTCAATTTCTCAAGTAGTTTGTTTGGTGAGACACAGTCAAACATCTTTGTTAGGTCAAAAAACAATGATACTGTATAAAAATCACCCCCTCTCAAAACCATCATTTACAATCTCGGTTATGGTGTTTATAGCCTTAGTTGTGGAATGACCACTTCTAAAACCAAACTGGCAATTGTTAAAAAGGTCGTAATTTTCAAAGTGTTCACAGATTGCTATTTTTAAGGCTTTTTTAAAATTTTGTGCAACAGAGGTATTATAGATATTGATCTAAAATTAGCCAAGATATCCTAAGACCTTTTTTATGTATGGGGATAACACTTGAAATTTTTAATGCAGTAGGAAAAGCTCCTTCTTTATGTGTTATTGGTTAAAGGTACCACAATTTCATTAGCTATGCATTTTATAGTTTTGGTATTAAAACCATAAACATCTTTACAATTTTGTTTTTCAGACTAAATATATCTCTAATTTCAATAAAAGTAAATTCATGAAACTTAAAAACTGGAATATCGCCAATTCATATATTGCTGATTTTGTTCGTAACTGGCAGTTTATTGATAATGGTCTCAGCTATTTCTACAAAATATGTATTGAATTCCTCTGAACTTAAATTTGCTGCTTGTTTGTTACTACATTTGTTAGAATAATTGTTAATTATTTACCACATTGCTTTTGCGGCATTTATAGCATTGTTTATAAAATCATCATTCACTCTAATTTTAGCTTGAGTAATGGCTTTTCTGTATTTTGTCTCTATATGATCTCATTGATATTTTAAGCTCGGCAGAATCTAGCACTTTTGCTACTTCATATATTAAATTAGAGTCTCTCTCATTCTTTTGATATCATTGTTAAACCATTTTGTTTGTATTTATTATTTAAAATGATAGATGTCTCAGGAAATGCAACTTCCATGGCTATTGTGATTTCAGCTATGAATTTTTCACTTGTAATTTAATTGGTATTTTTATGAAGACACCCAAGTGATCAGACAATGTTTTATCAATTACATTTATATAAAAACTATTATATTCAATATTAATAAATATATTATCTAAGCATGCATTTAGCCTAATGTTTTGTGAAATAGTCGGTATGAGACCAAACGTTAACAGTAAATCAGTAAGAGATAATGTTTTTTCTCAACTGTGTTGAAATGTACATTGAAATCACCATTTATAATAATTTTATAATTTTTCTGTTAATCAGTTCAAGTATCTTTGTGAGTATATCAATAAAAATGTCATAGTCTCCATATGGAGATCTATAGATGGTCACAATAAGTACATTATATTTTTTTAAACTCAAGTGAACACAATTCACAGTGTACTTCAACTGAAAAGTTAGAAATATCCTTTCTCTCAACACACTTTGCTGGATCTTTTTTTGCTAAAATGTTGTTCTACAAAAAGCTGTTTATCACAGTATAATTTTCATAATAAAGATGGATCAAGCTCTTCACTGAGCATCCAGTGTTCTGTGAGACATACAAAATCGTACTTAAGTATTTGTGCTTCCAATTCAGCAATTTTGTTTCTAAGACACTGAATGTTCAAATGAAAAATTGAAATACTATTGTTCATTTTGATGATTCCATTTGTTGACTTTGTGAATTCAAATGTGTTCCTTCCACTTGGGATCGCTTTGGAAAAAAAATAGCGATTTACTTAATGTACCTGCTGGCCAGAAATTGGGAGAGCGGGAAGATATTTACCATATAGGATGGGACTCCAATTTTAAATGTGGTCATCAATGATCTGGTATTTTTTAAAGTAATTAGTTCACATAAATAATTAGCATCTTGTGTTTCCTTTAGGCAATCAACAATGTCTTCACAGGTCATCTTTTTATTCAAGTTTGATAGATATGACCAGGAATATCTTTCTATCGGTTTAAGTTTAGCTTTCGTTGCACTGATGTATTTGTTGACAGGTATTTTATGTATAATTTTTTCTTTGGTTGATTTTCTACATGTGATGTTTGCTTCTTGTTTTTATAGAAACTACACTTTGTAGATTGGAAATCAGCCTCCGGGTGCTGGTAAGCCATTTACATTTAATGCCATATTTACTGCATTGGTGACCTCATGGTGAGTTATTATTTGTGGCTTACGATTAATATCATCGGTAGATTTTTCCATGATGTTTAAATTCAGTTTTGTATTTCTAGGAGTTGGCAATTTACTATCAGTAGTAATACCCTGATTTACACACTGCGAACACTGTTTGAGTTTTTTCCAGGCCTTTCATTACTAACTAAGGCATACCTGACAATCCGAGCCCAGAGTAACCTACACGTTTTCAAATAGGTGACCGACTGTTATCCATATATATTGTAAAGTTCTGTCCTAGATGAGTAAAAGGTGCTGCCAGAGCAGAGAAATCTTTGCAAAATGAACGGTCAAAATTGACCAGGCCTAAAAACCACTGTAGTTCTTTAACATTTACACACTTCCAAGCCTCAGCTAATGCCTGAGTTCGAGTGGGATCAGGAGTAATCCCAGTGGAATTCAAAATGTATCCTAAAAATGGCATTTCCTCCTGGAAAAAGAACATTTTTTTAAGCCGTAATGTGAACCCAGCTTCTTTCAACCTATTAAACACTTTCTCGACATGACATATATGTTCCTCAAAACTGTCCTAAATGATTAATAAGTCATCCACGTATACTACTAAAAAAAATTTCGTATTCCAGCCCGAAAATATTACTTAAACAGAGCGAAATATACTTACACTTATGGAGAAACCGAATGGTAACGTACAAAAACAATACGTTTTCCCGTTAAATTTGAACCCGGTATATTTTTGTGAATCCGTTGTTAAAGGAATTTGCCAATAGCCGCAACTAAAATTGCATGACATTTTATATTTTTAACGGTATGCCTAATTTCTTCTATAGAGGGAGGAGTATTGTGTTCTTTTTCCATCAAAGAATTTAAAAAACGGGCATCAGGACATATTCACACCGAATTATCTTTTTTTAAAGTGACCACAATGGGAGAAACATAAGGCGTTGCCATTTGTGGGATAATTCCCCATTTCTCCATATTTTTATTTATTTATATTATATTATTTATTTATTTATATTATATTATTTATTTATTTATATTATATTATTTATTTATTTATATTATATTATTTATTTATTTATATTATATTATTTATTTATATTACATATTACATATTCAATACAAATTTGATTTAAAATAAAGGTTACAAATAATAATAATAAGCCATAAAATGTTATATATGCACCTAGGTGAGCAAACACCTGTATGTGCAGTAAGAAAATATTATATATATATAAAGACGTATCCATATAATTGATTTTACAAACATAATAATACTGCCTATAATATACATGAATATAAGTATTAAATCACAAGTAATTCAGAAGAAATCATTGTCTTAAAAGAAGAGATAAATAAAGTAAATTTAATACAAATACAAAAACAAATTTAATTACAAAATCAAATTATAAATTAAATTACAAGAGGCTATTTATGTAATTACTGTTTTGATGTATAAAATTTTTGCACTTATTAAAAACAATTGTATTTAGTGGTTGATTTTATTTCATGACGCAAGATATTAAAATTTTCGGTGCTAAAATTGAAGCAAATCTTTGATTTGCATCATATTTTCTAAAAGGCACAACCACCATTTTATTTTATATATATATATATATATATATATATATATATATATATATATATATATATATATATATATATATATATATATATATAATTAAATATGATTTGAAGGAAACAACTACTCGGCGGGGGGCAAATACCCCGACCTGCATTGAATTACACCTTCAAATCATGATAGATCGATGGCCAATATCATTTGTCAATTCCTAACCAGACAGATCGATTTCGAACTTATTTATTCTCTTCAGTATGCCATAGGTTATGGAACAGACAAATGATAGTGGCCAACCTGCTAGTTATATACCAACTAAGGTGAAGTGAATAGTGGTGAGGGGGTAGAAACTTCTCATATGGTCTGAATGCTACTATCCGACCGACATCCCTGGAATGTCTCTGTGGCGGATAGCGACTTACATCACAGCAAGTGCCGAGAGCGGCGACCCCTAGCCCAGGTGGACTAAACTAATGTGATTAAATATGATTTGAAGGAAACAATGCAGGTCGGGGTATTTGCCCGCTGAGTAGTTGTTTCCTTCAAATCATATTTAATCACATTAGTTTAGTCCACCTGGGCTAGGGGTCGCCGCTCTCGGTACTTGCTGTGATGCAAGTCGCTATCCGCCACAGAGACATCTAGGATGTCGGTCGGATAGTAGCATTCAGACCATATGAGAAGTTTCATACCTCTCACCACTATTCACTTCACCTTAGTTGGTATATAACTAGCAGGTTGGCCACTATCATTTGTCTGTTCCATAACCTATGGCATACTGAAGAGAATAAATAAGTTCGAAATCGATCTATGTCTGGTTAGGAATTGACAAATGATATTGGCTATCGATCTATCATGATTTTGAAGGTGTAATTCAATGCAGGTCGGGGTATTTGCCCGCTGAGTAGTTGTTTCCTTCAAATCATATTTAATCACATTAGTTTAGTCCACCTGAGCTAGGGGTCGCCGCTCTCGGTACTTGCTGTGATGCAAGTCGCTATCCGCCACAGAGACATCTAGGATGTCGGTCGGATAGTAGCATTCAGACCATATGAGAAGTTTCATACCTCTCACCACTATTCACTTCACCTTAGTTGGTATATAACTAGCAGGTTGGCCACTATCATTTGTCTGTTCCATAACCTATGGCATACTGAAGAGAATAAATAAGTTCGAAATCGATCTATGTCTGGTTAGGAATTGACAAATGATATTGGCTATCGATCTATCATGATTTGAAGGTGTAATTCAATGCAGGTCGGGGTATTTGCCCGCTGAGTAGTTGTTTCCTTCAAATCATATTTAATCACATTAGTTTAGTCCACCTGGGCTAGGGGTCGCCGCTCTCGGTACTTGCTGTGATGCAAGTCGCTATCCGCCACAGAGACATCTAGGATGTCGGTCGGATAGTAGCATTCAGACCATATGAGAAGTTTCATACCTCTCACCACTATTCATATATATATATATATATATATATATATATATATATATATATATATATATATATATATATATATATATATATATATATATATATATATATATATATATATATATATATATATATATATATATATATATATATATATATATATATATATATATATATATATATATATATATATATATATATATATATATATATATATATATATATATATATATATATATATATATATATATATATATACATATATATATATATATATTATATATATATACATATATATATATATATATATATATATATATATATATATATATATATATATACATATATATATATATATATATATATATATATATATATATATATATATATATATATATATATATATATATATATATATATATATATATATATATATATATATATATATATACATATATATATATATATATATATATATTATATATATTATCACATTTAGCAATGTTATTAATTAATTTAACAAGTTTAATAAATATAGTAGCATGCATACATTTAAAAATGAACAATTTCAGAAAACAATTTTAATTTAGTTGTTAACATATGTGTAGAATAATTAAGTATTCATTGTTCATATAAAAAGGTAGTTAGTTGTAAGGTATTTGCAAAGCCAAATTGGCCATAAAAATTAATGAAAAACAAATAAAAAACAGGAAAAAGGTGTCAAGTCGAAGTCCTGGATCTCCACTGGCAGAGCTGACGAGAGAACTATTGTGTATTTCCTGCCATCGAAAAGGTGTCACCAATGTAGTCCCATATAAAAAATTTCACTTCAATTAACTCCAGTAGTATTAAAAGTTGCATAATTTCAGGGGAAAGATTTCACCTATAAAAGAGACAATTGTTATAGTATAAACTTTTAAAAGGGGAAATTTATGAAAATCTAGTGTAGAGTCAATGTAATTGAACTTTATACAAAAGTTAAATAAGCAACAATCAATAAACAGGGGAAAATATTGTAAATTATCTTAAAACTTTCATAACGAAACATAAAAAGTGCATGGTCTGTAAAAGTGAATATAAACTGAAATAAAACTTACCAAACAGGGGTGCAGTAATGTGTTTAGATCAATGCCATAATAATTTTTCCAATATTGGGGTTGAAACATAAACATTTCTTGATTTTTGTATGTGTGATAGCATAGTTGAACTATATTTTCATAAAAAACTAAACAGGAAATCCATTGATGTGCAAAGATATGCCATGAGGACAAAGGGAGAAACTCAGTGCTTCGTATGTGAGTGGGGGTAGTTCAAGACACAGTGAAAGTGTGGTAAAAGGGGTGAAACCAATTTCGACAGCCTACAAAATGTACAAACAAAAATATTAGTTTTTGAGTAAAGATATGTTAACCTAGATATAAAAAGATTTGTTATCAGTAGTTATTTAGTTCTAGTTATATAAAAAGGAGTTTGTTTAAAATGATAGGGCACTCGTTAAGAAAAAGTTTTAAAATGAGATGTGAAAGATAAAAATTTTTATACTGAACGTAACACATGCAAATTTACAGAAAATTCTGAGGAAAGTATCAAGAAAAGAATATTGTTTTAAAAAGGAATCAAAAAGGTAGTATAAAAGTTTTTATTTTCAAAATTAAAAATATTTGACATAAAAAAAATAATTTGTGACAACTAGTCAATTTTGAAATTTGGTGATTTTACTATATACAAAATTAAAGTAAGTAGAGAAAACAATGGATAGTGGGTTGTTATTGATAAAAAGGAAGAGAGTTTTTTGAAAATTGGAAAAGGAATCGAAAAATTAAAGAGAAGAGAGACGAATAAAATAAAGGTTAGGAGTAAAATATGGTAAATAGAAGCTTGTAAATTAAGATTCAAGCCAGAGAATTAAATAAAAGAAACAGTAAAAAAGTTTGTAAGTACTTACCAGTTATAAAAAATCCAGCTACACAAAACACAAAATTAAAGTAAATAACTATACAAGCATATCAGGAAATTGGAGCGGCCATATCCAAACATTAAACAGCTGAGAAGAAACGACAGGTCGGCCAACCGCAAGGATAAAAATATAAGGTAAAATCTCGAGATTTTAAAATTTGGTGGGCTAATTTAAGTTAAGATTTGTAAATACATTTGTTAAAAATTTTTAAAAAATATTTTATTAAAAACAAACTCCTAAATTGTTTTCTGAAAGTGTTTAGTTTTTTTTTTTTTGTACTGATTTTGTGAATTTAAATTTTGAAAATATACTAACTAGAAAGAACAAAATTGAACCTGCATCCTGAGAGAGAGTAAAAGAAAATAAAAGTAAGTAAAAACTTGTAAATTAAAATATGAGCTAGTCTGGGTATACAAGGGCATAAATATAAAATAAATACAAATTTAAAATAAAGGCGCCAAGTTTCATAGATTTTAATAAAACACAAAATTTTCAATTCTATAACTATTTAATAAAAACAATTCAAAATTTTTACAAAATATATAAATAAATAAAAAATACAATAAACCTCATTATCACAATAATATATATATATATATATATATATATATATATATATATATATATATATATATATATATATATATATATATATATATATATATATATATATATATATATATATATATATATATATATATATATATATATATATATATATATATATATATATAGATATATATATATATATATATATATATATATGTATATAGATATATATATATATATATATATATATATATATATATATACATATATATATATATATATATATATCGCACATGGGCAACAACAGTGTCATAACTCCAAGAAACTGATTTTTACTATCCTTGATGTATCAAGTGTAAAATTAGTCATATTTTATGCTGCAACAGTGAGATAAAGTTAATTCCAAAGTTAAACCACTATGGCAACACAGTCATATCTCCAGAAAATTGATTAACACATTTTCGGCAACAAAGACATTACAAATATTTTAGTTAAATTTAATTTTTTCTAAGAAGCATAATATGTAAGTAATACAGTTGCTTATTATTATACATTTTATATAAATCAAATGGTAATTAAGTCTTATTTGAAAAATTAATATACAAATCAAATTGTGTCAAAATCTTTTAGGTTCGTTTTCTCAAAACAAACATTTTGCCACTTATGACACTGTTGTCGCCCATGTGCGATATATATATATATATATATATATATATATATATATATATATACCGGGTGGCCTAGGGACTAGGAAACCCCCCAAATTTTTCTACAATTTTTTGAGATAGAAATTTGAAATTTGGCAAGGGATGAATCAAGACATAAAAAATTGTAATTTTTTTATCCACCCGCGCCAAAAAAAGTCACTTCCGGTTTAACCGGAAGTGACCCAACTTTCTTATTTTAAATAGCACCCTGTATATTTAGGTGATTTTTCTGATGAATATTTAATTTCCCTTTATAAAGCTTTTTTCAGATTTAAAATCGGATCATAAATAACCCAGACAATTACATTTGTTTGTTTCTTTTAAGAAGGCCATGAATCTAATAAACGAAATACATTATAAATAAAATAATTGTCAACACTCGTTGTAAGAGGTGTCTACCATCATTACTATTATGTAATTGTAATTATTTCTCATATCGTTTATTTCTTTATTTACGTTTGTTTATATTTTTTTCGATATGTTTATTTTTTACATTTCGTACTACCATAACTTGCTTATTTTGAATAGCATCCTGTCTGTTTTATGTGGTGTTTTTCTTCTCATCAAATTATTCTCTCCGATGATGTATGTATTTGTTATAATAATAACGTTATTAATGCACAAAATATCGAACATAAAATATTCCTGATACTGTTTTCACTCTTTTCTATGAGTAGGCTGTGTACTTCGTATACTTAGGTACGTGAAAATGTAATTTTTAAGTGATCCAATTGTTTATACTTTTCAAATTATACCTATTGTAGTATAATAATAATAGTAATAACAAAAAGCATAAATTTATTTAATAATTAAACATGTACATCTACCCTACCCGACAAAATGAACTATTCATTGCAAATAAAGAAACTAGGAAGTAAGTTTTGGAAGACCAGAGTTATAAACTAGAAAATAATGAGGAAATAGTGAGTACTATACATTGAACTAATGTACAGAAACTTATAAAAACTGAACTAAATTAAATGTTAAATAACTAAAACCTTATAAATTTTGTTCAAAATGGCCTCGGTTTGCTTGAATACAAGCACGAATTCTTTCTGAACGTTCTCTCATTACATTTCGTAAGTTTTGGGGATTTATGTTATTAATTGCCTGTCTCACTCTATCCTCGAGATCTTCTCTAGTAGTCGGCTGCTGAGAATATACATTATTTTTTAAATATCCCCACAAATAATAGTCTAATGGACTCAAGTCCGGTGATCTCGCACCATCTAGTTGGATCATGAGTACCTATCCAGTGATCTCCAAAACGATTATTTAAATATCTTCTAACCTCAAGTGTATTATGGGACAGAGCTCCATTCTGTTGGAAAAACAACATTCTTTCTCGAGCAATAGGTAAATTCTCTAAAGTAAAACATATTTTGCAAATAATTAAGTGAAATTTACAGAAAATGTTATTTAACATTTAATTTAGTTCAGTTTTTATAAGTTTCTGTACTGTAGTTCAATGTATAGTACTCACTATTTCTTCATTATTTTCTAGTTTATAACTCTGGTCTTCCAAAACTTACTTCCTAGCTTCTTTATTTGCAATGAATAGTTCATTTTGTCGGGTAGGGTAGATGTACATGTTTAATTATTAAATAAATTTATGCTTTTTGTTATTACTATTATTATTATACTACAATAGGTATAATTTGATAAGTGTAAACAATTGGATCACTTAAAAATTAAATTTTCACGTACCTAGGTATACGAGTACATAGCCTACTCATGGAAAAGAGTGAAAACAGTATCAGGAATATTTTATGTTCGACATTTTGTGCATTAATAACGTTATTATTATAACAAATACATACATCATCGGAGAGAATAATTTGATGAGAAGAAAAACACCACATAAAACACACAGGATGCTATTCAAAATAAGCAAGTTATGGTAGTACGAAATGTAAAAAATAAACATATCGAAAAAAAATAAACAAACGTAAATAAAGAAATAAACGATATGAGAAATAATTACAATTACATAATAGTAATGATGGTAGACACCCTTACAACGAGTGTTGACAATTATTTTATTTATAATGTATTTCGTTTATTAGATTCATGGCCTTCTTAAAAGAAACAAACAAATATAATTGTCTGGGTTATTTATAAACCGATTTTAAATCTGAAAAAAGCTTTATAAAGGGAAATTAAATATTCATCAGAAAAATCACCTAAATATACAGGGTGCTATTTAAAATAAAAAAGTTGGTCACTTCCGGTTAAACCGGAAGTGACTTTTTTTGGCGCGGATGGATCACAAAATTACAATTTTTGTCTTGATTCATCCCTACAAATTTCAAATTTCTATCTCAAAAATTGTAGAAAAATTTGGGGGGGTTCCGTAGTCCCTGGGCCACCCGGTATATATATAAAAAATATATATATATATATATATATATATATATATATATATATATATATATATATATATATATATATATATATATATATATATATATATATATATATATATATATATATATATATATATATATATATATATATATATATATATATATATATATATATATATATATTATCTAGTTGTTTTTGTACGGCTTCTTTGTGAATCAAAAGAATGAGCTACTGTTTAGTGTTTTGCTAGTTCTCACTGGTATATCTGAGAAAGCACGGAATATTTTTTTTCTTATCTGTACTAAGACAAAATTTTTGAATAAGAATATCAATATCTCTGTCGAAATTAGTATCAAATCTATCTTCTTTAGTAATAGAAGCTAACTTTTTTTACACTGATTCGTTTATTGCTAACAATTCAAAATTATTTAATTCCTTACCCAGATGTATTTCCGGTACTGAGATACCGGAAATAAATCTTTAATTTTTAACAAAATACGTTTTTTTTCTAAATCAAGTTTAGTCGGAATAAAACGTAAAAAATCTACGCCAATGATAATTGAAAATATTAAATTTGGGATCAGTAAAAACTCGTGACAAAATTCGTTATTTAGTATAAAAAATTAATAAGTGACTGTTGTTTCACATGCCTTCTTTTTATTTTAAAAGCACCCATAACAGTGATCCCTGGTACAAGGAAATGTGGGTATACCGGTTCTAATTGGCCCCATACCTCATCACTAAAACAATTAATTTCGCTTCCAGTATCAATTAATGCCATATAAATTAATTTGTATTATTGGTGATCGCGGATATTCTAAGTAATTATCAGAACTATTTTCCGCCAGTAGATCTTCATGAGCGTTATTGATAGGATGCAGGGTCTTGTTAATAATAACCCTCAAGGTTGGACATATATCTCATGAGGATTTAATTCGTTTTCCAAAATAAATGTTATTGTTACCTTCATTCAAAAGGGTAAGATTTTCCACCCCCAGTAGCTAATTTTGATTGTTTAAAAGATTCCCGTTTCGCTTCGTATTTTCTTTTCCAACCATCGCTGTGGTTACATCATGCACGTACGTTACTTAAACCTGACGATGGTATTTTATTTTGGGTCAAAACTTGTTCATCACTGTAATTTGAATAATATAAGTCAGCCTGTTTTAAGTCTATCTAGAGCTTCCGAGAAATTGTTAGTTGTTACTAATGAACCTGAAATATTAGGTGGAAACAGCCTAGCCATTTTTTTGATCCGCTCTTGTTCTGAATATACCGGAGTTAAGTGTCGAGCCATTGATATACAATGTAAAAAATGCTATACAAAAGAACCTTTGCCATCATATCGTGCTCTCCTTAAATTCTCTTGTATACCTGCTTGAATGTCATGACAAAATTGTTGTTTAAATGCAGTTTTAAATGTTTCTTCAAAACTTATAAATTTATTTATGCAAGTCTGGCTCCATAACAAGGCTTCTCCTTTAAACTGATTTGCTATTATGTTTGAAATATTAAAAATGCACTTTATCTAAGTTAGGTATTAAAGTATTCTAATTGCTCCAAAAAAATCAATTGGGTGCAAGCTGCCCTTATTATCAAATGTAGGCAGACATTTACTTGGTAACCGAGTGGGTAAAGCGCTTATAGTTATTTACTCCGTACCGAAGATCGATGGTTCGATTCCATCCTGAGCAATTTTATTTGTAATTTTTTTCGGACTAAGATGGGAGAGGGAATTGTCGATGCCCTAGATGAGGTTCGGACTCGACGATAAACTGTAGGACCTCGTCTCTCTCTCTACTTAACACAAAATCCTAGGATTTTCTGGGAGTTAATTCGGTGACTTGAGAGGTGATTAAGAAAACATTTTTACTTGTTTCTATGTTAGAAAATTTTTTATTTCCTCATTTATATTATTATTTTGTGTATTGGTGTTAGGTAAATAATTCATTTGGTACAGAGTGGTAACTATTTGTGTTACAATAGAAATTAAGTCAGCATTATTAATTAAACTTACATTACTATTATCATTACTCCTGGGTAAATATTTATATTTCTATGACTACTACTCATGCTATTTTGATTAATCCCAATATAATTGGTGGGTGGTGGTATTGAAAAATCAACATTTGTATCAAAATCATAATTAGTATCTAGTTGTTGCCCTATTTGTGTTCTTGTTTGAGAAAATTGTCGCACCCCAGGTGACAGTTGAATATAGGGTTGTCTCCGGTAGGTTCTGCCTATCCGTATTATTGTTTAACAATTACCTGGATATGAATTCCCAGCGGAACAGGTCATTTTCTAAGCTCCGGATTTTTTTCTTGTGGGCGAGCTTGTAGAGTATTAGAAAAAATTCTCCTACCTTGTGTATTCCCTGGAGTTGTCCGAACTGCTTATTATTTTTGTTTCCATCTGTGGCTGGAATTTCTTCTATGCACTGCTCCAGTTTCCGGTGGTGGCCCTCTGCTTTTTAGATTGTAGTTAATTTCCATCTCGATTTTCTCCACTATTTGTCCCTGGTTGAGGCGCCAGATGTATGGGTTTGGGGGTTCAGGCAAACAGAGAGAGACTAAGACTTGACAGAATTGCCTTTTATTGAGAAGTAAACGCCACACAATTCTAAAATTAACAGGAACTGATAGTTTAACATAATCAGCTTAATTAAATGTATAAATAACACACTAAATATACACAAACAGACATAATTGCACTTAATTAATATAACAAAAAAACAATAAGATGAATGCCCAGAAGCAAAGTAGCTCATGTACTCCAATGGACATAGACAAAACTCTATGCCACGATTAATAGAGAAATTTAGTTAAATACTACATATTATTTGGACTACTTACCTAAAATCAGGTACACTAATGTTATTTGTTAACACCAAATTTCTTACTTTCACTCGAAGGTTTTTAGAAAACATACGGCGATTTACCCCTTGCAAGTTAGATATGGAGAATCAATCTTCATTTTATAAGCTCGGTTTTTTTTGCAAAAAAATATGTAAAAAGTGAATAAATTTCAAATTCGTGCTAACAATGACATCTGCCCATTTGCTGCACTACAGACGTTTTACGTATCGTACCAGTACCAGTACCATACCCATTCAGGCTAGTACTTCTAGTGATTACTAGATATCGTGGAGCTAGTTACTATCTATTGATTACACGTTTAATAAATTAATTAATTAGTTAACCACTAGATATTATTCTGGTGTAATACCAAATGTGTTCCCCATTTATAACCTCATTTATTAAATCAGGATAATAAAAAATTCAAGCTTGCATCCAAGAAATGATGGACATGGGTGCAGTAAAAATATATACTCCTGAACAAAGGATAATTTTTGTCTAAAATATTCTTAGTTCCTAAAACCGATGGTTCCTCAAGAATCATTTTAAACTTTAAGTCATTTAATAAATTTGTCAAAACACAGCATTTTACAATGCAAGACAACAGAACAGCTTTAAGACTAATTACAAAAGAAACGTATCTAGGTAATACACTAGAAAAACAATGTAAATTTTTAGGTTTTTTTTTTTATTAGATCGTGAAAATTATGTTATATGGCTTTCAGAAGACAAAAGAAAAAAGTTAAATTTACTCTTTAAATCAAACTCCTGTACGATTCGGTCATTCACCTCTTTAATAGGAACTTTAATTTCGATATGTCCTGCTGTTCCTTATGAAATGCTTTACACTAAACACTTTGACTGTTTTAAATGTCAAAATGTGTAAATTTTTGGCCCCTGAGAGGAATGATAATAATTTTGATGCAAAACTAATATTACATACTCATGTCATTCAGAACGATAAATGTTGGAAAAAGTGTATATTGTCATTAATTAACACAATACGGAAAGGTTATTATGAAATTGAAATATTTACCCAGGCCTCAAGAACTGGGGGGTATGCAGTGACACAAACTTTCACGGTTTTTTGGAAAAATGAAGACAAAAAAATATCACATAAATGATTTAGAACCTTCAAAATGTATATTTTGTATGCAATGTTTTACTAAGGATATTAATAATTGTGAAATATTACTTCGTTGTGATAACACAACAGCAATCTATTATCTTAATCGTATGGGTGGCATACAATATCCACATTTAAATAACTGAACACATAAACTATGTCAGTTCAGTGAAGCAAAGAATATTTATATCCATCCTAGTAAAGCTCCTTTTAGGAGCTGCCATCCACTCTATCGCAATCTTACAGAGCATTTCAATTATTATTAATTCTTTACCGAGCTCGGTAGCGCAGTGAACCAGAGCATTAAGTGGCAAACGTAGCTGGTTTATTGCCTATCGACTTATGGGTTAAAATTTCAGTTTCGACTCTGAAAAATTCAAAGAGACTGGTTAATTGTTAAAGCAGTATGACTCATGTCGATGACAATGGTGGTCTTATTGTAATACTAACAAAACTGATCCTTTTGTAATGTATATTCCTTTTTCTTTTTTAACCGAGAAGTTTAACAGTGTATATGGCACACTTAACTCCATTCGGTCATCATTAACTCATTTTCTAGATTATGATTTAGGTACACACATAGATATTAAATGTTTATTTAATGGCATTTACAAATTGAGACCAAATAAACCAAAATATGACGAGATTTGACCCAGGCCAGTTTTTTAGAATATATTTGAAAATTTTCTCCACACGCCGTTTTAAGTTTAGAATGCATCTCTAAGTTAATTATACTTTTGACTTTAGTTACTGCTCCGAGGCTACAAACTATGTTAACAATTTAGAAAATATACTCCGGCATCCACTAGTACACTAGCCATGGTAATATAAGTAGTTCACCATTGATAATATCAGAAAAGCAGCAGGTTTGGATCCAAAGTTCAAAAATTTTTACAAATCCTACAATAGACCTATAATTAATCAGGACAATTTAGTGATAATATTTTGAGAAGTAAGTTTTTTTTACAGTTTCTTCCTTTAGTTTCTTCAAATCATCTTCATGAGTACACTATTACTATTCCTCCGTTATTTGTTTCTTTAATATTTGATATTGCCACTTTGATGTCATAACATTGATGTTTTCTTTGATGTTCTTCTTTGTTACTATATTCTCCTGCTTATTTTTGAGTTTGATCACTAAGACATTGTCTTTGTTTCTGGATAATGCTTGTGCATAATTCATGTGTGTTGGATCTATTTTATTAGCTGTTAACATATTTTGATTATTTTGGCATAATTTCTGCTACTATTATTTGATCGATTATTTGTTGTAATTTCAAGAATTTCCATTTTATCATACAGTAACTTATTTATTTCTTCTTTGTCCTTAACTATTATTTCATTCTGTAGATCTAATACTTCTAACAATTTTACTTGTTTTCCTAATACTAATTCAACTGATCTTGAGATTTTATTATCTTTACAGCAAATAATTCTATTTTCACCTAGTATTTTTACATTTTTTATTCTATCGACACGGCTAGGATGGAAAACACCTCCACAACTTGCACATATTACCACTGGTAAAGGTTTACTTTTACAGCATTTAAAATATTTTCCACAGATATCAGGATCAATATCGTCTTTTGAATTCCCAACCATAATTTGTGGACTGTAGTCTAATATTACAATTTACTTTTTATTATTGTTTTCATAAATTTTTATGTTACCACTTCTTAGACATGTTTTTGTTTCTTACAAGTAGAGTTGAGAATTTATTTAATATTATTACAATAGTTTAAACAACACAACGTAGAATGACTTCATACAGTAAACACAATTATGATTATTTTCACAATCTAAAGATGTAAATTTTATTAATTTTTGATCACTATTTCTACTAATATTCACCACTAATGTAGGAGCATTTAAATACTACCATACATACACAGTTTATTTTTTTCTGTTATATATATATTGCACAATAAATATTGTTTGTAAAATTGGCGATAAATTTAAATAGGGAAAAATTATTATTAGGAACATTTTCAGACTGACACTACTAAATTAAACCTTTACAGATTAAAGGGGTTATTATAACCTGCTGAGTCACTCTAAAAATTAAAAAAAAATTAAATTGCTTTTGCTTATCTTATTCTGCAGTTATGTTCTTGATGACTGAGTAATTAATAACAGTATGAAGCCTTTAAAAACTATGATACATTTTTTTGAAATATATATTATAACTGTGATTATATTAAAACAATTTATGGACACAACTTGGTATATTACCAAAAAAACAAAAGTAATACATAACAATCATGTTCACTAGATATTATTAACATAAGTCCAATGGCTCTAACTATTCATTTTTAACACTCCCACTAGAGTCGTTGGCTGTCTAAATTAATCCCATTCCATTTGAGTAATTTATATACTTTAATCGAGGACCCTCTTTAGTTAACACATGTTGTTCGAACTCACATATTCTAAGACAACTTCACCAACTTATATTTTTTCATGAATGTAATGATGTCGAATATCGATGTGTTTCATTCGAGGACAGTAATTTGCAGATGATGCTAAATCAGTTGTACTTTTTATTATCACAATGGATCACTGTTGGCAATAACTTCATAAAGTCAAACTCTTTGATAAAATTTCTTAACCACATTGCTATTTGACAATTGGTAGATAAAGACATGCATTCTGCTTTAGTAGTTGACAACGCTACTGTTAGTTGTTTCTTATCGGTCCACCTTGAGATATAAAAACATATCTTGTAAGTGACCTTCGTCCATCTACATCGCTTGCCCAATCAACAATGCCTGAGCTTAAATTATTCGAATACTGGAGTTTTACATGCAGTTCCCTTTAAATAATGAAACATTCAGGCATTCCAGTGAGTCTTTCCAGAATCATTATTAAATCTGCTCATTAAACTTACTGAAAACGCGATGTCTGGTCTGTAACTTGAGCTGCATATAATAATGAAACAACTGTTTTTTGATACAGAATATTTTGCATTTCTTTGCATTCACAGTTATTTCTCGGTGACATCTTTTGACAATTTCTGATTTCTATCTAGGGATGTCAAAACTGAATTGCATCCTGACATATTAAATCTTGATAAAATTTTATTAATATATTCTTCTTGATCAATTCAATTATCTCCTTGTTTTCTGTCAAAAGTTTAATGAAAATGAAAACAGAAAATTTCTAGCTTCTCCAATATTTGTCATCTTAAATCTCTTATTACGCTCGTACCTCAATTTCTGCTTAACCTGTTCGTTATTAGAAAAAATTAACACATCATCAACATACATATTTATAAAACTGTGAACAAACTGAATATTTCAATGAATTCATTATATTTAACCATGAAATTTATGACCATTTCATAAGATCAAGAGATAATCTCCATTTAAAAAAAGACAACGAATTCTCTGTGAAATCAAAAACAGCCTACAGTAAAACTGTTCAAATATAATTTGATGAAGCATATTAAAGAACTGTGATATGTCAATATTAAAACTTCGATAAACTTTCGTCATTATCTAATTTTTTTTTTTTTATATTTTAATTATATTCACAACTGTGTTTTTCTGCGATTATAGAAACAGTAACGTCCATATAATTGAAATGTATTTATTCATATTATTTAGCTGTATGTATATTAGGATTCCTATTCCTATTTAAATAAATTACTTACTTACTTACAAATAACATCATCTTTGAATTTAATTTGTAACATACGCGCTGATAGGTTTCTGAACATTTTAAACCAATTTCCAATAATGCATTATGTAATTTCTTGTTCCATGCATGACTCACCTGCTGAAGACCATATAATGTCTTAACGAGAAATTTTATCATTTTTTATTGATATGATATGGTGATAACATAAATATCTTCATCTAACTCGCCTTGCAAAAATACGGTGACAGCGTCCATCTGATCAATATCTAGATCATATTAATGCTAACGGCCGGTACTTTCAGTCTCGATTAATACTAATTGGATGATAAAGTCTCTCTTTCTCTCATTGTTACACCAACAGTTTCCTTAAATATTATCATCCGATTAGTGTTAACTGAGACTGAAAGTACTGGCCCTAAAGATAACAAATATCTGTTTGAAGTATACCAAACGGGTGCAAATGTTTTTTCATAATCTATTCCATATTCCTGTGCACAACCTTTTACGACTAACCTGGCTTTGTAACGAATGTTTTCCTGAGCTGAGCATTTTATCTTAAATATCTATTTACAGCTTATAGCTTTTCTACCAGGTGGAATGTCACACACTGTCCAAGTTTTATTTTCAATAAGTGATCCGTACTCAAACAGATTTCCATTTTTTACCGTTATGTGTATTTACAGCCTCCGTGATAAATAATGGATCAGTTTCATTGTTTGAGGTAACACAAAGATAATGATGATAATCACTCATATCTTTCAATTGTGGCTGTCTCCCTGAATGACAAATGTTCTGATCTGCATTCGCTTGAATGTTAGATGAGTACTTAATCTGGGCATCGTTTTGATTCACTGAAAAATAAGCAACTGATTCGGCAAATATCCTTACACATTTCTTTGTTCATCGAACCTTGTCCTCAAAATTATCTCCCACAGATTCTGGTTCGTCTTCAAAATTAAAATTTAAACTGATTAGGTTTGTGTCATGTTCTGGTTTCTCATTTTTGAAAAATATGACATCACAGCTAATAAATGTCTGTTCATTTTCAAATTGGTATAAATGGTTATCCTTTGTTTCAAGACTATAACAAAGAAATATACATGAGACTTACTGTCCAATTTTTTGCATTAATTTTTTTCACATGCATAAAGACCTTTTATCCAAAAACACAGAAATTACTGACATCGATTAGTTTATCAGACCAAACTTCTTCAGGTATTTTATTATTCAAACTACTTGTTGCAATTTATCAGATAAACAGCTGTTGTTGTGGTCTCTGCCCAAAATTCTTTAGATAAATTTGCATCAAATAACATACATAGAACTTTCTCAACAATTGTTGGATTCATTCTTTCTACAATTCCGTTCTGTTCTGGTGTGCAAGTAGCTGTTAATTGGTACTGAATACCTGTTTTATTCAAATATGCCTTTAAACTTACTGAGCAATATTCACTGTCATTATCTCTTCATAAAATTTTGATTTTTCTTCTTGTTTGGTTTTTAAAGTTCTTAAAATCCTTAAAGCATTCTGCAACTTCAAAATTTATCTTTAACATGTAAATAAACACTTTGTGTAAATAATCGTCTAGTTAAGAAATACCGTGCTCCTCTTAACAAATTGACTTCCAATGATCCACACAGATCGGAGTATATCAATTATAACTTTTCCTTGGCTTGTGAATCTGTGTCATTAAATGGTAATCTGGACTGTTTTTTTTTTTTGAACTTCATGTTACTATTTGGAGTAACTAACTTTGATAATTTCTTCATATTTACAGCTAGATGACGGTGACATATACTTTAATTATCTTCTTGTACACTAAACACTCTCAATTATATACAGGGTGGGGTAATAGTGCGTCCAACTTCAATATCTCGAGTTCAATGATAGCTAGAAACTTGATTTAAAACCATGAGTAAACTAGACAAAAAAATCTATAACCGGAAATTGTTTTCGAATATACAGGGTGAGCCAAGACGATTCTACAGGGTCAAGTAATATATTTTTAAAGAAAATATCAGAACATTTTTTGAAACCTCTTTGTGGCCTCCTTTCACTCCTGTATTATTATTGACTTTCTCCGAACCACTTGGATGTAATGATTTTTTTTTTTGTTGAAATTATACCATTTACACGTGTATATTAATAAATATAGTTTAAAAAAACTAAAAAACACGCTTTTAAAGCACATCAAACTAAAAAGTGAAAAATAATTATTAATATAAACTGAAAACAATAATGAACGAAAAATACTAGTATTATTGTGAAAAAAGCGTGGGTTGCTCGATATACGAAAAATATGGCACAAAGCGCCCCACGCTTGTTTCACGATAATACTAGTATTTTTCGTTCATTATTGTTTTCAGTTTATATTAATAATTATTTTTCACTTTTTAGTTTGATGTGCTTTAAAAGCGTGTTTTTTAGTTTTTTTAAACTATATTTATATTGCTTATTGATGCTGATATTATAACATATTACGATCCAACAGATATTTCTGAAAAAAAAAAAATTATTTCAGCCGTGGGATTTGAACTCACGCCCGAGGAGTCTGTCGTTTCGCATCGACTGCCCTAACCCGCTCGACCACCGCGACCTAGCTGACAATCGTGGAATGTACTTACATATTAAGCCTTTCCTCTCACGCAGACAATGCGTGAGGAAAGGACTAGCTATCCTGATCAGGATAATGATATAAACTTATCAAATTATTGTATTGTTACCGGTTCTTCGTAAGTGTACAAAGTTTCAATTAAATCTGTCCGTTTAAAGTGGGTCAAAATCGAGTCCAAAGAGTCGGTTACAAACAAACAAACAAACAAACAAACAAACAAACAAACAAACAAACAAGCAAGCAAGCAAGCAAGCAAACATACAGGTGAAGCTAATAAAAGCGTGTTAAAAATATCACTACAATTACAACTATCGATTTTAAGAAAAAATGTTAGTACCAGTTATGAGACATCTGTGTGATGACTGATGACACTCAGCCATTTTCACTTCCTAAAAGTATACAGGGTGGCCAAAAAAGTATTTTTAAATTTACAACTTTTTGAACTGAATTTTCTCAATTTTTTCAAATGGAACACCCTATATATTTTTGGACGATGTGATGTAGGATTAAAAAATGAAAATTTTTTGTACATACATTCATGGCTATTTGTGATCATTTTCAATTTATTGAACTAACTGCAAAATTCAGCATTAAAAATTAAAAATGAGTTTTTTTCAAAGAATTCAAGAGAAGGTATTATAATAAGCATATTACATGATGCCCATAAAAAACATCACACCAACAACGATCCAAAATTTGAAGGAAAGGATAATAAATACTTTTAGAAGTATCACTCCGGCAATTTTATGACCATTAGAAACCTCATTCCAAAGACACATAAAAATGTGTGTCAATCAAAATGGGCAACATGTGGAGCACTTTTTATATCTCTTGAATTACAAAATTTTTTTTTTGCAAAAATTGCATTTATTTTTGATCATAGTATTAGTCTTATGAAATTGACAGACCATCAAAATTTGACATCCATGCCTACCATAATACCAAAGATACGATGGTGGTCAGATTTAAAACTGGGCACACATAATAAATGGAAACACAATGTCTAAAATTTCTTTGCAAATATCTTAAAGGATTCCTAGGCATTCTTATTAAGTTATCATGGAGACAGACAGATATTTTTTTAAAACTACTATTTTGAAATCAGTAAAGTCAAAAGCATAATATTTCCGTTAACATTTTGAAGTGTTTTTTTTTTTACGATCACAATACTTATATAATATACAAGGAAGTGAAAAGAAATATACCTAGGTACTTTATTCCTTATAATAAATAAATTAAATACGAAATGTAAGTATGTTTATTTTTTTTTTTATGGTTTGTAGTATATTTTATTATAATTCATTGTACACGAAAAACAAGTTTCAAATTTAATAAATAATAGATTCTTTATTATGAAAATAATAATTGTAAAATGCATAATCTATTTTATTCCTCTACTTTAAAATACATAATAAATGTAATTTTACAGATAATTAGATATAACCTAACTAAATTTCTTATCAGGTTTGTTCAAATAATAAAGTTCATGAGCAACCAGCACGCTGAAAACAAATTAAACATGCAATTACTATCTGCCTCACTAAACGATTATTGGCAACATTGTAACAACTAGCAAGTAGAATCACCGGCAAATATGTGAATGCTCATGACATTTATGCAGCATTTTCCCCCTATTAGTATTTTATTAATAATGCCCCTATAAAAGTATGAAGCAGTCTTTACACATTGTTTCTACCTTTCTTGTTAATCCAAAATCATGAAAGGTTAACTTTAATTGTTTCCAAGCTTCCTGCACTGTATTTACATTCTGGACATGAATGTAATTAGCTGGTTCTATCATTGAAATAATTTTGGACTTGACTTCGATGTCGTGCTTTAAATTGAGAATTTCAGGTATTGAATTATCATTACCTTCTACACAAGACCACAGACCTTCATGTTCTAGGTCAAGTCAAGTCTTGTGTAATTTTCACATCCCACTAATGGGTAAACTGTTGTTCAACATTATGATCAGGAACACCAAACCAAATTTCAACTTCAGACCGTGTGGTAGAAGTTTCAGTTTAAAGTTAACTGTTACTACTCAACGATCTTAGCTTGGCACTTGGCCACACAGAGAGAGAAGAAATATCGCTAGTGTGAGACAGAGACCAACTAACCGCTTTACACTGAAAGGGTGGTGTTCAGACCATTGCACATCCAAGCTCAAGTGCCAAGCTAGGATAGTTAAGTAGACATATACATTAACAATTTATATTCATGAGTCTGGGCCCATAACCTTTTAAAATGTTATTATAATTGTAAGTGTATTAAAACAACTTATTGACACAACATTTATTGTAATAATCGTCTAAGTTATAAACATATCCTTTAAAATCCTACATTTAGGGATTTAGAATAACACCATTCAAAATTAAATGTCTTTTAAAAAGGTTATGAATGACAGATTTAGTTAAGGAAGTTAAATATTTTATTGATTTATAGGTCACGTGTGTGTAACGTTATAAAGTTAGATAGTTGTCAAGCCTTAGGAAAACAAACCGATATCTGTTCATGTTTTAATGGTGACCAAGTTACATTTTTCCACAAAATCATTAAATTTGTGATTTTTCATATCTATTTTGTGGACTTCTACTAAATTTTTTCTGATACTGAGACTGATAATTGATAACTTATTCTTACCTTTGCAACAAGCTTTTTTGCAGGAAATTTCTTACAAAGGACTTCCTTCTCCTAACTACAAATGAACTGGTTGTATGCTGCAAGACTTTTGAATACCTTGAATTCTTCCTTTGTGTAAGCACTACACTCAAAAACTAAATAAGGCGATATCCCATGTGTAATTTTTGAAATATATCAATATTTGTAGTGAAGTTTCATTTTTCAGAAAGTATAAGCATCTAAACCAATGGCACTTTTTTATTTGAACCTAACTTGTACATCACGAGGCAATTCCGTAAAAGGCAAACTCATCTATATCTTAAGCACACAAAATTATCAAAATGAAACAATAAGAATTGTTTTCAACATTAAATCACTAATATACACAAAATACACTTAAAACAACATGTTCAGTTGGCAGACCACACAGTGACAGATGTTTGTTTTCCTAAGGTCTCAAAAGCTGTGACGTCAATGTACGTGACCTATAAATTTTGAGCATTCGATTTCAATGTTGGCAACTACTGCTAAAGTAGGTAGTAATATTTACTAAAATTTACAGAACAGCCCCGAATTTTTAGTCTTGACTCAAACAATCTGATAAGAATGTAGTTGTTAAAATTGAAGCATGTTATGCCACTTTATTTGGAAAAACAAGATCCCATTATATCAACCTACAAAATATGTTGGTCTAAAAATTAATTAAATTCACCATTACACTAGAAACGTTCGCTTTGGGCATAAGCTTGTGTTCTCTATAATATGGATGGGTACTACAAAACAAAAAACCCTAACATTACATTTTGCAACATATTTTTAATTTTAGGTGATGGTGCACTTTAAGTACATTTTAAATATAACATTTTTTTTAAATTCTGATACAGTTTTAGTTTAACATTCACTTATGAGTTCATATGGGTAAAGATCATATTTTCATTTAATAATTTTAAAGCCATAGAAAACCATTTTTATTTCAATGTTCCCAGCATATTTTGTGCCATTATGTTTGTATCCGTCTTTTGTGTGATTCGTAGCAGTGATTAGGTTGGTTCGATCATTTCGACACTGTTTCGTGAGTTTTATATTTACAAATACATCGGAGATGCATAGATACAGAGATTTGCTCTAGTCATATTTTATGTTCATCTGTCATTTCAGTGTCAAAGGTTGGGGATTCAAGGGGTTTTCGGTCTTCCTCATCAACATAACTTTTTGCAATTTTAATTTTTCTACATTACTAATCTGCGTTAGAAGTTGAAAAGCGATAATAACAATTTCTAATGTCTTTGTTGTGTAATTTCTTTTTTACATCATGGGATGAAGCATAAATTGAAAAATAAAATAAGCTCGGTTTGGGGGTCTACATCAACGGAACTTTTATTTTGATTTTAACTTTTACCATACTTTTGACCTATTTTAGAGGTTAAGTGATAGTAACAATTTCTACTGTGTTTCTTGTAATTTTTTTCTTTTTACATCATTGGATGAAACATAAATTGAAAAAAAAGGAACCAAGCAAATATTATCGAACAGATCCACTCTTGTGTTGTGTAGAAATGACTAATTAGAATGGCCATAGTACATTATTTGCATTTTTTTACATGTCATACACCGTTTCACCCAGCCCAGCATCCCATTTCGCCCCTTGGTCCGGAAAATTTCTTATATTTTTTTTCTACAATTTATTATCCATCCAACTTTTTTTTATATATACTAATTATATATTGTTCATAACTATTTAGAAAATTTTGTAAATCGAGCGTACCTAAATTGCACCAGACCCTTAATTTTATATTTCTAATTATCCTAGATCAAATAAAGATTAAATTATAGGACACTGGATTCAACTCACATGATATATTCTATGGCTATTATGTATAGCACTGCTCCGTCTTATCTTTTGCATGAGTTCATATTGAGCTTCTAGCCTATTGATACATTGTTTACAAATTGTTTTTGGTAAGTTATCATATTTTTCCACCTAAAACCGAAGTAAGTTATAGAAAAAATTATGTTTTGTTAATAAAAGGATTAGTTGGATAATGTAAAACGGTGAGCTGCTTACAGATATTGGCAATAATTTAATTTTTTTCAGCAAATTCAACTTCTTTGCCCTACTAGTGTATAAATGAATAACGTTTTTTTTTTGTTCTGAACATAATCTGCATATAAAACCTGTTACAATTGCCTTCGCAGTACTTCCCATTTCGATATAAATTTCCAAAACTAACTTTTTTTTATATTTTACACAGAACAAGAACAAATATTTTAGAATAGCGACGACAACATAGATATAGAATAGATTATATATTGGCCACCACAGGTCCTCTGTGTTCACGGCTCATAACTTCGACCATAAAACTTTATAGTAGTTTTATGGTCGAAGGTTCATAAACAAAAACCCTGCTCTGTGTTGGCCACAAAATACAGAACAAAACGTTCAAAATTGAGAAAGTAGCGCAAATTATTAATCCAGAACAAACAACGACTAAATTCACAGAACACTATAGGCGTATTTTTGCGTTACGTACGCCGCGCTTTATGGCCTCGAAACATGTTTACTAAAAGTTTAAATAAATTAATGCTGATTGGCAGGGAGCGGAAATATATGCCATTTTGCCTTTTTTTTTTTTAAACGGGCAGTTATATAAATTTTTAAAGAACCCTTATATAATTCAATTAATTGATATATCTGTAATATATGAACCAACTCGGCAACCAGAAGGGATAAAAACCACAGGTAATACAACCCCCTGTATCCCAACTCATGGTTCCTTGTATGGGAGAGGGTTACACATTTAGATAGATACAATGGACACACATCACCCAATGTCCGAGTATGCTAGGATTAATTTCTGGTTTAGAAAAAAAATCCTAGATCCTCGATAGAGGGTCGATCCCGGGGCTCCAGGGTGAGAGACAATTAAGTATCCCTACCACTCGAAATCGAATCACAAAATAATTGATATATTTTAACTAGAATTTGTTCCACTCTCTGATGATTGATTGGTTGAATTTCCTGTTCCGTAATTGGTTGTAATAGTATTTACTCTATTTGCTTTATAGCCCCCCATACACCTGCGAACAAATTGCGCAACAGAGGCTGGTGCTGCACAACTAGTTGCAGAAATTCAAACTTGGTTGAAATTAATTGCACAACGAGTGGCGTTGCGCAACTATTGCATCGTCAGACGGCATGTTTCCGTAGGTATATGACAAAAGCAACTGAAGTTTGTATAAAATTGCGCAGTGTATGGGTGACCTTGTTCGCACAACAACCTGTTAATGCAACGTTAGTTTGCGCAATTTGTTCGCAGGTGTATGGGGGGCTTATGGTTAAAGCACAAAATAGAAGAACGCGAAAAGAAGTTGCAATAATGCAACCACTGAAATAAAAGAACAGGTAACGGCACAGTAAAATTCAAAAATGTATCTCTGCAGAATAAGAAACCACGTGCATTACTAAAATGATGTTAGGGGTTGGTTTTCCATCTCCCATTAAATCTATTTGTAAATAAGTTCCATGGAAACAATTATTGATATAATTGTATAGGTACAAGGAAACTATCTCTTCCGTCCATCTTCTGTTAAATTTATTTGGTAAACAGTTTCCTTGGATAAAGTTTGTATCAATATCAATAATAGGGAACTTGCCTATAATTTTAAAAATAAAAATAATACTAAAAAACATAGCGTAACGTTGTAATAAAACGTGTACTTCACAAAAAAATAAGTTTTCTAATTCCACGCGATCAGTATAAAGGATCTAAACAGCGATAAAATTGAAGTGGCCCGAAACGAGCTACTATTGACTGTGACGTCACACCATACCATATTCGGTAGTCGTCGCGCCGGGAAGCAATACAATCAGATGTTTACCGGTGTTATAAGACTGTGGTTGATTTGTTTGTGACTGTTCTGATATAAATATATAATTGTGTTTTATAGTACCGCTTATTGTAGTTATACAGATATTTTAAAATGACTGATCAAGGTTTTTCAAAGGGCCAATCTGATAATTTGCCTAAAATGGATGTTTATGGTGGCATCTTTTATACAAAATAGTGAAAGTTTTTCCCTTGGAGAGGTCCACGGGGTCAAGGCAGAGAAGTATGTATTTTTTTAGCTTTTATAGTAATAATTTATAAACATAAAATAGTTATGACTTGATCATGGAATAAAAAGAAATAACTACAAAATGCTTAGTCGCAACTAAGCATTTTTAGCAGACTTAGTCTTATGTTTGAAAGAATTTAGGGTAATTCTTTACAACAGCCACTTCTATATTTTTCGTGTTTTTTTTTGTACACACGCGTAAAATGTCTATAGAAGACATTTGCTGCAAAGGAAATATTGCGCAAATGTATAATTACCTATCGTAGGTATTTTCGTACTATGTTTTGGGGCAAGGGAAATAAGTGATTGTGTCGTGTTATCATTCACATAATAGATAAATATAATAATAATAATAATAATAATAATAAATGTCTTTATTGTGTAAAATAGAAGGAATTTAACACAAAAGGTTAGTGGTACAGTATACACTGATATCAAAACTACTAACCTAGGATACCATTGGTATAGTATTAGTACAGTATATAATATGCAATATTACAATATGTGTATATCTAGCGTATATCTAGTTAAGTACATGTATCTACAGTATATGAACATATAATATATATCAAAAACAGTATTTATCTATATGATATTTAAATTTTATCACTATTTTATCACCGTCTAAAACAATTTTAAATTTATGTTTAATTCGCCGCTCAAAATCAGAGACTTTAGTTGACGTTTTAGTACATTTGTTGATTTATTGTGTAGCTGTGGAGGTAGATTGTTATAGACATAAGTCGAGAGGTAGGTAAAGGATGATCGAAATGTTTCATATTTAGGCCTTATTGTATGCAATTGGTCGTTTGTATATCTCAAGTTTCGGTTATGCATGACATTTCTCGCAATTAGTTTATCATAGAGATAGATAGGTTTTTGCGTTAGGATGACATTATTTAATAGTGAGGTGAAATGTAGGAAGCGCCTCTCATTTATTTTTAGTAGTTGTAACTCCCTGATATGTGGTGTTATATGTTCGTAGATAGAACTATTTGTTACAAATCTAATACAGATATTCTGGATTTTTTTGAAGTTTGTTTGCTTCTGATAAATTTAAGCAAGGCCCATAAATATAATCACAGTAGTTGACGTGTGATAAGACTAAGGACTCACATAACAGTAGTTTAGTGGCCCTATCAAGGATATTTCTAAAACTTGAAATCTGTTTAAAAGAGCAGAAACATTTTCTAAGGACTTCTGATATATGAGGAATAAAGTTTAAATTTTTATCAAAGGTTAGCCCCAAGTTTTTCACCTTGTCAACTTGTTCTATAATTATATTGTCTATTGATAATTGAAAGTGAGTAAGAACTCTTAATTTATTTGCAGTGACAAAGATTATATTTTTACTTTTATTTGGATTTAATAGAAGTGAATTCTGAAGAGTCCAATTTTTTATTTCATTTAAATCATGATTAATTTTGGTTTGGGCTTCCTCAGGCTTCGTCACATCAAAAGCAAGGTAAAGTTGTATATCGTCAGCGTACATGTGCAGGGAACAGTACTTCGTGACTTGTGGCAAGTCTGCGGTGTAGATATTAAAAAGCAAGGGCCCCAAGATCGAGCCTTGGGGCACTCCCGAGAGTAGCAAACGTTCGTTAGAGAGTCTTCTTCCACTTGTGGTGTTAAGACATGTATATTGAAAACGATCTAGTAGGTAAGACGTGAGCCACATTAAGATATTATCTTCTATCCCATAGAATTTTAACTTTTTTATTAGCAGTTCAGTATTTAAGGAATCGAAAGCTTTTGACATATCTAATAAGGTCAAGGAAGTTACTTTATCAGAATTAATTGACGTCAAGACATCATCGAGAATAGCGATCAAGGCCGAGGATGTTGCGTGATTCTTTCGAAAGCCGGACTGTATTTTGGGAATAACATTATTGTCTAGCAAATAAGGTGTTAGTTGCCCGTGGATGACCGCCTCCGCTATTTTTGAGGGAACTGAAAGTAAGCTAATTGGTCTAAGGTCCAAGATGGTGCTTATCTTGCTATTTTTGGGTATTGGTTTAACTAATACCTGTTTCCAGATTAGGGGGACTGTTCCGGTTTCAAATGAAAAATTTATAATATGTGTTAGAGGTTCTGCTATATATGGTAAGCTTAATTGTAGCATTTTGCCTGAGATACCGTCATATCCAACTGTGTAAGGTTTTTTGTTTTAAGATTAAATTGTGAATAACTTCTACTGAGGCATATTGCAATTCGAAGTTACTATGTGAGTAGCGGTTATACTCGAATTGTGATAGATAATTTTCAGGAATGTTACTACGTGGTATAGAATCTATAAAGAAATTGTTAATACTGTTTTCATCGCAGAGGTTTTCAGGAAGCGGTGAAGAATTTTGCTTAGATTTAATGACTCCGTTAGATTTTAAAGTAAACCATAAGTTTTTTTGGATTTTTTGGTATTTTGGTTAATATGATAATTTAGAAAAGCTTTTTGTTCATTTTTCAATGCAGTGTTGTAGATGTTTCGCATCTCACAGAAGTATTTTCTGTCTACAGGTCTTCTACTGCTTTTAAACCTATTCCAAGCTTTAGTTTTGAGTTTTTTCATGGCCCAAAGAGTGTCAGTGAACCAAGGTTCATGTGGTTTTTTGTTACTAATAGTCTTAGTTATGAGTGGGGCGTGGATGTTAAATAGTGCAATTAATTGATCATTGAAAAAGTATAGCTTTTCATTTACATCAGTCATTGTATACATGCAATGCCAATCAATGCTAATTAGATCAATAAGGAATTTTTCTCTGTTAAAATTTGAGAAGGATCGGAAGGTTTTTGCTATATTTGCATTTTCACAGTTTGTATCTACAGCACAGAACACAGTATTATGATCTGCGATACTATGATCTAAAACACCGGATTTTGAGATACTTAAATTTTCACTTACTATAATTAGGTCAAGAAGAGACTCTGATTCTGAGCAGATTCTGGTAGGTGAGTTGATTAGTTGAGTACAGGAGTGTTCATAGATAATATTGTTCAAAAATGTTGATGCACTGCTAATTTTTATCATATTTATGTTAAAGTCACCTAAGACGATAACATTATTAAGCCCGCACAAATATAAATGCTCAAATAAATCATAGATAACTGTAAGATTTTCGTAGTTTACATGTGGTGGTTTATACAGAACTACAACAATCAGAGAGTTTGTAGGAACGCACAATTTTATGACAAGTAATTCAATTTGATATGTATGTTTAAAGTCAATTTTTTTCAAATTTGATGTCTGTACTTACGTAGGCAGCGACACCGCCACCACGGCCAGCGCGATCATTTCTTAAGAGGTGGAATCCTGGTATGCAGAACATCTCATCGTTGTGGGAGGAATTTAGCCAAGTTTCAGAGATGGTGATAATTTTGAAGTTACTTGAGTTTACAAAGCGTTTTATGTCATGAAATTTGTTTGTTAGCGATTGAGCATTAAAATGGCAGATGTTGAGGGTGTTCTGTAATTCAGAATTTTTTTTTCTTTATTTATCTTCTCTCTTCGTTTGCCTCGGGGGCTCTCCGGTGTAAAAAACGATTTATAAAGCGATTAATACATACATATTCCGGCCAGATGTCAGGATTTATGAATTCTTCAACATAATTTACTGGCACAGATATTTTAAATGATGTATATTTCTCAGGATGTTTTGCGTCCATTTGTTCGCAAAGTATTTGTGGAATTTTAACATCATCCGTTAAGTACTTCTTCAATGCATCAGCGGTTAATTCTAGGTCGCAGTTAAAGACGTGGTAATCCACGTATTTAGTGATGCCTTTGAAAATAGAATTTTCTTTTAAGTTGCCGTATATTAGGCTTTTTTTGCGCATCGTATGCCTTTTCTTTCTCTTAACGGGCTCCCATTTTTCATCATCGTATTGTTCTTTCTCCTCTTTCTCGGGTTGTTTGCCACTTGTTTTGTTGGCATTTGTTTTCTCTGGATCGCTCCCTGTTTGTTTCTCTACTACTGGAGTAACCGCTATGTTCTTGTCTTGTATGACTTTTATTGCTGTTGTTTTTTCAGCTTCTTCATATGGTAGTTTCTTATGCACTACATTTTTAACGTCACTTTTGTTTCTACGTCCGTTTGTTACAATATTACTCCACGTCGGATTACGACTTGTAGTAATATGTATTAATTGTATGTTACTTTCACGTAAAATTACTACTTCCTCTTTCAATGCTATTATTTCATCCTGTAGTTTCTTTGTTTCACATTTCATTACTTCTTTTAAGATTTCCTTGAATTCCTCACTTTTCAGAAATGATATTATGGCTTCATTATTGCTGCTGCTTTGGCTTGATCGCAGATCGGGCGGCATTGTAATTAGTCGTGTGCGAGTGGGACACACTGGGTAAGGGCACGTTTCACACTATTGTTGCACAGTTTATGATGCACTATTATTGGGCGGCTTATTACCCTGCTGAGGGTTTTTCCCAGCAATTAAATCTTTCATGAATAATTGCAGCACTAGTCTATAGAATTTAAATTTTGCTTTTACGTCTGTACCCTACGACGGTCGAACTACTACTATAAATGTAAGATTTGAATAGAATAAATTAAAGGACAAGGGAAAGGTATTTGCAATATACTATATATACTAGAGGTAAACATTTTATTCTTCGCAGACAGTAGTGTTATTGAACTTTTATATAATTGTTGCACATTCTGTAGGATACTCTTCGCAGTTTTTTGAAAAGAATCTTGTGTTTGCCTTATAAACTTCATTCTTACAATACCTAATGTATTGACTACAGATTTAATTTTCTCTCCCGATGGTGCCGACTGTATTGGCGAAACGCGTGGCAGTATATTTTATAGTATAAACTAAAATTCATTCTTACAATACCTAATATATTGATCACATATTTAATTTTCAATTTTTTTTTCATCTCCCGATGATGCTGACTGCGTAGGCGAAATTTGTGGTAGTATATTTTACAGCATTTTGGTGTCTTTAGAAAATTACTTCAATTTTAGTAGCACATTGAAAATTGCAACCCTCTGTAGATTCATATTTTTAAATAAAATGTCCTATAACTTTTTAATTTACTATTTGATCTTTTTCAAAAACAATGGATTTCTTCCTCTAGCTAACACTAACTTATAGCCCAAATTTCAATTCGAACGGACTTTTTTTTCTTTAGTTATCGTGCTTACAAGAAACGTGACGGACAGACAGACGGACGGACAGATGAACAGACGGACATTTTGAAAGTTGTTCAGAATTCGATGACGAACGAAATGATTTTTTCTCTACGAGCGATATTAACGATTTTAGAAATGTCCCGATCAAATGCAATATACTCTTCGTAATCGTATTTGCGAAGAGTATAATAATAAATAGCTGTTTACTTTCGCACCAGGAATTTACCTTTACTTAGTATCACTAAATTACATTCTATCTACTAATCTTATTTTCTAACATTGTATACACATTCTTTCTTTAATCCTACCTTATTAAAATCAATAATTCGGAATTCGGAATATTTTATTGCCCGCCTGCGAAAAACTAGTAGATAGACATATAGTATTTAATAATGTACTTACATTAAAATGATCTTCACACACATGTAGAGACCTACTGCTCTGTGAAATGTCTTTTTCATTTCTTCTACACGCTTTTAGCCATTTTGATCGACGAATCTTATCTTCTGGCAACATTATAAATATTTTATCTGGCACTTTTACTGTAGTATTCTTACACAACGGTACAATGTAATATTTAAAATAAGGAGTTTTTGTTTCCATTTTAAGTACCTATACACTTAAAATTTATGGCGATGCTGGTATTTTTACGGCTGAAATCAAGCAGTCGAGTGCTGTGATCTCCGTCGTGGTATGGTGTGATGTCACGACTACTCCCGCGCTTTTGAACCTGTTTGAAACGGTTCGCTCGCGCGCGAAACTAATAATTTATAACAAATTTATTATTGGGAATTAAGGCGTCATATTTTGCATATCTTATTTTTTAGTATTGTAGAACATTTTTATGAAGTAAAAAAATGTGCAAGTTCCCTATTGTTTATAATAGTGAAACTTATTTGCCAAATAGATTTAATGGGAGGTGGAGAAACCGGCTTTTAATATATTATCCTTAGTTTCTGTGTTCCAGAAATCCGAAACGGAACCGTCAATTTTTAGTGTTTGATTGGTTTTCGATATTATTGGGTTCGGTTTAATATAAGTGATTATCTTTTTATCTATGTAAGTAATCAAAATTGAAATTGACAGTTCCGTTTCGCATTACGTCCATCAGTTTCACATATGGCGGAATTTGTTCGACGGAACGATTTTCTGTCAAGGAAACGCTTAGATAAGAAACTAGTCTAAGGATTAATATAAATCACAGGGTATTAAGTGGATTGGCTAAAATGGTTCCACCGGAAATTCCACTGTATGTGAAGCCCGAGGTACGGACCTCGTGTGAAACCGACTTTATTACGAGCCATGGGGACGTAGACTTACCGTTTGCCATTGGCCGAACTGGCAACGCAATCGAGCGGCACTGACACTGTACAGGGGCTGCAGAGTTCGAATCGATCTTAACACGCCTTTTTTTCGTTTGTGATGTGGCATGTAGAGGTTATATCAGATTCACCAGTTTTGCAAATCAAATTTTTAATATTTTAAAAATGACCCAAAAATTCAATATAAATTTTATCAACGTTTTCAAAAACCCTTCAATTTTTGGCAGGTGTTTCCATGCGCTAGTTAAAAATTAATAACTTTTTTTCTTCTAAGATTTTCCGCCATTTTTTAATTGCACTAGCAGTAGCATGACCTTTGACCTCGTGCGAAAAATATGCACCCAGAGCTTTGATTGAAGTATTTATAACAAGATACCCAACCCAATGAAATATTTTATACAGAACAGAAAAAAAGATATTTTATTATGGCCTGTCCTTCCCTCGCATCTTACCCCACCGCGTCTATATACTTGTGGTCTGTAATGGATGCATTATACTGTGGTAATCTTCGATCAGTTTATGATCGAAGGTGGTAATGGTGCGACAAGAAGATTTAACTAACAAGGAGTGTTTAATCTAGAGATGTGTCGTTCAGGAACGTTCCGTTCAGTTTGAACGAATCATTTAAGTGACCGAGATATCCGAATCACTGATTCCAATATGAACTGATCTTACTGTTCCACACTTGCAGATATCATAGTGAGGACCGACCAATGAAGTATAAACACAACACAACTGAATGATCTGTAGTTATGTTCCTGATTCGGTGAAAAATGTTTTTCGTTTCATTTTTCATTCTTATTGTAGGTGTATGGTGCACCTACTACGAAACTACGAGTTATGTAGTCATGTAATGTAAAGGTACCATACATTTACAACCAATTCGCTACAGGCACAATTTACTGCGCTACAGGCACAATTTACTGACGGATTGTGAATTGTGCCGAGTAAAATATAGGTCACTTATAATGAGTTAGAAGCTGCCATCTGTTGAGATCTTTTAATATTACGTGTGTGCAAATTCAGTTTGATTAAATAATTACAATTATTTTAACATAACTTCTAAAAACATCATATTTTCTAATACTAAAAGATCTAATCTTCCAATTTCAAATCACAAACCGACTTTAAATATAAACAATAAATTTGTGTCGTAGTACAATTCAAGGTCTGTTCACTGTTCAGAGAGTTTAGAATTATAATTTCTATTTCTCCGTCAATCAGAACATGGTTAAAATAAAAAAATCTGTAGATTTTATATAAATGAAATAAAATACACAATAGGTACAATATCTCATTATTAATAATTGAATAATGCATGCTAAACAATTCTTAGGTTACAAAATAAAATAGCTAGGTATAAAAAAAACAAATTGTTGTGTGATGGGTGTAGTTCGGCACTCTGCATTGAATTGTGGAACCCACCACGTTGGGGACTTTTTGACAGGCCAGTGTTGGATGATGTTTCTATTCGAATTATTGCACTGATTTACTGTTTGGGAAGATTAGAATAGATGGCGTGCGCGATGAAGAGCCGTGATTTAAAAAAGCGCGCGATGCGTTTTGTTGCCTGTTGTTATATTTTCAATTACATTTTAATGAAGAAATAAAACAAAACAGGTAAAATAAATCGTTTATTGATAGAAAATCAATAAAATAACAAGCCACAACGAATGCAATAATTATGAAGATATTTTAAATAATCTAAACCACAGAAAAATAAATGGCTAAACAAAAAGTTGAGCATTTTACAATTAAATAATAACGATTATAATATTTTCTTGAACAACAGGTACCTATATAATACAAAACCTATATGGCAAATACAAAAAATATATAAATAAGCCTACCAATAAGAAAAAAAATGTACATTTGCTTCCCAACATCGATTAATGCTGCACATTATTTATACAATGTGGTCTGCAATTTAACAATACTTTTAACAAATATAATAGTAATAATATTTAATTGCTTAGGTAAAGCTTACATTAACAAAACATATTACAAACACCGATAGGTTTTTACAAATAAATATACATATCCTACACAAGAACGAAGAAGTACTTGCTCGTAGGTACATAAATTATATACCTAATTAATAATTATTGGGTAAATATACAAACATATTAGGTAGGCGCATATGTACATATTACAGTTTCAAGCAACATCAACACTTGAAATTATAAAAAAACATTAATAATAGCATTAAAGTTATCAAGCCATAAGAAGCTAATAAAATAAAACATTTATTTTATAGTTTGCAAACTGTTTCTGACTGCTGCTGGAACAAACCTCATATCAACAACTATCGATGTTGGAATGTCCTCCGCTTAAGTTTAGATTTCTTTGCATCCTTACGATTCTGGATGTTTTCTTGGTTTTTTCTTTTACACCACCAAGGAATACCAATTTTCCACACAGCTTTCACGATCTCCCTGATTACAATTTCATAATGGTCAGAACAGGAATACCATGAGAAGTTCACATTATCAAAGATAAATTCGGTGACTATAACAGAAATTTTGGGTTTATGGCAAAAGGTGTCTAATGTGTTTTCTAATATTGTGATGGCCTGACCTACAGCCACCACTAACGGTTCTGAAGGATATAGCAAATTTTCTGTATCTGACCATTCCTTAAAACTTATAAATAAATTATGAGGCGACTCCAGACTTGACAACAACTGGTAACAACAGGTTGCACAATCTATATTCTCAAGAAGCTTTTTCACAATGAACCCACTGAAGCAAGCAACTGATAAAGTTGCCGTTGTTCCTTGCTTCACTGCTCTGGCTATTGCGTCAGCTGTATTATCACCTAATGGCGGCTGGGATGCACTGGGTATGAAACTTGATGATGCGACCACCTGTTCATCATCCACGACTAAAAATTTCTTCAGGTTTGTCAGCAGCTCATGCTCATCATCCTCACAATTGCTGCCTACTATTTTTTGTTTCGTCAACCCATTTAAAATTTGAGTTTTTAGACTGTCTGAAAACTGCACGGCGACGCGTTCTTTACACAAGAAAAATTAGAAAAAAATGAAACTATAAATAAGTGAGTGGACACGGTTCCCCTCCACCACGATTCTAGATATGTTGCGCAGCGCTATACGCGGAGATTGTTTGTGGCTCTGTTAATTAGGGAAATATGGGGTCAAACCAAGAAGTTTAATTATGTAGGTATATACATCTTTACCTCGTTTTCTTTAAAAAATATATATAATGACGAATAAATTTTTTAATTGGATAATTTTAGTCAATAGTCTAGTGATAATATGTTCTAAATACAGTAAATTAAAACAAATACTTTAAAGAAAGGTTTTAAAACTCACCCAGATAGCACAATCTTATTCCTGGAATAATCACCGAATATACTTTTGGAAGATTCGATTATTCTTAAAATAAGTTTTAAATATTCCAGATATTACAAGAATATTCTTTTTCATGCAAATGGCACAGTCTATAGATATTCTGGGATCATCCAAAATCTATATTACAGGAATATTCAAGTTATCCTGAGAATATTTTTAAAATATTCTCTTAATATTTTTTGCCCGATAGAATATTCTTAGGTTATCACTTCACTCTTTCACGAATATTGTGGGTATAATCCTGTATTATTCTTATTTCCGAATTCATACCCAGATTAATTCATAATTCAATTTAGATATTCCCCCAATCTATTTTTTGAACTTAAGATTGACAACCAATTTAAAACTATATGTGATTTACTATTTAAGATTTTCTTCTTTTGTCTGATTATTGCACAATATGAGAGCCGAGTTCAGGACAATTAATAATAATGCAGTTTCTGTGCTTAACTAGGTATATTATTCATTCTGCCTTTTAATAATGTTTAAATCACTCATCAATTTTTTTAGTATCTGCAATAACAAAAAATAGTTGCATAAATTTATTTTATTTCCATTAAATATATGTATAACTATATATTTATTTTACTCTGGTACATTGTCCTCATTCTTGTTTTTTTTCTGTCTTTCACCGCAGTACAAAGTTCTATTTCTCTTGTAGTTGCTGCAAAACCTGATAACTTGACAGACTCTGAAAAGGAAATTTTCTTAAGTAAATTTAAGACAAAAAATCTAATTTATTGCCGAAGCAACTAATTTTATACAGTTAAGAGAAATCTGTTTCTTTGCAAAATTTACAACAAATCAGCCTTGGTGTTATTTGACTAGTAGTAGCAATTAAACTTAATAGCAACCTGAACTATTTTATTAAACATATATCATTTTACCCATTTTAAAAATTAGAACGTGTGCAACACACACAAAATCATTACTTAATGGCAAACGAAGTATTACCTACCAGTAATTACTTGGAAAAGTTTTGTAGTAACAAAAACCATTATAGCCATGGAAGCTGTACAATTCGGCAACATTATTTTTTAAAATTTTACATAAAATTCTTCTAACACATTCCTTGTAACTTTATCCGCCTAATCTAGACAAATAAGCGACCTAAAAACAAACAAAAAATTAAATAAATAAGAATATCTGTAACAGGGTTCGGATTCTTGGAGAGCCATTAAAATCCGACTTTTCCAGGTTTTCCATCGACTCTTTAATTTAATTTTCAGACATTCTACCTGTTTATTGTTTGCAATAAAGGAACGTATAAAGGAGGTACCTATCAAATTTTATATGCAACATTTGGTGAATTCTTATATAAAAATACAAAATTTACTAAAATTTTGCCAATGCCTTGAAAAACATGTAGACATTTTAAATCTGTTTTAATTATAAAATATTTTTCATTATGTATTTTAAAGCTTTCTAAGAAAACCTCACAAAATGTTGGGTGGCTTGAACTAGCAGATATATGCTACTGCTAACTCTTTTAAATTATACAATAACACAATAAGTACCATAACAAATAACAATAAATATTCAACATTCAACACGCACAGAATTAATCACAGGAAATAATTATATTATCAGATCGAGAATTAATAAAGTACAACCTCACAAACTTGAAACTGCGTTACAGCGCAGCGTTGCGAAATGCAAAATGTCTGCAGTTGACGAGAGTAGCGCCAGAGCTGCTAAACCCAGTGAACTCATTAGCGTCTACAGATAGGTTGCAATTGGCGTTGATGATCCAGAAGACATGCGCGCGATTGCGACCATGAATTTTGTCTAGACGAGTCCATTATGAACACAAAGGGGAAGCCTAACTTAGTTCATAGATAAGTATTAATAAATCCTTTTGGAATCAGTTGTTAGCAAGGAACTCGTTAGACGATAGAGAAGATACTCGCTTAGCACGCGGTAGGCCCAGGGTTCGAATCGCAAATTTATTATTATTTTTTTTTTAAATAAGTATTTTTTAGTTCGTTAGTAAGATTTTCCTTGCCCTTTATAGGCGAGTACTATCGTCTAACGAGTTTTTTTGCTAACAAACTATTCCAAAAGGATTTATTAATACTTATCTATGAACTAAGTTAGGCTTCCCCTTTGTGTTCATGATGGACTCGTCTAGACAAAATTCATGGTCGCAATCTCGCGCATGTCTTCTGGAGCTTCAACGCCAATTTCAACCTATCTATAGACGCTAGTGTCGTTCATCGCGATCAGAGGTCACCGATGACGGCCGCTGATGGAAGCGGCGTGTGTGTGGTTTCGTTGAACACGATCTACCACCTCACTTGTACCCATATCATCTCATTCCGGCCGACGCACCGAGGCACAAGAGGCCGAAGGTACAGTTACTGGATAACGGGTAAGTATAACTAATCCTTTCCTTACAGATGGACCAAACCCACTGAAAAGACATGACACGACCAACCACCCTCCCACAAACCTTGCGGGCGCCGGTCAGTAAACCGACCAGTGCCCGTTGTCCCCCTGGCTCCGTGAAGGACGAAAGTGCTAAGAAAGCACTTAGGCCTTCACCTCCTAGAGCTACACAGTTCATCCTCACCTTGTCCGATGATCCAGATGACAATGTGTCAATTGACACTTTGTGTACTGGCAGTCAATCCCAAGTCACAGAATATCCACACAGTCCCTGAAAGACAGATGACTACCCCCGGGGGTGACAAGCTGGCGAAGGAAGAAGACGAAGACAGAAGAGCGCCAGAAGAGGCCCTAGCCAGCAGGGTTCATCAGCCAGGACCCAGGGAGGTTGACCGAAATCTTCGGCACCGCTCACATTTGTGAGTGGGGCCGTTCGTAAAGTAAGTTAACCCGCCCTGCACGAGGCCGGTCCAGGTCTACAGCGATGACTAGGGTAAAAAGGCAATAGTCCTGCCTGGCCCTAGCATCCGAGACCGTCATCATGCCAAATGGATATTGGCGTCTAGACAAAATTCATGGTCGCAATCTCGCGCATGTCTTCTGGAGCATCAACGCCAATTGCAACCTATCTGTAGATGCTAGTAGTGAACTCTAGCTAAATCACGCACTGTCACGCAGTCGCAGACTGTGTAACGCACAGAACATTTAACAAATCGGATCATGAGTTGATAGCTTCGAGAATGGTTATCTCTCTTCAGTTTACTCTATTTGTATTAGTCGCATCTCTTGTTATCTGCTTATAACCTGGACCAAGAAACACACCTTATGTACCAATCACTAATCCGGCATTGCGCGGTAGATTATTAAGGAATTTAAAAATTAAATTAAATTAAATAGTTTCAAATATAAGAGAATATAAATCAAATTTTAATTGTAAGATGTCATTTTAGTTATCTCTGATATTTAAATAATCAATGTATTTTGGTATTAATAAGGTGGTACTTAGGTAAGTACATAACAAATATTACACATTACACCACACCGAAGTTATCATATTATCTATATTTCATATTATAGCATTAATTCGATTTATATTATTAAACAATTTTAATGCTGTATTGAAAAAAATTAATAAAATACAATTCAAAGATAATATTCATATATTATTTTCCTTGAATATTATTGTTTCCTTATGAAAGAATATTCGTAGGATGATTTTCCCTGAATATTACTGTTTCATTATGAAAACATATTTATATTCTAAGAATATTAGATTATTATTCACGAAGAATATTTCTTTATTATTCGTATGAAATATTCCTAGATCATCATAATAAATTACATATATTCTAAGAATAATAAAATAATATTTCGAATATATACATTCCCCGGAGGACATTTACAGATCATTCTTAGAATATCCTGTGCTATCTGGGCATATATCTTGTTTATTTTTCATTTTAGAAAAAAAAGTTATTTCAATCAAAATGTCCATAACTCCATTCTTTATAAAAAATGCATCTTAAGTCTTTTGTAAAAACTAATGCATACGGAGAAATTTGAAAAAAAAACGAAATATCCAACATGGCGACCATTTTATTCGATCTTCCCCGACTAGGACCAAATGGGACTTTTGACTGCTTAAACAGGAGCACAAACGAGGTTCTCTGTGAACAGGAGATTATTATCTACTCAATCCTTCGATCATAGTGTTTAATGATCGAAGACTCAGTCCCATTGAGATCAGCTTGTTACTAATTTTTTCTACCCCCCACCTATAACATTATCAGTTATGTTTATTAGCCTATGGACCGAATGGTGTCATTCGTGTAGCCACGGTTATTACTGCCGATGTTTCAACGTTCCAAATGCCAATTGTAAATGTTCACTGCCTAAAAGTCAAAGTATTAGTTTTACTTCCTCACCCCTCGAGGAAGGTATGTATTCGTGAACAAATTTTTGAAAATTTTTATTGCATTTCTGGACGAATCTCGACGAATTATTATGACGATACACAAAATTTCAGACAAAAAATTTTTCCGTCTGTCTGGTTCGCGATAACAGCTACAGTTTTTAAGATAAATCTTTCAAATTTGGTACACACATTCTAGAGGTTAAGGAAGAGATTGAGTTCGTTTATGAGCAAAATCGGTTCTTAAAATTTGAAATGTTAAAAAAATATTAGTGACATTTTTGAAACGTCAATTTGAAATGTCAAAATTTTTTTTTGACATTTCATAAAATAGTGATATCCCACCAATGTGACTTTTTTTGAACTTCAATTTGAAATGCCAAAAAAAATATTAGTGACATTCCTTCAGTGTGACTTTTTTGAAACGTCAAAAACTACTTTTATTACAAACTCCACCACACATCGAGTTTTTTTGAAACTTCAAAATGACTTTTTTGAAATGTCAAAAAATGTGACTTTTTTGAAACGTCAAAAATTACTTTTATTATAAACTCCACCACACGTTGAGTTTTACTACGGTGAGGAAGTTCTGATCCCCAAATAATTGGCAGCGGTTTTATGTTTATTATAATATTAGAATTTAAGTAGATTTAATAGGAGTCATTTATAGTTGCCTTTTGGGCGCGTATTTAAATTTGAATATTCTCTTTCCCTGACCAAAAGGTATGAGAGCGCATGCGCGCGAATCAAGAAGCATTCAAGAGGTTTATTGAGACTTCGTGTGCTTACTAGCGCATTGTACGATGACGTCACGAAATTGATTTCCACAAAAAATTGTACGCTTCAATTTGACAAGTTTGACATTTTACAGCTTTATTCAGTAGTATCTCTAACCTCGTTAGTCGTTACATAGTTAAGAAATATATATCCTTAGCCCTTGAGTAGTGTATTGTGTATTTGAAAATACACAAATCAATAACCTCACATTCAACTTCTACAAGAATAAACAAGATGATTTATCCCCACTCCTGAATACATTTTATTAGCGTTCTCAGAGGACGCTTGCCGGCGTATTGAAGCGCATTCATATATGACGTCACTGCTTAACCAAGAAAAACTGCCCGCTTATAAGCATATCAATACGCTGAATCAAAAAAAACCAGCTTTGAGCTGATATGCTTATAAGCGGGCAGTTTTTCTTGGTTAAGCAGTGACGTCATATATGAATGCGCTTCAATACGCCGGCAAGCGTCCTCTGAGAACGCTAATAAAATGTATTCAGGAGTGGGGATAAATCATCTTGTTTATTCTTGTAGAAGCAAAAGAATATTTACATTTATAAACGAACTTTTAAACGTAAATATTCTTTGGTAGAAGTTGAATGTGAGGTTATTGATTTGTGTATTTTCAAATACACAATACACTACTCAAGGGCTAAGGATATATATTTCTTAACTATGTAACGACTAACGAGGTTAGAGATACTACTGAATAAAGCTGTAAAATGTCAAACTTGTCAAATTGAAGCGTACAATTTTTTGTGGAAATCAATTTCGTGACGTCATCGTACAATGCGCTAGTAAGCACACGAAGTCTCAATAAACCTCTTGAATGCTTCTTGATTCGCGCGCATGCGCTCTCATACCTTTTTGGTCAGGGAAAGAGAATATTCAAATTTAAATACGCGCCCAAAAGGCAACTATAAATGACTCCTATTAAATCTACTTAAATTCTAATATTATAATAAACATAAAACCGTACAATGCGCTAGTAAGCACACGTTTAATACGCTTAATAAAAAAAAACCAGCTTTTTGAATAGTCGTTTTTGTTAAGATTTCATATCCAATATCGTTTATGATTAAAATATTACATATTTCTCATATTAAACACCTAATAAAGCATCACCGGCGCCGGTAATTAAAATTGAGTGAGTGGATCATCAGAGTGTTTTGGATTACCAGAAACCATTGGAATATGTGGAAAGCCTCATATCCTTTTGGATAAGCAGCAACTATATTCAGAAAAACAGTCCTCTTAATGCAATACAGTGAGCGAACTAAGGGTTTTACTGCAATTTGATGCATTTTCTCTGAAATTCGTCACATTTGAATAATAGAAACTTCATTATGATGTATGAAAATTCAAGAGATTATTTTAATCATGTGTTTGAGAATTGCTAGCTGTTACAGAAAATTTATTCCACTATAGGTATAAAAAAACAAGATTCTTTTTGCTCTGGCTTGAATTTGTTAATTTGTACAGGGCTGAAGGGGACAGTCTCTTTTTTTATGCTCTGCAAGTAGAAATGAATATACTTGGTTTAGTAAAATAACAAAAATATGTTTTTATTATTTGTGCCTGGTCATTATCCTATGTAAACTATTTATAAAATTATTCATGTTATAGTTTCATCTGTGTTAGTGAGTTTGTAAATTATGTTGGTGCTTTACAGTTTATTTATATATCTTTTGTTGTTCACAGTATAGCTTGTTGGCAAAGAAACTTGTTCATATTCAAACTGGGAGATATTAAAATCAGCTAACCAACTGCGCTGACAAATTTCTCATCTCGCAATACAACTGCAATATGAATCTCTATTGTTTGCACAATACTGTAGAAAACAGAAAACCTATTACAATATTACTGTAAAAAGAGTTGGTTTTATATTAAATATAATTAGATAATTTGTCATTAGAAAAAAATACTTACAAACAAAAAGTTATTCTTAAGGACAGCAGAAGCCCCGAAAGACAAGTCAGCATACAAATGTGTTTGACCATTTGGAATTGTCAAGTGGTATTTAGTTAGATAATACCATGAATTTGAAGGCTTCAATTATAAAATGTATCTCAGTTAATTATTAAAAGTAAAATGACAATGATTATAAAAAAATTAAAGAAATTTTTCGGTTTGGCTTATATATTGTTTAGGCTGAAATTTGAAAAAAAAATTGATTATATAAATGACATGCCAACTTGTGCATGATAGATTTCAACACCAACTAAATTAATTCTTAATTAGTTATGTCTAAAAAAAATTTCCCCCAAATGCCTTCTACAATTTATTTCTGCTAATTAATTTATACTTATTATTTTCAGATATCACCATTGTTGCTCCTACAGAAAAAACTGAAATTGTGACAATTATATTACGGCAGTGCCTGATGGGGATGTTTGCTCATACGTATGTGACTAATTAATCATTTTCAACTATCTTTTGCTGACGGTACGACTCGACATGGCTATTAAGGAGAACTAATTGGTCATGTGGTTTTCTATCATTTATGAAGACATTATATATATAGTAGTATAGTATAAGAATATAATGCACTGTATTTATAAAGATTATTTGCATTAAACGGATGAATAAGTAAAATTTGATTTATTTTCACTCATTTTTAGAGGTTGTACCCAGAAGGCTGTGTGAAAAAAATGGTTGTGTTGAAAATATTGAACAAAAATTAACATTTTCATAAATAACAAAATCTCATTACAAAATAGAAACTTTTTAATTTTAGCTTTTCCTCAGCTTCAGCCTCATCCCCCTAATCACTCTTCATATAACAGTTTTTTTTTTTAATATTTTAGTCTCAATAAAAAACTAGCTTACTACAATCAAAAATATGCGCAAAAAATGTGAAAAACATGAACGCTTTTTTTTATCAAAAATATTTATTAACAAAAGTTGTTAACTCGTCCCAAAAGGCCAAATCCAAGACTAGGTTAAAAACTAAAATTTTTATCAAGACAATTTGTTCAAAATCATCCCAGTAGATCAAATGATTAACTTAATAAATTTTTTCGATAAGAAAATGCATGTTTTTCGCATTTTTTTGCGTTTATTTTTAATCGTAGGTTAGTTTTTTACTGAGATTACAATGGAGTTAGTCATTAAGGCTCGCTTGCACCAGTCTCATTTAATAAAGTTGTTTAACAAAGTTGCCCTTTAAATAAAGTGAAACTTAATGGTCCTTTTACTTGTACCTATCTATATTTGTTGTGACTTAACTAAGCTTACCTTACAAATGGCAACAATGCATTTTTTTAAGAATATTTATTCTGAACAGTTCCTAACGAGACAAATGTCAAAATACTGTCCTTGACTGAACGATTATTTTCACTATTTAAAACTGAGGAACCAGTGAAACGGGGGTAAGGTGCTAATTATACCAGAGATGAAATGGCATTAATTTTAAGTTTAGTTACACAAAATAAAAATATAACAGAGAATAAAAATACAGATGGGGTAACTTGGAAAAAGAAAGGCAATACAATACGTGGAAACAAATTATGAAACTATTTAATGCACAGTCTCCTCTGGTATTTAGAGTAATGTCTGCTTATAACAAATTTCAAGGGACTGGCAAAAAAAAGATTCGCTAAAAGTAATGGGTTAAAAAAAGATACTATTATTATCAATAGCTCAATTTTTATTTATTTTTTACACAAAAAATAATGTAGGTACATAATACACGTTTATAAGAATAATTTTTAAAAATCTTCCTTAAAAAAAATCTGATTGATATGCAATTCCACTTTGGCCCGTCTATTGAAGACATTCTGGGGAGTATTTTATGATTGGAGTAAATGACAACATGTTGAGGATTTGGGTTCGTAATAAGCGGACATTACTGTATATCCATCTGGTGAAAATTATCTTCCCTAACATAAATTCTGTGTGGAATTCCCACTTCAACTATTTCAATAATTTTTACATCATCATCTATCATTAAAAACTTCCATATTTTAAAAGATTCTGCTATAAATTATGATATTGATATTAAATATTCTGTCTGATACGGCAACATGATGCAATGTTAAATAAATAATACTTAAGTGAAACTTTAAGCCACAGATTTCTACACTTTAAATAAAGTACCACTTTGTATATAAGTGACACGACTGGTGCAAGAGGGCCTTAATAAATATATATATATATATATATATATATATATATATATATATATATATATATATATATATATATATATATATATATATATATATATATATATATATATTTAATGAAAAAAATATATCAAATTCATTGAAACACAACAAAGTTATTGAGCAGGTGTAACCATCCTAAGTGAAACACACTGTATGTATGTGTGTATGTGTGTATGCGTGTATGCGAGTATGCGGGTGTGCGTGTGCGCGTGTGTATGTATGTATGTATGTATGTATGTATGTATGTATGTATGTATGTATGTATGTATGTATGTATGTATGTATGTATGTATGTATGTATGTATGTATGTATGTATGTATGTATGTATGTATGTATGTATGTATGTATGTATGTATGTATGTATGTATGTATGTATGTATGTATGTATGTATGTATGTATGTATGTATGTATGTATGTATGTATGTATGTATGTATGTATGTATGTATGTATGTATGTATGTATGTATGTATGTATGTATGTATGTATGTATGTATGTATGTATGTATGTATGTATGTATGTATGTATGTATGTATGTATGTATGTATGTATGTATGTATGTATGTATGTATGTATGTATGTATGTATGTATGTATGTATGTATGTATGTATGTATGTATGTATGTATGTATGTATGTATGTATGTATGTATGTATGTATGTATGTATGTATGTATGTATGTATGTATGTATGTATGTATGTATGTATGTATGTATGTATGTATGTATGTATGTATGTATGTATGTATGTATGTATGTATGTATGTATGTATGTATGTATGTATGTATGTATGTATGTATGTATGTATGTATGTATGTATGTATGTATGTATGTATGTATGTATGTATGTATGTATGTATGTATGTATGTATGTATGTATGTATGTATGTATGTATGTATGTATGTATGTATGTATGTATGTATGTATGTATGTATGTATGTATGTATGTATGTATGTATGTATGTATGTATGTATGTATGTATGTATGTATGTATGTATGTATGTATGTATGTATGTATGTATGTATGTATGTATGTATGTATGTATGTATGTATGTATGTATGTATGTATGTATGTATGTATGTATGTATGTATGTATGTATGTATGTATGTATGTATGTATGTATGTATGTATGTATGTATGTATGTATGTATGTATGTATGTATGTATGTATGTATGTATGTATGTATGTATGTATGTATGTATGTATGTATGTATGTATGTATGTATGTATGTATGTATGTATGTATGTATGTATGTATGTATGTATGTATGTATGTATGTATGTATGTATGTATGTATGTATGTATGTATGTATGTATGTATGTATGTATGTATGTATGTATGTATGTATGTATGTATGTATGTATGTATGTATGTATGTATGTATGTATGTATGTATGTATGTATGTACGTATGTATGTATGTATGTATGTATGTATGTATGTATGTATGTATGTATGTATGTATGTATGTATGTATGTATGTATGTATGTATGTATGTATGTATGTATGTATGTATGTATGTATGTATGTATGTATGTATGTATGTATGTATGTATGTATGTATGTATGTATGTATGTATGTATGTATGTATGTATGTATGTATGTATGTATGTATGTATGTATGTATGTATGTATGTATGTATGTATGTATGTATGTATGTATGTATGTATGTATGTATGTATGTATGTATGTATGTATGTATGTATGTATGTATGTATGTATGTATGTATGTATGTATGTATGTATGTATGTATGTATGTATGTATGTATGTATGTATGTATGTATGTATGTATGTATGTATGTATGTATGTATGTATGTATGTATGTATGTATGTATGTATGTATGTATGTATGTATGTATGTATGTATGTATGTATGTATGTATGTATGTATGTATGTATGTATGTATGTATGTATGTATGTATGTATGTATGTATGTATGTATGTATGTATGTATGTATGTATGTATGTATGTATGTATGTATGTATGTATGTATGTATGTATGTATGTATGTATGTATGTATGTATGTATGTATGTATGTATGTATGTATGTATGTATGTATGTATGTATGTATGTATGTATGTATGTATGTATGTATGTATGTATGTATGTATGTATGTATGTATGTATGTATGTATGTATGTATGTATGTATGTATGTATGTATGTATGTATGTATGTATGTATGTATGTATGTATGTATGTATGTATGTATGTATGTATGTATGTATGTATGTATGTATGTATGTATGTATGTATGTATGTATGTATGTATGTATGTATGTATGTATGTATGTATGTATGTATGTATGTATGTATGTATGTATGTATGTATGTATGTATGTATGTATGTATGTATGTATGTATGTATGTATGTATGTATGTATGTATGTATGTATGTATGTATGTATGTATGTATGTATGTATGTATGTATGTATGTATGTATGTATGTATGTATGTATGTATGTATGTATGTATGTATGTATGTATGTATGTATGTATGTATGTATGTATGTATGTATGTATGTATGTATGTATGTATGTATGTATGTATGTATGTATGTATGTATTCCGTTGATATTAATTTTTTGGAAAAAATCTCGAAGTGGTATAGCGATTTTAACTTTAGCAAATATTTTCAGTCAATTTTAAGTTTCTTATGTCATTTATTTTTTAAGTTATGACGTCATCAACTTTTTTAAATGACAACCTGTATTTTTTATTATTGATTTTGATATTAGTTTTTATTACGGTTCCGACCGTATTAAGTTTTCAATATGTTATTATTTGAAAAAAATCGAGAAAAACAGTCTTAAAGTTCAAATAATAAAAATTCATTAAATTGGGTAAATTTATCTAGTTGCCGGTGTATCACATTAGTTCGATTTTTCAACTATTTGTATAATTTCAAAATAAAAACGAATGTGCCGTTGATAACTTTCCGTCAAACTTAGGCAACGAAAATACCTACGATAGGTAATTATACATTTGCGCAACATTTCCTTTGCAGCAAATGTCTTCTATAGAGACACTTTACACGTGTGTACAAAAAAAACACGAAAAATATAGAAGTGGCTGTTGTAAAGAATTACCCTAAATTCTTTCAAACATAAGACTAAGTCTGCTAAAAAAGCTTAGTTGCGACTAAGCATTTTGTAGTTATTTCATTTTATTCCGTGATCAAGTCATAACTATTTTATGTTTATAAATTATTACTAAAAGCTAAAAAAATACATACTTCTCTGCCTTGACTCCGCGGACCTCTCCAAGGGAAAAACTTTCACTATTTTGTATAAAAGATGCCACCATAAACATATCCACTTTAGGCAAATTATCAGATTGGCCCTTTGAAAAACCTTGTTCAGTCATTTTAAAATATCTGTACAACTACAATAAGCGGTACTATAAAACACAATTATATATTTATATCAGAACAGTCACTAACAAATCAACCAAAGTCTAATAACACCATATTGTACATATGTTTATATAGAATGTCATACTTTGTTAATTTGTTTGTATTATTATTTTTAAGTATTTTATGAATGAATTGATTTTTAGTTTTCTTTTTTCTGTATATAATATATGTATATATTAATATAAATTTTACTCTGTACCCCATACAAGTTGTAAATAATCTACTTAATTGTGAATAAAGATTTTAAATTGGAATTGGAAAACATCTGATTGTGTTGCTTCCCGGCGCGACGACTACCGAATATTGTATGGTGTGACGTCACAGTCAATAGTAGCTCGTTTCGAGCCACTTTAATTTTATCGCTGTTTAGATCCTTCATACTGATCGCGTGGAATTGGAAATCTTATTTTTTTATGAAGTACACGTTTTATTACAACGTTACGCTATGTTTTTTTAGTATTATTTTTATTTTTAAAATTATAGGCAAGTTCCCTATTATTAATGTAAAATTGTATGATATAAAAGTACATAAATAATTATTTATTATTTTTTCTATTATTATAATTACAAAATATAAACAAAATAGTAAGTAAATACATACTTAAAATATATATATCAAATCAAAACACTATTACAAATTTCACGGAGGGTTATTGCTGTTTTTATATATCCGCCGCTGATTAATTTTGCTCTTGACTATACCTTCACTCAAACAGTTTATAGCCGGCTTAGTTACGGTGTGATTCCCAGTAGAGGCAGCACTTCCTTGCTCCATTTCTACTGGCAAAAGTACTTATTTAGAAAATTATTTTTAACGAAATGGTACGGAATAGAAATATGAAACTTGCTGAACATAATTATGAAGGTTCATTCTAGAAGCCTTGTATGAATTTTACCGATTTATGTCAATAATTATGGAGCTAGTCACATTCAAATTTTACCTATATTTACAGTGTATATTTTTCCTACATGAAATGAAAATTAATTAAAATAAGATACATGTATTCTCTAGTGCACCTTCATCTACCGCTCTTCCAAATTTGGTGTAATTTGACCAAACCGTATGGACGAAATAAATTTTGAAAAATTACCTTACAAACACAAGTCAGATTAGCCCTCTTAATGTGTATTGGCAAACAATGTGTGTGCTGCTATCCATAATTGTAATTATGTCTCTTGTTTTATCTGTGCCAGGGTTATATTTGATATCAGTTTCTGTGTCTAATTCTTTTGTATGTAATTTTATATTTTGTACAATAAAAGTTTTTATTTATATTTATTATTTATATATTAAAGAAAAAAATGCATTCTTTATAAAAAATTCTTAGTTTTATGATTACGAACAACAATTGTTCATGACATTTTTCTCTAAAAAGAAAAATACTAATATTTTACTCTTGAACAAATTTTGCATGTTTTAAGTTTTTGATCATCCTGTACAATTTTTTTAACATTTGATTACGGCTTTCGATTTTTCAAAATAAACTAAACTTTTTATAAAGAATGAATTTTTTTTGAAAAAATTGAAAATTAAAAAATTTACAAGTCCTGTGAACTCCATCCGGGGACACACTGTAGATATAATTACCGTTATCAAATTTTCCTACATCCCGAAGCCGAAGATATTGAATTCAGATTTTTTAAGGCTATAGATTTCATCTCATTTTAAATTTTCAATGCTACTTATTTGAGGATAACTCATATAATAAATACGTTCACATCTTAAACAATGTTATAACCATAAACCTTTCAATTAAGTAAATCTATCAGTATTTTATTTACTTGCAGATGATTGAGGGCGAAATTATATTCACAGAAACAGCCATGGTTTGGTTTAGTAAGGTCGAATATGATATGGACATTAAAATATCAGTCGCTTTAAAAAAATATGTTAATAGTTAACGGTTTTGACAATGAGGTGAGATGTTTGGGGATATAACCCAACAAGACTTGAAGGAAATCGAAATTTCAGTGTTCTTGTATAAATTCTACAACGAAAAGGTTGACAAAAAAATAAATGGTACGATAGTTGATATTTCTAGTAGTGTTCTTTAGAATACTGTATTTTTTTCATTGATTAAAATAAAAAATTGCTTGATATAAATCACTGATTTATATCATGATTTTAATTAAAATGATGAATATGCAAACTCTGCTGCTATGCCTAGGTCTCGTATATCTTATTTATCGCATTTATTTTACTAAATTAAAAATTTGGTTCAAAACAAAATACATGTTTTTCTTGCTACAAAATTTATCAATTAATTTGCATTAAGTTTCATAATTATTGTCAGGATCATTGTCAGCGTCTGTAGAAAGATCACTTCATTTAGTTTACTTCATTCAAAAGTAAGAAAAAAAACTATGAGCAGGAAAAGCAGGAAAATTTTAGTATTTTTGTACAAATTATATAACGAAAATGTCGAATAGATATTATGTGGCATGTAATAAGTTGAAATAAATTTCTAGTAGTGTTTGTTAGAATTCTGCATTTTTTTTTCAATGATTAAAATAAAAAAAATCATGTGATATAAATCACTGATTAAAATCTTGATTTTAATAAAAAATTATTTAAACATGCTAATCCTGCTGCTATGCCTAGATTCGATTTTTATACCCGAAGTTAGGAAATGGCCACCTTAGGTGGATTTATTAAAATGTTAAGAAAATATCTGAACCACCTTATTTATGACTTAACGCACGTTGGTGCATTGCAAAGAATAAGGGGTGCATTTTAAAGCCTTATAATGCTTAAAGGTTGCATTTCCAGGCATTGCAATGTTTCGCCAATGCATTTTAGTGCATTGCGATGTTTCAATAGTGTATTGCAACATTTCAATGGTGCATTACAGTACTTGATAATGCATTGTGGTGCATTGATATAACTCAGCAGTGCATTATGTGCATTACGTGAATTTGAATGCACTTTAGTTTATAAATTCTAGCCAGCGGTATACCCCTCGATTTAAACCAGTCATGAGCTGGTCTCTGTATACCCATTTTTTCTAATTTATTTAAAAGTATGTCATGATTAACACAGACAAAAGTCTTTGAGAGATCAAGTAAAATACCAAGGGCAAGATGACCTTCATCTACTGATTTTAATATTTTCTCAGTAAAGCTGAAAATCACAGTCATAGTTGCCAGCATGGCTTCTAGAATGGTACTTCTGGAAGTCATGCTGACTTGTGACAATAATTCTGTTAACTTCAAGGAACAATAGTAATCTTGTGCTCATGGTTATTTTTATCACTTTTGAAAACTTGAAAGCATGCTTACAGGCCTGTTATTTTCCAGTTGAAGTGGGTCACCTTTTTTATAAATGAGTTTAACAACTGCAACTTTCAATTCTGCTGGGAAAATATCTCTCGATTTATGCATATAGACAAGTTAAAAAATAAATTAATAATATATATATATATATATATATATATATATATATATATATATATATATATATATATATATATATTATATATATATATATATATATTATTACCTGGTGGATTAAGAAGTTCTTTTTAATCTACCAAACTAAGCTGTTGGGGAAAATACTACAAGTCAGAAGCAAAATACAATACAGATCAACAACCGAGAACCAAGTTCTAGACGTTATAGCTCAAAAACCTATAGACATAATCAGCTAATATTATTTATAGATTGAAGCAATTTAAAGAAATTACATGATTATAAAATTTATTATCAAAATATATAACCGCATTTATACTTATAACAACGTAAAGTATACTTCAAACTTAAATAAACAAAACAAATATTTACACCTATAAATAAAAACAATATTCCTTTTATAACAACCTGACTAAATCCACTTTATTCATCAATATATCTACAGCTTTCTCATGTGACTTTTTTGCCGTCGTCTTTCTCTAGCACGTGCAGTTCTTAACCACAACTTAACAGCATTCTCTACTTCACTTTGTGTAGTTTCTCTGCACAGAGGATTAGTTCTTACAACAGCTTAAAATATTTATATTTTTTAGTGCATGACTTCGACTTGCTCAATGTTGATAATCTTTTTATTCAGTGAATGATTGAATTTATGGTTTTCGTAAACAACACATTCTTCTGGCGGGTGGCATATTAAATTATTAATTATTAATTTATTTTTTAACTTGTCTATATGCATAAATCGAGAGATATTTTCCCAGCAGAATTGAAAGTTGCAGTTGTTAAACTCATTTATAAAAAAGGTGACCCACTTCAACTGGAAAATAACAGGCCTGTAAGCATGCTTTCAAGTTTTCAAAAGTGATAAAAATAACCATGAGCACAAGATTACTATTGTTCCTTGAAGTTAACAGAATTATTGTCACAAGTCAGCATGACTTCCAGAAGTACCATTCTAGAAGCCATGCTGGCAACTATGACTGTGATTTTCAGCTTTACTGAGAAAATATTAAAATCAGTAGATGAAGGTCATCTTGCCCTTGGTATTTTACTTGATCTCTCAAAGACTTTTGTCTGTGTTAATCATGACATACTTTTAAATAAATTAGAAAAAATGGGTATACAGAGACCAGCTCATGACTGGTTTAAATCGAGGGGTATACCGCTGGCTAGAATTTATAAACTAAAGTGCATTCAAATTCACGTAATGCACATAATGCACTGCTGAGTTATATCAATGCACCACAATGCATTATCAAGTACTGTAATGCACCATTGAAATGTTGCAATACACTATTGAAACATCGCAATGCACTAAAATGCATTGGCGAAACATTGCAATGCCTGGAAATGCAACCTTTAAGCATTATAAGGCTTTAAAATGCACCCCTTATTCTTTGCAATGCACCAACGTGCGTTAAGTCATAAATAAGGTGGTTCAGATATTTTCTTAACATTTTAATAAATCCACCTAAGGTGGCCATTTCCTAACTCGGGTATAAAAATCGAATCTAGGCATAGCAGCAGGATTAGCATGTTTAAATAATTTTTATTAAAATCAAGATTTTAATCAGTGATTTATATCACATGATTTTTTTTATTTTAATCATTGAAAAAAAAATGCAGAATTCTAACAAACACTACTAGAAATTTATTTCAACTTATTACATGCCACATAATATCTATTCGACATTTTCGTTATATAATTTGTACAAAAATACTAAAATTTTCCTGCTTTTCCTGCTCATAGTTTTTTTTCTTACTTTTGAATGAAGTAAACTAAATGAAGTGATCTTTCTACAGACGCTGACAATGATCCTGACAATAATTATGAAACTTAATGCAAATTAATTGATAAATTTTGTAGCAAGAAAAACATGTATTTTGTTTTGAACCAAATTTTTAATTTAGTAAAATAAATGCGATAAATAAGATATACGAGACCTAGGCATAGCAGCAGAGTTTGCATATTCATCATTTTAATTAAAATCATGATATAAATCAGTGATTTATATCAAGCAATTTTTTATTTTAATCAATGAAAAAAATACAGTATTCTAAAGAACACTACTAGAAATATCAACTATCGTACCATTTATTTTTTGTCAACCTTTTCGTTGTAGAATTTATACAAGAACACTGAAATTTCGATTTCCTTCAAGTCTTGTTGGGTTATATCCCCAAACATCTCACCTCATTGTCAAAACCGTTAACTATTAACATATTTTTTAAAGCGACTGATATTTTAATGTCCATATCATATTCGACCTTACTAAACCAAACCATGGCTGTTTCTGTGAATATAATTTCGCCCTCAATCATCTGCAAGTAAATAAAATACTGATAGATTTACTTAATTGAAAGGTTTATGGTTATAACATTGTTTAAGATGTGAACGTATTTATTATATGAGTTATCCTCAAATAAGTAGCATTGAAAATTTAAAATGAGATGAAATCTATAGCCTTAAAAAATCTGAATTCAATATCTTCGGCTTCGGGATGTAGGAAAATTTGATAACGGTAATTATATCTACAGTGTGTCCCCGGATGGAGTTCACAGGACTTGTAAATTTTTTAATTTTCAATTTTTCAAAAAAATTCATTCTTTATAAAAAGTTTAGTTTATTTTGAAAAATCGAAAGCCGTAATCAAATGTTAAAAAAATTGTACAGGATGATCAAAAACTTAAAACATGCAAAATTTGTTCAAGAGTAAAATATTAGTATTTTTCTTTTTAGAGAAAAATGTCATGAACAATTGTTGTTCGTAATCATAAAACTAAGAATTTTTATAAAGAATGCATTTTTTTCTTTAATATATAAATAATAAATATAAATAAAAACTTTTATTGTACAAAATATAAAATTACATACAAAAGAATTAGACACAGAAACTGATATCAAATATAACCCTGGCACAGATAAAACAAGAGACATAATTACAATTATGGATAGCAGCACACACATTGTTTGCCAATACACATTAAGAGGGCTAATCTCTTGTGTTTGTAAGGTAATTTTTCAAAATTTATTTCGTCCATACGGTTTGGTCAAATTACACCAAATTTGGAAGAGCGGTAGATGAAGGTGCACTAGAGAATACATGTATCTTATTTTAATTAATTTTCACTTCATGTAGGAAAAATATACACTGTAAATATAGGTAAAATTTGAATGTGACTAGCTCCATAATTATTGACATAAATCGGTAAAATTCATACAAGGCTTCTAGAATGAACCTTCATAATTATGTTCAGCAAGTTTCATATTTCTATTCCGTACCATTTCGTTAAAAATAATTTTCTAAATAAGTACTTTTGCCAGTAGAAATGGAGCAAGGAAGTGCTGCCTCTACTGGGAATCACACCGTAACTAAGCCGGCTATAAACTGTTTGAGTGAAGGTATAGTCAAGAGCAAAATTAATCAGCGGCGGATATATAAAAACAGCAATAACCCTCCGTGAAATTTGTAATAGTGTTTTGATTTGATATATATATTTTAAGTATGTATTTACTTACTATTTTGTTTATATTTTGTAATTATAATAATAGAAAAAAATAATAAATAATTATTTATGTACTTTTATATCATACAATTTTACATTAATAATAGGGAACTTGCCTATAATTTTAAAAATAAAAATAATACTAAAAAACATAGCGTAACGTTGTAATAAAACGTGTACTTCATAAAAAATAAGATTTCCAATTCCACGCGATCAGTATGAAGGATCTAAACAGCGATAAAATTAAAGTGGCTCGAAACGAGCTACTATTGACTGTGACGTCACACCATACAATATTCGGTAGTCGTCGCGCCGGGAAGCAACACAATCAGATGTTTTCCAATTCCAATTTAAAATCTTTATTCACAATTAAGTAGATTATTTACAACTTGTATGGGGTACAGAGTAAAATTTATATTAATATATACATATATTATATACAGAAAAAAGAAAACTAAAAATCAATTCATTCATAAAATACTTAAAAATAATAATACAAACAAATTAACAAAGTATGACATTCTATATAAACATATGTACAATATGGTGTTATTAGACTTTGGTTGATTTGTTAGTGACTGTTCTGATATAAATATATAATTGTGTTTTATAGTACCGCTTATTGTAGTTGTACAGATATTTTAAAATGACTGAACAAGGTTTTTCAAAGGGCCAATCTGATAATTTGCCTAAAGTGGATATGTTTATGGTGGCATCTTTTATACAAAATAGTGAAAGTTTTTCCCTTGGAGAGGTCCGCGGAGTCAAGGCAGAGAAGTATGTATTTTTTTAGCTTTTAGTAATAATTTATAAACATAAAATAGTTATGACTTGATCACGGAATAAAATGAAATAACTACAAAATGCTTAGTCGCAACTACGCTTTTTTAGCAGACTTAGTCTTATGTTTGAAAGAATTTAGGGTAATTCTTTACAACAGCCACTTCTATATTTTTCGTGTTTTTTTTGTACACACGTGTAAAGTGTCTCTATAGAAGACATTTGCTGCAAAGGAAATGTTGCGCAAATGTATAATTACCTATCGTAGGTATTTTCGTACTATGTTTTGGGGAAAGGGAAATAAGTGATTGTGTCGTGTTATCATTCATATAATAGATAAATGTAAGATTTGAATAGAATAAATTAAAGGGCAAGGGAAAGGTATTTGCAATATACTATATATACTAGAGGTAAACATTTTACTCTTCGCAGACAGTAGTGTTACTGAACTTTTATATAATTGTTGCACATTCTGTAGGATACTCTTCGCAGTTTTTTGAAAAGAATCTTGTGTTTGTCTTATAAACTTCATTCTTACAATACCTAATGTATTGACTACATATTTAATTTTCTTTCCCGATGGTGCCGACTGTATTGGCGAAATGCGTGGCAGTATATTTTATAGTATAAACTAAGATTCATTCTTACAATACTTAATATATTGATCACATATTTAATTTTCAACTTTTTTTCATCTCCCGATGATGCCGACTGCGTAGGTGAAATTTGTGGTAGTATATTTTACAGCATTTTGGTGTCTATAGAAAATTACTTCAATTTTAGTAGCACACTGAAAATTGCAGCCCTCTGTAGATCCATATTTTTAAATAAAATGTCCTATAACTTTTTTATTTACTATTTGATTTTTTTCAAAAACAATGGATTTCTTCCTCTAGCTAACACTAACTTATAGCCCAAATTTCAATTCGATCGGACTTTTCTTTCTTTAGTTATCGTGCTTATAAGAAACGTGACGGACGGACAGATGAACAGACGGACATTTTGAAAGTTGTTCAGAATTCGATGACGAACGAAATGATTTTTTCTTTGCGAGCGATATTAACGATTTTAGAAATGTCCCGATCAAATGAAATATACTCTTCGTTATCGTATTTGCGAAGAGTATAATAATAAATAGCTGTTTACTTTAGCACCAGGAAATTACCTTTACTTAGTATCACTAAATTATATTCTATCTACTAATCTTATTTTCTAACATTGTATACACATTCTTTCTTTAATCCTACCCTAATTAAAATTCAATAATTCGGAATATTTTATTGCTTGCCTGCGAAAAACTAGTAGATAGACATATAGTATTTAATAATGTACTTACATTAAAATGATCACACACATGTAGAGACCTACATGTCTGTGAAATGTCTTTTTTCATTTCTTCTACACGCTTTTTGCCATTTTGATCGACGAATCTTATCTTCTGGCAATATTATAAATACTTTATCTGGCACTTTCATTGTAGTATTCTTACACAATGCAATATTTAAAATAAGGAGTTTTTTGTTTCCATTTTAAGTATACACTTAAAATTTATCTGAAATCAAGCGGTCGAGTGCTGGGATCTCTGTCGTCGTTTGTAAATTGTATGGTGTGATGTCACGACTACTCCCGCGCTTTTGAACCTGTTTGAAACGGTTCGCTAGCGCGCGAAACTTGCTCTGCTAACCCTTTTAAACAATTTTTTATGTGTTTATATAAAATGAATAGATTATAGAATGTTTTATGAAAATTACAGAATGAGGAGAAAAATGTAAATTGAAAAAAATGAAGAGTGGAATATGGTGAGGTACAACTAACACACAACATACAATTACTTATACAATATTACTTTACCCATCAATAAATTACGTAATAGTACCCATAATGGACTACCTAAATCATTTTTCCAGTAGAAACTGCATACACTAAATATTAAACTGTGTTATGGAGTATAATATTATATAATTAAAATAAAATAATTAGGACGGTTATTTCTATTCTTTAATAATTTACGTGTCAGTAATTCCACTGTAACATTGGTCGAAATCCAAAAAGACAGCAGATTTTATTTATTAATTAATAATAAATAAAAAGAAAGTAATTATTATTATATTTCAGTTTATATTTCGAGTTGTATTAGTTTCGCGGAGAGCTTGGTTCCCGACTATATTTATTAACCAGAGTGTACATATCGACCAGAACAATAGATTTTATTGCTTTACTCTATCCCGTCGTAATGTGTTGCTAGTTCACGTACTCTGGAACCAAAATTCTTTTCTGCACGACGTTCATTTATTTTATATACGTCTGTCACTTTCGGAACTTCCTAGTGAGAGACACAGTCAACGGAGGCTTTTTCTTAACTAGGCCCCTTAAAACGTTAAAACAGTTGGTAATTTAAAAATAATAATTGTTCACTTAAGAGTTGGGACTTCAGTACACTTTTTAATTTAGCAGAATTAATATTGCGTAGTTCAATCGGTAGATTATTGTAGAAGTATGATGCTAGAAAGGTAAATGAATTTCGAAAGGTACGGTGCTGAGGGATTAAGAGATATGTGTTGGTCTGTCTCAAATTTCATGGATGAGCATTGCTTCCTTTTTCTATTTTGGCAAACAGATATTTAGGAGATTCATGAAATAGTACATTGTTAACAAAAATGACGGTATGAAGTAAATGACGATCATCTAGTTTAAGTATTTATAAGTCCCTTAAAAAGGAGTTATATGGAGAAATCTAGGGACATCTGTAATAAATCTGACAGTATGATTCTGCATTTTCTGGAGATGATATTTCTCTTCTTGGGTGAGACAAGGCCCGTATACTACGTCGGCGTGATTGAAGTGGGACAGAACTAATGAGTCTACCAGCATTATTTTAGTTTTTTGGTCCAACAGATTCCTGTATGGAGACAGACTTTTTATGGAATTGTAAACCTTTTGGCAGATATGACTGACATGATCTGTAAATTACTATCCATCATTAGTCCTAAGTTTCTTACAAAAGTAATGCATGGAATTGCATCGCTATCGATTGGCAGTTCTAAATTGGCCGTTGCCTGCATAGAATTACTATTATTACCAAAAGTATTCATTTTTCTTTGTGCCTCAGGTGCATCAATAGGATTAAACTGAAGGTATAACTGAACATTGTCAGCATACATGTGAACCAAACAGTGGTTTGCGACAAATTGGAGATCAGCTATAAAGGTGATAAAAAAAGCGGGGCGTAGGATGGATTCTTGTGGCACACCTGATCTTATTGATCGCTTTTCAGAAATATCTATTTTATTGGCAGAGTTTATGCAGACGAACTGCGAGCGGAAATGAAAACTATAAAAGTTTCTCCTATAATATTTCAGCATTAACTTGAAAATATTGGTCTTGTATGACATCCGATTTTTTTAACGAAATACTTAACTTATGTGGGTATGACGATTACGAACAACAATTGTTCATGGCATTTTACTCTAAAAAGAAAAATATTGGTAGTTTACTCTTGAACAAATTTCACATTTTTTAAGTTTTTGATCACCCTGTATAATTTTTCGAATATTTAATAAGGGATTTTGAATTTTTAAATTAAGCAAAACTTTTCATAAAGAATGACTTTTTTTAAAAAAATTGAAAATTAAAAAATTTACAAGTATTGTGAACTCCATCCGTTGACACACTGTACATATGCGATTTCTGATTTAATCTTCACTCCTATTTTTTTGAAATTTTTTTCAATATATTTGTTTTAAATATTTATTTTTTTGTAAACATACATACAGATGATGTGAATCGAGATATAAATACTACTCAAAGCACAATTTGTGCAATACTAAATTAATAACCCGATTAATAAGTACTTTTTATAATCGAGGGTGTAATAGTATAGTGCAGTAAACATGTAATTTATATATAACGCAATTAAAGAATTACTTAAGAGACACATTTAAGTTCACATGGTTTATTGTTAGGTATTAAATAATATTATGGTATAATAATACACACTGTGTCCAAGATAAGAATGCACAGCATGGGCATCTTGGAAATGGTAGGAGATACGAATTCGGTTAAATGGGGGAAAAGTTGCGTAATTAGGATACTATCACAATTGAGTAAAATAATTTAATTCTATATTCGATGAGTGTAATAAAACCCTCTAGGAATAACTCTACATGTATATGATTTATGATTTTGACACTAGTTTTGAATATATCAAAAGTAATAACACTGATAACTCAATGATAATAATTTATATTTAGTTGATGCTTTGATTATTCAGCATAAATAATTTTAATATGAATTAGTTTTTACTTAATGGTAAATGTAAACTTTTTTCTAAGAAACAACCAATCGTACTTGTAAACAACAAAGTTCCTACCACAACTTTTACTTTTCACCAACTTTTTACTGTCTGACTGTTGTTAGGTGCCCCCCGACCAGAATACCTAAGGTTCAGCTATTAAATTGATCCACGGGCATGCGCTATCCTTTTAAATGGTAATAAAATGCGTCATAATTCCCTCACAATGCTTCAAAATGTATGACAATGCCTTACAATGCACCGTTAAACATTGCAATACATCACAATGTCTCGCAATGCAGCAACAGGACATTTAAATGCACCATCCGTGCATTGCAATACACTGCAATGCATAGGTCTTGCACACCAAAATGCACTAGCGGTATACCCTTCAGTTTAAATCTTATCTTTCAGGGTGTAGGTATACAAACAGTTAATATCAGAGATAACTTTGTAGATTAATACTCGGAACCAAAAATTATTACTATGGGTGTGCCACAGGGTAATGTACTTGGTCCAATGTTATTCATATTGTACATAAATGACAACCATCGTCATTACTAACAGGTCAATTACGTTAACCAATTATGCAGATGATACAAATGTTTTAACAGACAGATATTTTGAATAGAAAATAAAACACTAGAAAACATGTTACAAATTTCAAATTGGTTTCATAATAATTCATTATTGTTAAATACATCGAAAACAAACTGCATTTTATTTAAAAACATAGAAATGATATCTATCCAACTGAAAGTAAAATTAATAAAGTAGATCACGTTAACTAATTCGACTAAGTTATTGGGGGTAACAGTGATCACCATATAAATTAGGCGAACCATGTACAATTACTGTGTGGGAAACTAAGCAAAGTCTGCTATCCTTTAAAGAATTAAGAAAGTTGGTAAATGCAAGTACTCTTCTAATAGCCTATTATGGCAATTTTTTTTGTTAACGAGCTATGGGATTTTGTTTTGGTGTGGTGCACAGTCGAAGAAGTTTTTAAACTTCAGAAGAGGGTAATTAGAATAATAACAAGCCACGAGGTAAGTGAAACGTGTCGGGGATTATTTAGAACACTTATGTTTTAACTGTGCCGGAGGTTTTGTGTTTTGTGTATGAAAGTCTGTGCTTTGTTTATAACTTAATGCCAAAACATGTAAAAGAAATAAAAACAATTTACTTATTTAAGAAAACAATTTAAAATGTATTAATACAATTAGAACCATACAATGTAAATGAGGAGAATGAAACTATTTTTCGGTAATGTTATTGACGGAGATTATTTATTTATGTGATAATATAATATATAATTTTTTTACTCTTGTATTGCTTGTTTATCTACTTTTTTTCATGTCTATAAAATTGTTGATTTGATTTCCAGTTTTTATGTATTTTTTAAATTGCTACACGTGAGATTCGATATTGTCCCTAATGCAAAATAAATATTCCATTCTATTCTATATTTCTCCCATTAACGGCTAATCCTAGAAAATAAGGAAAAAAGGCAAAAAAGTTTGGCTTTTTAATTATTTTTAACACTGCTGACAACGCTGCTGATTTATACTAACTACAAATAAACCTAGAGAATCAAATCTCTCATCTCCTAAACCCATTAAAAAAAATTAATTTTCTAAAAAAAAAAGTAAATAAAGACAACTGATGTGTAAAATGTTAGATATAGCATTAACATTTTACAATTAGTTTACACCATGAAACATTAATAAGACATAAATTGTTTTAGTTTTATATTGATAGATAAATATTTAGGTTAACATCTAAACGAAGGAGATAATAGACTACAGTAAATGTTTGAAAATACTTATATTATTTACAAAGTATACAGAATAAAGTAACAATAAAAAGAATTTCTACAAGTATATTGTTTTTCCAGTCTCAGTGTAAACAGTCCATCTGAACTGCTGCTACCAGGTAATCTTATTACAAAGCCTATCTGCGATGGAATAACACAAAAATCGTGCCTAAATATAACAAATGATTTCAATGTTATTCCATCGCAGACAGGTTTTGTAATGATATTACCTGGAGGCTGTGGTTCAGATGGCCTGTTTACACTGAGCTTGGAAAACTATACTTACACGTGTATGTATGTATGTATGTATGTATGTATGTGTGTATGTATGTATGTATGTATGTATGTCTGTATGTATGTATGTATTTATATGTATGTATGTATTTATATATATATATATATATATATATATATATATATATATATATATATATATATATATATATATATATATATGTATATGTATATGTATAGAGTTACGAAAATAATGTGAATCATTGATCAAATATACAACAGATTAAAATGCTACAGAGAAAAACAAATCGTTTTCTTTATATACCAGGTGTCATTTTTGTTTAGTTTTTAACTTACAAAAATGATACTATATATAGTCAATACACAAATAAAAATACATTATTTGACATAAAGAAAAGTATTTATCACTTCTGGATTCAACAGAAATGATAGCAACTCTCTAAATTTTTATCATGATCCCCTGTATATTTTTACATATTTAAATAAGGCATTAAATTCTGCGTTTGGCAATGTGACATACTTGAGTGTTTGGCTTTTGTTTTTCGTTATTATTCATTAAATGCAGAAAACACAGTAGGCCTGTAAAAATTTGATATATACGTTTCAAATGAGGTTCTATGTTTTTTTATATCTATATTATTGTATTATGTACAAAAATATTAAATACAATGGCTTGAAATTAGTTATTTTTCTCTGTTTCTATAAAGCAACTTTTTGTAAGGGTTCTCTAATTTAAAATTACAAATAATTCTGAGATTTCACATATAAACCTAGGTTCGATTTTATGTATTACATTGAGTACTGAACTCTTATCTAATAACCTCAAGGATTTTAAACCTTTTTAAATATATTTCCACATTCTAATTTTTTAAAATTATTTCTTGAACAAATAAAATGACTATGTATTTAACAGGAGCTTTATCAAAGTTCACTTAAAATTTATGATAATAGTAGTAAAAACTAGTGAAAACAAAAAAAAAACAATTTATTAGAAATCACAGTAATTGTTTGTTAACGTCTCTACACAAACGCGTTCTTTTAAGAAGTTCATTCATTACATTGTTTCACTGCATCAGGGTAATAATATTAAAAACATATCACATTATTCCTCAACTTCTCTAGGGTTGTTAAGAACTCTGAATTTTCAAATAAAGCGGCAAATATTGTTGACAAGGAAGAAAAGTTGTTGTTACGGTAACGTTGCTTCTTTTTTCTCACCTACTAAATAAGCTTCATTTTTAATAAAATAATAAGCAGATTTCGTAACAAAATGAGTGAATGTAAAAGATGTATACAAGTCCTTTAAATCATTAGATGAAGAATTAAATATTCAATGTAATACTTAAAATCGAACCTAGGTTTACATGCGACATATCAGAATTATTCATAATTTAAATTAAAGAACCCTTAAAAAAAAGTACTTCATAGAAACAGAGAAAAATAACTAGTTTCAAGCCATTGTACTTAATATCTATGTAAATAATACAATATAGTCCTTAAAGAAACAATAGAACTTAATTTTGAAACGTCCATTTCAACTGTTATAAGCCTACTGCGTTTTTTGCATAGACATATGTCTATGGTTTTTTGCATTTAATAATATATCGCTAATAATAAGGAAACAAAAGCCAAAAGGGTTGAACCATATCTCAGTGACACCCGGTACATATAGATATAACTAAAGGGTGATATTTTGATTAATTGATCTTAAATTCAAATAACTTTAATCAGTGATGACAATGAGGTAATTCCACAAACTTTTGCAATGTTTTGTTTTTATTTTAATTATTAGAAATTACTGTAAAATAGACGAGTGATGGCGAGCGGTCGCATAGATATCGTTACTTAAAGATGATTGGTGCGACAAACTGAAGTAGAATACCAGTGGAGTGTAAATTATAACAAATTAATGTGAATGCAAACAAAATACTTACATAAAGAAATACTAGACATTAGCCAATCACTACATTGTTTTCATATGTTAACAGCGGTTACTACAATTATTTGACATTTACATATAAAAACAACATAAGATAATATAACAAATAACCACAAAAACAGAGTTAATATGTACACCTCCGAATAACACATTTGTTATTCTGCACTAGTCGAGGAATGGGGAACGTTGATATTTGGTCAACGGCGCATACCCGTCACTCGCCATCACTCGCTTGTTTTACTGTATGACTTAAATATTAAGTAACAATTGATATATTTGAGTATTTTTAATACACTGACCATTTTACAGATATTTTTACTAAACTCTATTCGTTTAAGAAATTCAGGGCGTGACACACACATAATTGCATTGCTATTGGACGATAGGTAATAAAACACTCTAAGCATAGATATTTATTTATGTGAAGTGTCTTTCACTTCAGTTAAACACATTCCAAGAACAGCAACCATTACGAATACATTCAAAGAAAATCAAAATATCTCTTAAGGCAAGGAAACTTTTATAGCCATTTTAGACGAGGACAAATCTTGCTTCAGAATACATGGCAAATCATGTTTACTCAATATTTTTTTGGTTTAATTCAAGCTTTCTATGTCCCATGGGCAAGCATATTGTGACTGTTTCTAATTTCGAAATGGCTTAAAACTACAAATAAGCTAGTATTTTAGTGGTTTCTGGAACAAGATTTGTCCCTCATCTAACCACTCTTTAGAACCAAATATCTTACAACTAGAACGTTCTTGTCACACTCGAATTACAAATACAAACCACATAATGACATAAATGAAAATTGCAAAAATGAGATGGGAAAAAGGGTAAAAAAATAAACAACTGATCAGGTTTCAACCATAGAAAAAATCTATAGATTATATAACCTGAGTATACGTCTGATGAAAGTTATATGAATTTAAAATGTTGTTAAAGTAGTATCGATATACCAACTCTCATATCCTATTTTGAGCCATATTCAAAATATATTTAAAAACAATTACTCTCTCGACTTCTGTATGTAGGGATTTTGTTTATTTTGATATCGATCCCCTTCTAAGCATGGGCTCATTATTTTTGGAACATCCTGTACTTACATATTATAATTAAAACAGACTTTCAAATAAGCTATATTCTTAATAACTAATGGACAGAATTATTTAAAATATTTATAATTGATGATACTGGTTAATCCATATATTAATCAACACCTGCAAATCCTTGGGATCCTTCAATGGCCTTTATCAGTTTATCCTTTAAATGTTGATAACTCTCATAGGGAGGTAAATCCAAACGATTAAAACTAAAAATAAATATTGATTATGTAAAATATGTATATCATTTTATTCAACATTTTGATAATTAATAGTAATCATAGGTATGTCTAAAATGTCAGTGATTTTTGTCTTTCAGCCAGTATAAATTTATATCCTACAATATAATTTTTTTTTTTGTTCTTATACCATATGGAAGCCAACTGTGCACCCCAGTCTGAGTAATGGACCGAAATAATGAAATAGATATACGGTCAACCTAGTGGGGAGCACTAATGGACTTTTGCTAGCAGTGTTGTGTGATTTCGTCAGTAAGTCTCGAAAAAAGAAGGAGTAACAATAATAAATCCATTTATTTAGCATAGCTTGTCTTACATATATTTATAATATCCGTTAGTGTCGATAGTGTACCTTTTTAAACAGTTATTTATTAATATTATTAGTTTTTGATAGTATCTGGCATCGTGGCATATTATACAAACTTATGGTAACCAACTGCCCCAGATATCTGCTTTTTCTCCTCAAAGACTACTTATGTGGAAGAGCTGTTCAAGTTAAAATTAATTAGCATTTATCACAAAACATTACAATCCATCAAGGTGTTCCACACGGCTCTCTCTCTCTCTCTCTCTATATATATATATATATATATATATATATATATATATATATATATATATATATATATATATATATATATATATATATATATATATATATATATATATATATATATATATATATATATATATATATATATATATATATATATATATATATATATATATATATATATATATATATATATATATATATATATATATATATATATATATATATATATATATATATATATATATATATATATATATATATATATATATATATATATATATATATATATATATATATATATATATATATATATATATATATATATATATATATATATATATATACATCTGGCTATCTTCATAGCGTCCTTTCACAGAACCGGCCGGGAGCGTCCACTCTAAATTCGTAACAGATTTCTGTTCAGTTTCTTCATTATACTCCAGCACTTATCGTTAGATGTCGTTTCCTAACATATTTTTTCAAAAACGGTGTAGTTAGTTTCACTTTCCCGTCACTCAGCGTCCTTCCATAAACCATCACCTATCGTCCGAAGTATTCGTTGACCATTCATTCTACTTACTCGAGAGCGTCCTTAGTGTATCCTTTCTGGTCATTTTCTCGATTACTGGGCGTCCTGCCGTGTTGCCAAGTTTTTATTGTACATAATGGTTATAACGTAATAAATCTAGACAGAAACTATTTTTATTTCTTTTAGATAATATAATTAAGCTGATTATTATTAAGCTGCATATTTGTGTTTTATTATGGCTGACCCACCTTCTGTTGATTACAGTTAGATGTAAGGAATATGTTTTTTTGTCTACAAAAAATTTACTTCGTCGATCATGGCCTACTGAAAACGGTTATAAAATATGAAAATTTACAAAACATATGCTTTGTTTAATCGAAAAATTTTATTAAGAAGAAATGTTCAGAATTGCAAACAGCCTATATTCATATTTTTGGGAGAAAATATTCATTTTTAATATTTAATTTATTCAAATAGTTAAGATATCAAATAGGTATTTTTATAAATACACTAATATTACTAGTACCAAGAAATTAACCAAATTTAACAAAAACAACTTAATTAGCTTCCATTAAACCACCATCCAACATAATACACTTATCGAGCCGCTTTTTCACATGTTTATAACCTTTTCTCAATTCTTGGGGAGTAATTTCTTAGCATGCACAATAATACTGGCGCATGTATAGTTCATCTCTGTTGTTATGAGGATTTGTGTACACTTTTTATTTTAGTAATCCCCATAAATAAAATTCCAGTGGCGTCAGGTCTGGAGTTCCAGGCGGCCAGTGTATTTATGGGCTGTTGCATCTTATCCAGTGCAGAGGAAAGTGCTCGTTTAACCAGGTGCGAACTACCCTGGAATTATTAAAGGATGACCCCTCTAATTGTAGATATGTCGAGTAATATACATATAATACGAGTAATAGTAATTCATCAAAAACGTCTTGCAAGTGGGTATTTAGAAAATTTAAAACATTTTGGAATTGATATTATTTTCAAAAAATATGATCCAATAATAATTTCATTGAATATTCCGCATAAAACATTAATTTTCTGAGAGTATTGTCTTTTACAGTTTATTACGAAATTAGGATTATCTTGTGCCCACCATCTGCAGTTCTGTGAGGAAACAATACCATTCGTAATAATTAATAAATGTTGCTTCGTCACTGAAAATTATTTTCTTAAGGAAATTTGTGTCATTTAAATAATTTCCTTGTGCCCATTAGCAAAACTCCAACCTTCTTACAATATCTCTTAGTTCAAGTGTATGTACTTAGGTTTATATGTTTTTAATATGTGACGTTTGAGACATCTCCACACTTTATTTCTGGAAACATTTAATTGCAAACCTAATTTTCGGACACTTACTTTGGGATTAGCATACAATGTTTTACTATCATTTCATTAATCACTTTATCAATCTGCTTATTATTTAAATGAATTGGTCTTGACTTAGAAACACTTCCAGTATTATTAAAAGTGTTATGAATATTTGCAAAAGTTTTAAAACAAATATTTCCGCAACTAAATGAAAGAGAAAATCTGAAATTTGTATCGATTCCATTTGATTCTCGAATCACTCGTGGTATTGGTAAGATTTTTAAAGATATAGGTATGACAGTGGTTCATTCATCGGGAAATAAACTACAACAACTTTTAGGCAATCCAAAAGACAAAATTCAAACAAACGAAAAGACGGGGATTTACGAAATTAGCTGTAAGGACTGTAATCAAAAGTATGTTGGAAAAACTAGACGATCAATTCAAACTAGATTCAAAGAGCATATGGCCCATCTCAAATATGGTAGAACAGATAAGTCTAGTGTTGGCCAACATGCGTTTGAGAAAAACCATAAAATAGATATTAGCACTTTAAGATTAATTGGGAATGTAACAAATACTAGACAGCTGGATGCATTTGAATGCTTGGAAATCACACAGTGTAAAAATTTTATGAATAGTGACAGAGGGCCAATTCCAGGTAGCCCGCCTTATTGGTTAAAGAGTCACGGTTCACCGAACCGCGACAATAGTTTAGGTAATAGGGTGAATTGTTAGCATAAAGTTAGTATTAATCATCTCCAGATGATGCCAACTTGGTTGATGAAACGCGCATCGAGTGCAGTGTAGAGTGTTTTGGTGTTTCGTGGAAAACTACGTCAGTGTTATCTTCGCATCAAAGGTTCCAACCCATTCCAGGACTACGATGGCTTCACAGTCAATGGAACTGAATCTGTATCATAAGGTTAGTGCTAAGATTAGATTAATATGGTCAGATATTTGGTTTCTAAAATCTTGCAAACGTCAATCAGTATTTCCAAATTTTGTTCAAGTTAAAATTCCAAATCCTTCACACATTTCAGATAAAGTTACAATGTTTGCAAAGCAAAAATAGCTGGATTTCGAAATAAAGTATCTGTACAGTAAACGAAGTATGCTTGAATTATAAGCATTAGGACTTTATAAAAAGCTTACCTATAAGTTAAATAAGTTAGAACATAAATAATGGTGTGACTTTCAGAGGAATATGTTTTTATCAATCAACAGGAAATTTATTATTAAATATGATTTGGACGAAACAACTACTCAGCGAGCAAATACCCCGACCTGCATTGGATTATATCTTCAAATCATGATAGATCGGTAGCCAATATCATTTGTCAATTTCTAACCAGACACAGACCAGTTTCAAAATTATTAGTTCTCTTCAGTATGCCATAGCCCAGGTGGATTAAACTGCTGTTATTAAATATTATTTGGACGAAACAACACTCAGGGGCAAGTACCCCGACCTGTATTGGATTATACCTTCAAATCATGATAGATAATCCAATGCAGGTTGGAGTATTTGCCCGCTGAGTAGTTGTTTCGTCTAAATCATATTTAATAACAGTAGTTTCGTTCACCTGGGCTAGAGGTCGTCGCTCTCGGTACTTGCTTCGCAAGTCGCTCTCCGCCACAGAGACATCTACGATGTTGGTCGGATAGTAGCATTGGACCATACGAGAAGTTTCACATACCTCTCACCACTACTCAATTTACCTTAGCCAGTATATGACTAACAGGTTGGCCACTATCATTTGTCTGTTCCATGACTTATGGTATACTGAAGAGAACGAATACGAAACCGGTCTGTGTCTGGTTGGGAATTGAAAATGATATTGGCTACCGATCTATCATGATTTGAAGGTATAATCCAATGCAGGTCGGGGTATTTGCCCGCTGAGTAGTTGATTCGTCCAAATCATATTTAATAACAGCAGTTTAGACCACCTGGGCTAGAGGTCGCCGCAATCGGTAATTGCTTCGCATGTCGCCATCCGCCACAGAGACATCTACGATGCTTGTCGGATAGTAGCATTGGACCATACGAGAAGTTTCACATACCTCTCACCACTACTCAGGAAATTTATTAAGAAAATGTCGTCATAAAATAAAAAACTCAAAAGATTACTCGGCAGTACGTCAAAAGAAAGTGTTCCTCAAAAAGTTCTTAGCATTGTAGAAAATCATTCCTCACAGTCGTTTGATAAAGAAGAAATTGATCTCCTTAACAAGGGATTATATTTTACTTTACCTGCCTCTGGAGGCATTTTATATGAGATTGTTGCAAGTATTGAAAGTTCAATTCAATACCTTCCTGATTCCTCTAAAGTATTTAATTATCAGAGAAGCTTGCAGAAATCAAATCTCGACAAATATTGTCACTAATGTCAATATAAAGTCAAAATCTACAAAAGACAGAAAAATTATCAAACGGTTGCGTGAAAAAGATTGTTTTTATTTAAAAGCTAATAAGGACAATAAGGTTGTTATTTTAGATAAAGAGGACAATTATGAAAAGGTAGACAATCTGATTACTAGTAATGGTCCTTGTAAAAAACTTTCTAGAAATCCATTACCAAAAATGATTACTGAAATAAGAAATATACTTAAATCCTGCAACAACCTTATTACTCCATCTTTAAATAGGAGGTTACAAGTATCTAACCTAAGTGCTCCTAGATTGTACTGCTTGCCTAAGATACATAAACCAGGAAAGTCTGTACATCCTATTGCTTCAGCTATATCGGATATCCGATTTACCACCTATCAAAATGATAAATGGAGTTCAAAAATTTACTTACCGTACAACCTAGTTTCTCTGTAATTAATTCAAATGATTTCATTAATAAGGGAAAAATGTTCATTTGCAAGAAGGTGAAATTTTGATCTCCTTTGTCATTTGTTCACTGTTTGCAAGTGTTCCAATACCACAGACGTTGGACTACCTTAAGGATTTAGTCCAATTAAACAATCTCAGTCAAGATGTAGTAAAAGAATATCTTCAACTCACTAAACTTTGCATGAAACAAAATTGCTTTCGATTCAACGACAATTTCTTCGAACGAAATGAAGAAACAGCAATGGGTAACTCTTTGTCACCATTCATTGCCAGTCTCTTCATGAACAGATTTGAGACAGGAGCAAAAGAAGAATTCGAGTACTTCCCCAGGGTCTAGCTTAGGTATGTGGATAATATTTTTGCAGTGTTTCATACAAAAATCGCTGATATTGACAACTTTGTTTCTAAATTAAACAGTCGTTTCGCGTCAGTTAAATTCACATATGGAATTGAAAACTCTGGACAACTACCATTTTTAGATATAATAATAATTAGAAAGAGTGATAATAAGTTAGAGTTTGACATATACAGAAAAGATACCAGTCCTCTAAGATATATCCCTATACTCTCACCATTGTGCTCAACACAAAATGGCTAGTTTTAATTTTCTAGTCCATCGTCTATTAAGCTTCCCCCTCAATAAGGAGAGGTTTAAAAAGGAAAAGACATTAAGGATATAGCTGCGAGTAATGGATATTCTGTAAATTTAATTGATAAAATAATTAGGAAACGAAAATTTAAAGTCACTTCAAAAATCCTCGCCCTTTCAAAATGAAAGAGAAAATCCGAAATTTGTATCGATTCCATTTGATTCTTGAATCACCCGTGGTATTGGTAGGATTTTTAAAGATATAGGTATGGCAGTGGTTCATTCAACGGGAACTAAACTACAACAACTTTTAGGCAATCCAAAAGACAAAATTTAAACAAACGAAAAGTCGGGGATTTATGAAATTAGCTGTAAGGACTGTAATCAAAAGTATGTTGGACAAACTAGACGATCAATTCAAACTAGATTCAAAGAGCATATGGCCCATCTCAAATATGGTAGAAAAGATAAGTCTATGTTGCCCAACATACGTTTGAGAAAAACCATAAAATAGATATTAGCAATTTAAGATTAATTAGGATTGTAACAAATACTAGACAGCTGAATGCATTTGAAAGCATGGAAATCACAAAGTGTAAAAATGTTATGAATAGTGACGGAGGGTCAGTTCCAGGTAGCCTGCTTTATTGGTTCACCGAACCGTAACAATATTTTAGGTATAAATAGGGTAAATTGTTAGCATAAGGTTAGTTTTAATCATCTCCAGATGATGGCAACTTGGTTGGTGAAACGCACGTCGAGTGCAGTGTATAGTATTTTGGTGTTTTGTGGAAAACTACGTTAGTGTTATCTTCGCATCAAAGGTTTCAACCCATTCCAGAAATATTTCTACTTTGATGCCTTCTATTAAACTCGTTGGCTGCTTTCCTGTTTGAATGAGTTTTCTCACCAACTAAACGAATTATTTCTATATTGTCTGCCACTGTCAAATTCATTTTAAGTGAACAATTTGTGAAAGCACAAAGGGTAAATATACAGGGTATTTTGACATTATCAAGTAAACTAATAATAAACAAATTTTGTTTTTCATAACACTCCAAGACAGAAAAAAATTGATTTTACCTACCTTGACAGTTATTCAGTCAGTAAATATTTACAGATAATAATTATTATAATAAATGTATAAAACTTGAATAATGGAAGCTAGTTAAACTGTTTCTGTTAAATTTTTTTCTGATACTAGTAATATTAGTGTATTTAAAAAATGACATTGATATTTTAACTACTTGAATAAATTAAATATTAAAAATTAATACTTTTTCCCAAAAATTTGTGAGTTGTTTGCAATTCTGAACATTTTTTATTAATGAAATTTTCAATTAAACAAAGCCTGCTATGTCTTTTAAATTTTCATATTTTTAACCGTTCTCAGTAGGCCATGATCGACGAAGAAACTGCTATAAGTAATTCAGACTTCCACTGTTGTCATATGTAACAGCGATTGAACGCAGAAAAATGCAAATATCGGACGCCGACAAATCGACTGCCTAAACGCAGAATATATGGCTCAGTATACGCTAAGCGCAGGCTACGCCTCTGTTGGCAGACTGTTTGTACTAATAATATACGAAAATATACGGAAACAGTACGTTCGGCCATTCCCTGGGCGTCCCACCTAATTTTCAGATAATAACATTATCGGATGACTAGAGCCCCTCTGATGAAATTTCTATGGAGATACATCTGAGCGTCCGTATACGGACGCTCTGTTTAAGGTGGACGCTTGGGGGATAGTAATTTGTCAATGTACGGACGCTCGGAAGATAATGGGATGTATATATATATATATATATATATATATATATATATATATATATATATATATATATATATATATATATATATATATATATATATATATATATATATATATATATATATAATATAATATAATATATATATATATATATATATATAATATAATATATATATATATATATATATATATATATATATATATATATATATATATATATATATATATATATATATATATATATATATATATATATATATATATATATATATATATATTGAAAATTATATGCTCCGATATAACAAAAATTAAAGATTGGTGTGATTCGAACCTTCTCTCGTTTAACATAGAGAAAACAAATATAATAACTTTCCGATGTAACTTGCAAGATATACTCTTAGGTGTCCGTGTGATTCAAAACAAAGCATGTACAAAATTTTTGGGATTGAATATTGACGGCAAATTACAATTTAATGAACACATTATTAGTTTAAATAACAAGCATCTGGATGCTACCCAGTCAGGATAGTCTCAAATGAACTAGGACACTCAGCGGCAAAGACCGTATATTTCTCGCTAATCGAATCTCACCTGCGATATGGAATTGCCCTAGGTCTACACTTGTCAAAGATTCTGTTATTTACAATGGCATTAAAATATATAATCATCTACACAATCATATTAAAGACATAATCCCCAACAAGAAATTTAAAACTGTTGTAAAAAATTTGCTCATTGTTAAAACTTATTATAACTTATAATACTTGACGATACCTTTTAATGTAAATCTTACTGTTTTTAAATATGTTTATTCATAAGACGTGTAGATATACTATATTTGTCTTATAATATAATATAATATAATATATATATATATATATATATATATATAATATAATATAATATATATATATATATATATATATATATATATATATATATATATATATATATATATATATATATATATATATATATATATATATATATATATATATATATAGAAAATTATATGCTCCGATATAACAAAAATTAAAGATTGGTGTGATTCGAACCTTCTCTCGTTTAACATAGAGAAAACAAATATAATAACTTTCCGATGTAACTTGCAAGATATACTCTTAGGTGTCCGTGTGATTCAAAACAAAGCATGTACAAAATTTTTGGGATTGAATATTGACGGCAAATTACAATTTAATGAACACATTATTAGTTTAAATAACAAGCATCTGGATGCTACCCAGTCAGGATAGTCTCAAATGAACTAGGACACTCAGCGGCAAAGACCGTATATTTCTCGCTAATCGAATCTCACCTGCGATATGGAATTGCCCTAGGTCTACACTTGTCAAAGATTCTGTTATTTACAATGGCATTAAAATATATAATCATCTACACAATCATATTAAAGACATAATCCCCAACAAGAAATTTAAAACTGTTGTAAAAAATTTGTTCATTGTTAAAACTTATTATAACTTATAATACTTCGACGATACCTTTTAATGTAAATCTTACTGTTTTTAAATATGTTTATTCATAAGACGTGTAGATATACTATATTTGTCTTATACAAACTTTAGAAAAAATATTTTTATTCTATATTTATACTATATAATATATTATATTACCTATTTAAATTTATATTACTTCAGCTTTGTCAACAAGAATGTTAATTCTTCTGGACAATAAAGTATATTTTGATTTGATTTGATAGAGTAGTAGCTCCCATGAGTTCACCAGCCACGCTAGGTGGAAAATGGGGTGCTATTTCCTCAATAAGTTTTTCCGGAGTATACGGGGGTTGTAAATGTTTGGCCATAGCAACCCAATGGTTAAAATGGTCAACAAAAAGGCCTTCCTTATATTCAGCTCCTTCTAACTGTGGCCTGATTTTATGTTGTTTTTTAGAATGCCAAAAATTATCAGTGAATTCTTTTTTAAAGTGTTCGTAAGTATCACAATTGTTTAAAAATGCATTCCACCATAATTTAGCTGAATGTTATTTAACAATGCTTTATCATTATCAAAAACAGGCAACAGCTTACCCATATCAAAAAGTGAAAAATTATCATAATTAACATTATTGTTATGTCTGTTTCCTGGGACAGTAGTCCTATTATCCATATTGTTATTATTAGTGCCTAGGCTTACAACATTACTACTATCTGAGCTAGCTGCAAGGTTTACACCTCGATTAGTACTACACATTTGTGGCGGGTTATTATTCAAAGCAGGTTGTACTTGTCAAACCATAGCTACAACTTAAGTGATAATTGAGTTAGGTCCTCCCGAGATATTTGAGGTTGAGTTGGATTTATTGTGTACCCCCCAAACGGTATATAAGTGGGTGGCAAGAAGTTATTTCTCACTCCCTGTGTGGATATTACATTTGGTTGTCTATTAAGTACACTAGAGTATTCTTCATTTGGTTGATTAACAGAAATATTTTCTGCCGCCTCCCCTTCAGATGTAATACTATTTCTGTCTAAAGTGGGAGTTAGGTACGATAAGCTTTGAGCAGTTGCAGTGGTACATGTGTTCAGTTGTGATGCAACCACTCTAGATGGTGAGTTCCTAGCAGACATTGTTTTGGGTACTGCTCCCCTTGATTGTGAGTTAACAAGTGGAGGTACCTCACTGGTGGAGGGTTGTGTTGTGATATTCACATCACTGGAAGATTGTAATATAGAAAATGGACTATTCGTACCTTGAGTTTGGTTTCCAATTGTACATGACATATTAATGTCATATATATACATATACATGTATGTGTTTAGATATAGGTAGTGCTCATGTATTAACATGAGCACTACCTTGTCCTCCGTCTTGTTCTATGCCATGATGAATGAAGTCTTTCATAGTTTAAACTTCTTCTGGGCCTGAAGTTATAGTTAGGAGTTTTCTCTTTTACCACTTTGTCAAAGAACTTGTTAGTATTTTGGGAGAATGGCTTACGAGCGTGATATCATATATTTTATGCTTGTCTATTACAACTAAACCTTTCATTCTTTCACAGCAACTTTTATGAAAGATATTGTTGCAAGTAATACAACAATAATTGCCAAGTTCTTTGGAACAGCATTTAAATTTAATGTCATTGTTTCTTAGTCCAGACCTGTTCATTTTTATAATTTACATGTAAAAAGTAAAGTCACTAAATAAAAAACCACTACAGAAATTTTTATGGTACTAACAGAGGGTTTTTTGTTTTAGCTTTGCTTACAAAAAAAATAAGAGAAATCACAACTATAATAGATATAATTGCTAAGAGTTTGTTTATAACAACTTGCCTCCGCACTTTACTTTTTTTTCACTTTACTTTTTAATTACTAACTTTACTTTTTAATTATTTAAAGTTAATGCTTTAGTAATGCTATAGTATTTTATAGACGGCACTGCCAATGCTATATATTTTCCCTTTTTTTGATGATATACAAATACCCTCAGATTAAGTTTAGCCGACCCAGAATTTTATATTCTTGGTCCAGTCGATATATTGTTTGGAATTTGCTATGCACAGGCCAAATAGAAATAAATAAACACAATCCAATACTTCAGCATACGATGTAGGCTGGATAATTTCTGGTCCGAATGCACATATTGTTACACAAGATACCGAGCAAAATACAATTTGTAATTTAACTGCATCACGTGGTATTTCGAATACACAGTTAAACGAACAGTTCAAAAAAATTCTGGTTAGTAGAAAATTCATGTCTTTCTCCAGAAGAAAATTATAGCTAAGAGAAAAGGGATTGCGAGGCACATTTCCTTGATAACTTGACGATGAAGGTCGGCTTACAGTAAGTTTACCATTTCATGAAGATAATCAATTTGGCGAGTCTAGGGAACAAGCATTTAAATGTTTTTACTCAATTGAGCATAAACTGCAAACCAATATTAATATATACACTTAGTACAAGGATTTCATGAATGAATACGAAATGAGAGAGATAGACGAAAATAATTTACAAGACGGCTACTATTTACCTATATGCATCTTACACGCAGATCAATAAAAATTTTCTCAGATAGCCAAGCAGCTATAAAAGCTCTTGGCTCCTACCGGTGTAACTCCAAAACGGTATGGAACTGTCAGAAAGCTCTAAATCATTTGGGCAAGAACAACAAAGTGACTCTGGTCTGGATACCCGGCCACTCTGATATGGAAGGTAACGAAATAGCGGACTCCTTAGCCAGAGAAGGAGCGGGATCACGATTCATCGGACCAGAACCAATACTTGGCATATCTTCAAGTACGGTCAAGATGGCTATCTCAACCTGGGCTGAAAGGCAAACTCTCCAGTATTGGCAAGAGTTACCAGGATTAGTTCATTCGAAGGCGTTTATAAAATACCCTTTGAAATCGAGAGCAAAGAAACTTTTTAGAGTTAAACAGGATAAACCTGAAAACTCTAACAGGCCTATATACCGGGCACTGCCGACTAAACTATCATCTGCATAAACTCGGCCTAGCGGAAAACGCCGAGTGCCGTCTATACCTGGAGGATGATGAGAAGGCAGATCACATCTTATGCACCTGTCCCGCTGTGGAGAGGATCCGATTCTCAATATTTGGCAAAGGGCAACTGCTGCCAGAGGATCTGGACACATTCTCACCCAATAAAGTTATCAGTTTCATTAAGAGACTGAACTTATTGGGTGAAATATAATTAGGCGTGAGCCACAATAGGCCTGCTGATGGCCGCAGTGGAGGGTCTACTGAGACCCACTCACAACAAACCTAACCTAACTATTTACCTTATCACAATGTACTTAAAGCAGACAGTCTAACCACAACATTTCGTGTGGTCTTGAGCCTCCATGAAAACAACAAATCAAATCAAATCAAATCATTCTATTGATCAATATTTACACCTTGGTGTTTGATACGTCATTTATATATATATATATATATATATATATATATATATATATATATATATATATATATATATATATATATATATATATATATATATATATATATATATATATATATATATATATATATATATATATATATATATATATATATATATATATATATATATATATATATATATATATATATATATACATATATATATATATATATATATATATATATATATATATATATATATATATATATATATATATATATATATATATATATATATATATATATATATATATATATATATATATATATATATATATATATATATATATATATATATATATATATATATATATATATATATATATATAAAACAAACAGCTTATTTTTTATTAATGAGGATGCGGTCCAAATTTTGTTGGGTTAATAAAGAATACTCTTTTCTACTTTGCCAAGCTTTCGAAAATATTTTATTTTCTTTCTCAAGACTACAAAAGAAGATAAAAAGGGTTCATAGTTACATGTAAAAAAATTATAAAAAACATTTTTTTACCTTATGCCAGTAAGTTGAGGTTATAAGTTAAAACTAACATCACGTTACACATTAAAATTTCACTATGCAATGTTGACATCTACTTTATGTTATTTAATACATTTTAATTGCTGCATAATGACCAAGTTAATCGAATAATAAGTATGGGGATTCAACCCCATAGTGGATGTGCTCCACTACTCTAGTACATGTCAACTGATAATTGGTTCAAATGCAAATTACTCTACACCACAAGTATTTCATACCAACTCACCAAACAATCCAACCAAAATATAACTAAAAACCGCGGGCATTTTTCAAAATCCTGCAATTTATGAGAAGTTTGAATTTAATCAAATTTCCCTTCAGACAGGTGTGCTTGAACTCGGTGGCGTCCAGTCACGTGGCTAGAAAACCTCCTATATTGTCACTAAGTTATCTAGTTCCTGAGAATACTCCCCGAATAGAAACAACCCTCTATCTGATTTAGTTTGTGAATTTGCCATGTAAACTTGGCCAGTTTTTTTCCCTTAGGATCGGTGCTACGGTCTTGAATCGAACGTATTGTAAAGGACCACCCCCCATTGATTGTCACAGGGTTAATTCCCAGCAACACGCTGAAACCAAGACTGAAGCAACGAACCGAAATGGAAAAAAAAAAAAAAAAAAAAACTGTCCGTAACTTTATTTATTTAACTAAAAGGTGAAGCCTTCGTTGTTGGAAATAAATCAAAAGGTGTATTCAACCCCCTATATTTGTCACTGGGTCTTTTTTGCCCCTTGCTTACTCCCCCTCAACGTGTCTTTCACCTTTTGTTTTCTTTCAAACACAGAAATAAAATATATTACACTTCCTCTTCCCTCTGTGTCTAGTTAAAAGAATGTAAAATAGAATTTTCTTCCTCATTTTGTTGTTCGTTAGGTTAGTTTTCTCTGAGCTCGGTATCACGGCTCCTGACCAAACGTCCTGTTGGAATTACACCCCCCAATGATTGTCACAGGGTTAATTTCCAACATCACGTCGAGTGGTAAGGACAGCAACACAGGATTCAGCGAAACCTATCCATATTTTTTATTCAATTTTTAATTGATAAATTGAATTAAGACCAAGAAGAGAAATATACTATACTTTTTCTGTGGAACCAGTTCCGAAAAAGTATCACAATTGCCTATAAGAGGCAAGGTTGGATTACAGTAGGAATTCCACCCTGAGTAGTGAATTGTCACTGATCCTCCATTCAGAGTAACACTCCACTGCACCACCCAAAGTCAACAAAAAGTTAAAAAATGTTTTAAATTTATTAGTAAATTGTCAAAATTAAATGATTAACCATTTTTTATTCTCCCTCCCCTATTCGTTTCATCATTGTGGAACCCAAGTCTCCAGACAGGAGTACAATCAAGGATGATCCCCCTATTTTATGTCACTGAGTTCATCCCCGACAACAAACCTACCAGGAGCAAACGTCCCACACTGATGGAACCTGATTTGAACCTATGGATTGTTTTTTCCCTCTTTGTTTTCATCTTGGGACCCAAGTCCTCAAGTGGAAATACAATCAAGGATGACGTCTAAATTCATCCCTGACAACAGACCCACTAGGGACAAACATCCCAAGATGGCAAAACCTAATTTGAAAATGTGGTTTAACTGTTGATGTGAAGCAAATATGAATAAATACTACTTAAACTATCTATATCAGTTCTCCTATTCATTGGATTATTTTCCTTGTTAATTTCTACCATTTCAAGGAAAAGTTTTTTTTTCAAATTCGTTTCTACATTTAAGATTTTTGGTTGGTTAAAATTTATCTTATGTCCAGTAGCAATTGAGTGGTCTGCTAAAGCACACGAGAGTTTGCCGTTTCTACAATCACTTTTATGCAATGTAATACGTGATTGGAGCGACTGTGACGTTTGACCTATGTATTTCATTTCGCAGTTGTGACAAGGAATACTATATACAACATTCGATTTTTTTCAGAGCCTCATCTTTGTGCTTCACCTTAGTATAAATAGTGCTGAGTGGTTTTGCTGTTTTTTGGGCAATTTTTATTGATGGTTCATGTGTGAAAATATTGATAATTTTCGAAGTTAAATCTTTGATGTATGGTAAGGACCCATATCTCACTGTAATATGTTCGTCAATATTATTATTACTATTATTGTTGTTACTACTTACATGTAGTGTGTTAAAAAGTAACTTCTTCAAAAGTTTTGGTGGGTACGAATTATCTAACAGTAAATTGTACAAGATTTTCAAATTCTTTTCTACCAGGGAGGGTGTGAAATTTTTTTAATTCTATTTTTTAACGCCAGCACTAGGTTGATTTTCATTTTCTCATTGTGGTGAGATATGTAATTCATATATCTCCCAGAGCTGGATGGTTTTCTGTACCAATCGAGGATGACAGTGTTATCCTGTCTCCTTATAACATGTGTGTCCAGAAACGGAACTTTGTTGTCTGTTTCTTTTTCAACAGTAAATTGAATGTGTGGGTTGTAGTTGTTAAAAATTGTCTAGCACCCTGTCAACACTATCCTCTGGTAAAGCACAAATTATGTCGTCTACGTATTTTTTTAAAAACTCAAACCGAACGGGAGATCTCTTAGACATTCGTCTAACAGGTCGTCCATAACAAACTGAGCTATTATGGGCGACACTGTTGCGCCCATTGGTGTACCTAAAACTTGTTTGAAGAAGTCACCTTCAAACACACAGTAAGTCGTATCAAAAATAAAACTAACAATTTCTATAAATTTATCATATGTCATATGACAAAAAGTACTTATTGTGTTCCATCTTTTTTTGAACATTAGTATAAATTAAGTCTATCGGAATATTAGTGAAAAGTGAAACAACATCAAAACTGACCAGCACGTAACCCACTGGTAATTGTTTTTCTTGGGAATAAATTCAGAAAATGCAAAGGAATCTTTTATATAGTATTCGTTATCTTTGTCGTACGAATTTGTTAAAATATCTGTTATAAATTTAGCAATTTTACTATTAGGAGCATTAATCGATGAGATAATCGGTCTTAGTGATAAAACAGGTTTGTGAATTTTAGGTAACCCATAAAATTTGGGAGGAACAGAGTTGTATATGGTCATAGACTTTGCCAAGTTCTCATCAATTAAGTCGTTGTTCTTTAGGTTAGAAACTAATTTATTCGCCTTTTTGTTGGTAAGTGGACTTAGGGTCCCTATTCAGTTTTTTATAATATGTAATATCTGACAAGATGTCAGTACTTTTTTCTAAGTAGTCAGTAGTAAAATTTGGACCGCATCCTCATTAATAAAAAATAAGCTGTTTGTTTTTTAACTAGTCGTCCACTACGTCTACCAGTTTTTTTTAAATATATATATATATATATATATATATATATATATATATATATATATATATATATATATATATATATATATAATATATATATATATATATATATATATATATATATATATATATATATATATATATATATATATATATATATATATGTATATATATATATATATATATATATATATATATATATATGTATATATATATATATATATATATATATATATATATATATATATATATATATATATATATATATATATATATATATATATATATATATATATATATATATATATATATATATATATATATATATATATATATATATATATATATATATATATATATATATATATATACAGGGTTTTTCACTTAAAACTCCGCACGCAATATCTCGAAAACAAATAGAAATATTTAATTTCTGTAAAAAGTAGTCAATGTATGGGGTCAAGTAGATATTTTTCAAAGTTTAAAAAAATTCGACGCCTACTAAGAGCTAAGCGTCGCGACGCGTCGAAAATATAAATCGATTGCATTGACTTTGAAATTACGCGCATGCAAAAGTACATGTTATTTATAAACTTTTTTGTTATTTACTCGAACTTATTTATTTTACTCATTTCTGAGTTATACCGGTTTATAGTAAACATTTCTTGATTGACAAAAAAATGCGATTTCGGATGCCGACTGTATAGGCTAAACATGTGACAGTATGTTTTACAGTATTTTGGTGTCTACAGAAAACTACTTCAATCTTAGTATCACATTAAGAATTGCAACCCTCTGTAGTTATATTTTTAAATAAAATATGCTTTAACATTTTTATTTACGATTTGATTTTTTTTCAAAAACAATAAGGTTCGTCTTCTAGCTAACACTAACTCAGCCTAAATTTCAATTCTATCGAACTTTTCCTTCTTAAGTTATCGTGCTTACAAGAAACGTGACGGACGGAGAGACGGACAGACAGATATGAAATCTTTTTCTCTACGAAAGCGATATTTACGGTTTTATAAATGTGCCGATCAAATGCAATATACTCTTCGTTTTCTTGCGCAATGTTCTTAAATCGCTCATTGCTCGAAATCCACTGCATTTATTGACTTTAGTAATAGAACCTTTTTTGTGACAAATTTTATAAGAAATATTTTCTATAAGTATAAAATTTTTAGTGGGGCCGACGGTTTCTGAGAAAAATGCATAAAACTACGGCTGGGTGCCTTCTGGGTGGTTTTTGGGGTTAAGCGACCACTTTTTACTTTGGAACTTTTTTGATTTCGAAAGCTATTCACTTGTGGTAAGTGGCAAAACTTTATAATTTTTTTCTCCTATTCCACTATTTTTACAATCACTTGTTTGTAAAGCAAAATTTATATTAAAATCACCACCGACAATTATTTTATGTGTTTTGAATTTACTACATAAAATTTGTAGGACTTCAGACATATTTTCTTTAAAAATGAATTTATCCCCACTTGGAGAACGAGATACAGTTACCATAATACAGTTTAATGAGTTCACTTTTATGCAACAGTTTTCAAAGTATTTTTCTACATTAAATTCATTTGTCAGATTAATTTCTGTGGATAGAACATTGTTTTTAATAAAAATACATACCCCTCCATGAATGCTCTCTGATCTAGAAAATATAGCTGCTCTATTATAATTTTTAATTTTGTATAGATATTTTCATCATCATGTAACCAGTGCTCACTTAATAAAACAGCGCTAAAATTGTTGTCTACTAAAATTGATTCTAAAGAGTTACATTTATTCTTTAGACATTGTATATTCAAATGCAATACTGCAACTTGCTCTTTTAAAACACTCCGACTATTTTGGACTAACTTTGGATTAACTACTGTTGTGTCATTAATTCTGAGTCTTGGGTATAAAAAATTAGTGTTAGAAATTTTTTGATTTATTGGTGGGATAGCCATTTTCACTGATGGAAATGTCTGGAACTATTGGTGTATTATATAAAATGTTCACCGATCTTTTTTTCTGTTGAATTTATTTGGTTAAACAATTCATCCTCAATTTCTTCTAATAAAGGTTTGTTATTTCCTGGTCGTCAATTCGTCCTCAATTTCTTCTAATAAAGGTTTGTTATTTCCTGGTCGTTTAGTTTTTGTTATCAATAATATATCATCCGTTTTCTTATTTATGTAGTTTGCTGTATTTTGTGTATTAACAGAAGATTCCACTTCTTTTGTCTTTTCAAATTCTACCCTTAATTGCTCTAGTGGTTCATTATTGTCTATGAATATTAATGATTTTTTATGGTTGGGTTGTCCATTTGTGATTAAGTTAAAAAGATCCTTAGATATAATATCTTTGTTAATAATATAGTTCTCTTTATTTATTTCATAATACATAATATTTCCCTCAGATATCCTATTTAATTTCTGAATATATGTATTCAGTTTATTATTATATTGGTAAATTTGTTTATTTAAAATGGGATTTTTTGAATATGGTACTGAAGAAAAAATTACATTGGCAGTGCTACACATTTTAAGTTTTCCATGTATGTAACGGAAAGATGGAAATTGTTTTTTATTGAGGGAAATTGTTTTTTATTGAGATCATTTTTGCCAGCTAGTATAATTATAGTCATTTTTTCTGAAATCTTTCGCAAGGCACTCAATATTTTCAATGACGTTTTCCAAGTTCGCATTATTTGCTGTGTCTGCAAAAGGTCTTACAATCATACATGTGTAGATATTTCGTCATAAGAAATACGAATTATTAAATCTAAGAAATCACTTAACTGGTCCTGTCTCAGTTGTTTACAAGTCACTGACGATATCAACGAACTAAAGTCTGTAGTTCTTGAATTAAAAAGGGAGCTTGCTAATTTTCAGTCACAGAATAGTCATAATTCTCGCAAGCTGTTAGAACCGAGTGATTTTGAAGATATTATCCATGAAGTGCATGAGCGTGAAAAGAGGAAAAGTAATGTTATTTTCTATAATGTGGCTGAAACTGAGATGAAAATAAGGACATCAGAAGGTCCCATGATAAACAAAATGTTAATAACGTACTGAGTTACCTGGCAATAAGTGCAGATGTAAATAATGTCATATGCTTAGGCAAATTTGACCCTTCTAAGACTACTCCGCGTCCTATTAAAGTATTATTTAACCAGCAATCTACTGTCCATAATATAATTCAGAAAACTAAAAATCTAAAAAACAGCAATAAGTATAAACATATTAATATATCTTTGGATCGAACTCCAAAACAAATTTCATACTATCGCAGTCTCAAGTCTGAGTTGGAAGATCGTCAGAAGAATGGTGAGCAAAATCTCAAAATTAAATATATCTACGGTATGCCAAAAATAATTTCGTTAAACTAGATTTGCCCAATGGAGATTCTGTTTCTAGTTATTATACATGCTACTTTCAAAATGTTCGAGGTCTACGTACTGAAAGCAGATGAATTTTACTCATCAGTTAGTGCAACGGAATTTGCTTTCATCGGTCTAGTTGAAACTTGGTTTTCGGACGATATTAATAGCTGTGAATATTTCTCTGACTGTTATACTGTGCTACGTTGCGATCGTAATTTTCAAGAAACCAATCTATCTCGTGGTGGAGGTGCTCTATTAGCTATTGACAGTACTTTTTCCTATGAAGAAATTTATATGAATTTTATTACAAACATGTTGGTATATGTTGATATAGTTGGTTGTAAGTGTTTCTTAAATAGTTATTATATATTATACATTTATGTAATTTATCTACTGCCATACCTGTCAGCAAGTGATTTAGAACTATTCTTAGATATATTTGGGCATATGATAAGTGATCAAAATAATGTCTTAATAATGGGCGATTTTAATGTAACCACCTTTAATGATGAAAGTGTCTCTGAAGTTAGATCTCAATTAGTTAGAAATTTCACTCACTTTAATGATCTTAACCAGAAAAATGAGATATCAAATGCAAATGATCGGTTGTTGGATCTAATCATGACAAACATACAATGTAACGTAATTCATGACAATGCACCATTGGTTAGAGAAGATCCACATTATCCCGCGCTTTATATGACTCTGTCGGCCAAATTTTCCAAGCAAACAATATTTGCCAGCGGTGATGCTATTAAATCTTATAACTTTCGTAAAGCGAATTTTCCATTATTATATGAATCTTTACTTAACATTGATTGGTCATTTCTTAACGAGTTTTCAGACGTAGATGCAGCTTACGAGAGTTTCTATCTTAAATTATATTCGTTATTTGATTTATATGTTCCTCTACATAAAAGTAGAAAACGTGTGTATCCTGTGTGGTACACTCTCGAATTAATAACAAATATTAAACTTAAGAACTTTTACAGAAATAAACATAGAAAGACAAATAATCATATCTATTTAGAAGATTTCAAAAGGTTGTGTACAATAATAAAAGCTCAAATCACTGAGGCTTACAATATATATATAAAAAAAACTGAAAATAGTATCATAACAGATTCATATCAATTCTGGTCTTTTATCCATAACAAAAAAGGCACAACACGTATACCAGGTAAGATGCACCTTAATAATTCTATTCCATACAATACCCCTGACAACATTGTAAATGGTTTTGCAAATTATTTTAATAGCGTTTTTATACAAGATAATGTTGACTCCGCTAGTTTGAGTAATAAATTAAGTAATATGCCTTGTATTAACATCAATTATTTTACCGAGGAAGTCATACAAACTTCAATAAATTAAAAAATAAAATGACAGCCGATCATGACCTAGTTCCAAGTTATTTAGTTAAGGACTGCTCTGGAGTTTTCATTAAACCGTTGGCTATAATTTTTAATTTGTCATTACGTACGTCTCAATTTCCAAATTGTTGGAAATTAGCCAGAGTTTGTCCAGTGTTAAAAAATGGTGATAAAAGTAATTTAGCAAATTACAGGCCCATTACAATTTTGTCTAATTTCGCGAAGGTCTTCGAGATTTCCATATACAATCACGTCTATCCTTCAGTAAAAAAATCGCTTTCAATTGTTCAACATGGTTTCATGGAGCAGCGCTCAACTGTAACTAATTTAGCCCTAATTACGCAAAAAATATCGGAAACCTTAGATGCGCAGGGACAGGTGGACGTGGTGTATATGGATTTCTCAAAGGCCTTCGATACTATTAATCATTCTATTATAATATCTAAACTCGCATATTTTGGGTTTTCCTGTAGTCTGATTAATTTCTTTATTTCCTACTTGGATAATAGATTACAATACGTAGCATACAATGGGTTTAAGTCGGATATGTATACGGCTACGTCTGAGTTCCGCAGGGCTCCAATCTTGGACCGCTTTTATTTCTTCTCTTTATTGATGATGTCACTAAAGTGATTGACTGTGATAAGCTCCTGTTTGCAGACGATCTAAAAATATATGCTAAGATTAACACAATACAGGATTGCTTATTCTTACAATCACAGGTTAACTTGCTTATAGAATGGTGTACTACTTCCAAACTTAATCTAAATGTATCTAAGTGTAAAGTCGTAAGCTACTCGCGAAAGAACAAGCCAATTTTATATGAGTATTCTCTAAATGACCAAGTGTTAGATAGGCAAAATTCAACAAAAGATTTAGGCATACTGTTTGATAATAAATTATCTTTTGCCGAACACATAAACAATCTAGGACTATCATCCTCAAAGACTTTAGATTTCATTATCAGAAATTGTAAATCTTTCACTAACGACGCTGCGTTGAATGTTCTTTATTATTCACTTGTACATTCCAAATTGGAGTATGGATCTCTAATTTGGTACCCAATTTATGAGAACCATTCAACATATCTCGAATCTATCCAAAGAAAATTTTTAAAATTCTTAGCTTATAAAAATGATCGTGTATATCCTGGTCGAGGCTTCAACCACAAATTACTTTTATCTAGATTCGAGATGTCATCATTAAAGACTCGACGGATTATGAACAGTTTAATTTTTCTCCACAATCTGCTTCATAATAAAATTGACTGCTCACCACTTCTTGAACTCCTTAATTTTAGAGTACCAACTTTCATATCCAGACAAAATATCACTTTTTCCACACCTAATGCAAGAACCAATGTCATTAAAAGTCGCCTATTTACGTTATGTCACATAATTTTAACTCTGTATCTGATCTGTGTGATATTAATCTCTGTTCAGTTCTATCCTTAAAAGAAACCATTCATAGACACTTTCATCCATAGCTTAACTATCCCACCATTATTGTTATGTTGCCTACTTTATTGAATAATTATGTTTATAACTCGATCTAAATTGCTGTCATTATTATTTTATATTATTGTCACCCTATAGTGCTATATTATTGTAGTTATATGTATTACTTTGTTTAAGTTAATTCTACTATGTACCCTTATAATATAATTTTTTTTTCTTATTGTATTTCATACATTTTGTCCTGTAAGTGGATTTTCTGTTGGGCAAATAAATAAATATTATTATTATTATTATTATTATAAGGCTTCACAATGGATATCATTTTGTGGTCTTTTATAAAGCTTTGTAGTTTGGGTCCAATACTTTTCCCAAGCTCATCGCTTAGCAGGGTAATTTTATTCCCCATTTCGTTGAACCTATAATAATTTTTGTTATTTGATAGGTTATTATTTTTATGCAAAAAAAATATCTGGTTGAGAATCAACCGGTCTTGAAGTAATTTTTACTTTTTTCTTCGTCTCTTCTTCCACAATGTCATTTTGCAGCATGATAGATTTATTTGTGGAAGTAGACTGATCTTTTTGTATAGTGCTATCAGTTTGCGTATTTACTGTTTTTGTTTCAGTTTTTCTTACTAATTTACTTTGAATCCTTATCTGGTTCTCTAATTTATAGATTAGTTTTTTCTGCTCGAGAATTTGAATGTTAAACGACTTTTCCATTTCTGTAGCCTCTTCAACCAATAATTCATTTTTTCTTTTTCTTAATGTAGTTATCTTGTAATAAGTTATCCTCACTTAGGTCATGAACTGTCTTTTTCAGTAAGCTTGTCACTTCATCATATTCACTCTTATCACTATCACTTTTACAATAAATAATTTTATTTTCTGTCAAAAATGCTATTTTGTCTTTACTGCGAAAAACACAACTTTTATGATATAAACTAAAGCACTTTGTACAAACATATGTTGTATTTACTTTGGTTTTACAACATTTAAAGGTTTATTATAGGGCTTTGCAAACTCATGTCTGTACTCTGAGGCAACATAGTTGGATACTGATAAGTCTTTAAATGATGTTCTTATGACCGGACCCTGTATACAGGAAGATTTATTTTCAATTTTAATTAGATTTCGTAAACACAATGTAGTATTAATAGCAGAAGTGACTAAACTGTACCGTCAAATTTTGCAAATGAAAATGATTGCAAATATCAAAGAATTGTTTGGCGAGCAAGCAGTGATGACAAACTAAGACATTTCGAGTTCAGACGGTCACATACGGTATGACACCTGCCTCTTTTTTGGAATCTTGTTGTCTGCAGCAAGTTGCTATAGAAAATAAGTTTTAATATTCACTTGCTTATGAAATAATTATAAAGGATTTTTACATGGACGACTTGCTGTCCGATGTGTGTAATGTTGATGCTGCCATCAAATTAAAACAAGATTTAGGTGTTTTAGGCAGCGTGGGATTCATATTGCGAAAATGGATTTCAAATAAATGATCCAAAGGTCCTTAACCCTTCAGTAATAATGTGAAGTTTTATCACACGAGTAATAATGTCGGACTAACAGACCGATATTGACACCAGCCCTGTGAATGGACCTACATGTATGTATAAATACAAAAAAAAGCACGTGTATAAGAAAATAAAGACCAACTAACTTTCTAAAAACCTTTATAAAACCATTTATGCAGCCTTAAGTAACAAATTAACTGAAAAACACAAGACGAAAACATTAAAGATATTGAAACATTAAGATAAGATAAGATAGATAAGATAAGAATCTTTATTGATTGAATAGGTAATTCCTAATATACATACGATGAACGTTAGTTGTGAATATAACATTTTATAATACATAATAAAAATAAAAAGAGAAAAAAATAAGACAAAGTATAACTAGGTAACATTGTTAAATAAAAAATGTATACCATATGTGAATTATTTCTGATAAAGATATATGAACCTATAAAAATAACTATATCTCTTAAATAAAACTGACCTAAATTCTATATAATATAATGTATAACAATCTACTAAATCACCTTGACCTAATGTACTCACTAATTTTAGATTTAAATTCCTGAAGAGTTACTGCATTTTTTACAGAGATAGGAAGTTTATTATAATCATCTAAACCTTTATAAAACAACATCTTTGTAGTATTAGCAAAATTATCTCTAGGTACATATAAATTGTTTCTGTTTCTTGTTGAATAGTCATGTATTTGGAAATTAAAGGTAATAAATTCTTGTAAATAATTTGGAGTCAAATTATTTAATACTTTGAAGATACAAAATAATCTATCACGCACTGACATCCACTGTAATGTGTTTAATATAAGCGAGATATTAGTGGATCTGCTGCATTTTAAAATTATCCTCATGCAACGATTTTGCAGTTTTTGAAGGGCTGATATTTTATTTTCATTAAAGGAGTACATTAGACTAGCACAATAATCAAAGTGAGGTAATATGATTGTGTTATAAACAGTAACAGCAGAGTAGGGAGATAAATCACAGGATACTCTAGTAAAAAAGTATAATTTTTTTCGATATTTTTTTGTATACATAATTATAATGAGCATTAAATGATAAGTAACTATCCAGCATAAAACCAAGCTACTTGAATTCAGTTACAAATTCAACTGTATTAGTATTTATTCTAATTGTATTATTTTGAAAATCAATGGTATTATATTTAAAAGAAGTTGTTAATATCATGGCCTTAGTCTTTGCTACATTTAGCTTCAGTTTATTAGTATTTAAATATTTTTGAATTAGATCAAGAGACTTATTCATTTTGTTTATTGCCATACTTAAATCCTTAATGGATACTGATAAGAGAGTGTCATCTGCAAAAAGATGTATAAAGTCACATTCATGGTGTGTCTTTATATCATTGATGTAAATTAAAAATAATAAAGGTCCTAGCACACTGCCCTGTGGTATACTGAAGTCATTAATTTTAGCTTCAGATAATTTATCATTTATTTTAGTTATTTGCTTCCTGTCTGTTAAATAATCTCCTATCCACAACAGAACTATATCTTGAATACCATAACTCTCTAGCTTTTTTTAATAATAAAGAGCGATCTATGGTTTCAAATGTCCTCTTTAAGTCTAAAAAAACGGCAACAACATAATCACCTTTGTCAACGTCTTGTTTCCATTTAGTTATAGTTAGTTGTAATGCTGTTTCACATGAATGTTTCTTGCGGAAACCAGATTGATTAATCATTAATAAGTTATTATTAGTAAGATATTCTGTAAGCTGTTGGTACACTACAAGCTCTAAAACCTTTTCAATACATGGCAATGTATTAATCGGGCGAAATTCCCATGATTTATTAGTATTTGAGACTTCTTGAATTGGTGTTAGTATGCTAGTTTTTAAATCATTTGGAAATATTCCTGTTTGCAGAGATGTATTAATGAAGTTAAGTAATATGTGACCAATTACACCAAATGTCTCTTTCAAGAATTTACCGTTTAAAGTTTCGTGAACTGAGCATGTTCCATCCAAACTATTTACAATAGTACCTAATTCTTTTAAATCAATTTTTCTAAATTCAGAAAAGCTAGTTAAAACATCATTATTATTATTCCATTCCGCGCCAGTATCAATCGTATCAATTATATCTTTTATACTATCTATAAAGTATTCATTAAATTGTTCAGCTATATTAATATCAATTTTTATTGTTCTTATTTCACCATTTATGTCAAACTGAATGCCATTATTAAAATTAGACGTATTATTTTTATTATTAATAAGTGTTTTCAGAGTTTTCCACATTTTAATGGGATCATTTTTATATATATCTATTTTATTATAATAGTATTGTTGTTTCTTTTGCTTTAGAAGATTTACAACTTCGTTACGAAGTTTTTTGTAATTTTGCCAATTTATCTCATTTTTATTATAATCAAATATTTGATAGTTTAAGTCCCTTTTTCTGCACCTACTCTTCACTTCACAATCATACCAAGGTAAGCAGTTTGACAACACTATAAGTTTTAATGAGTGCAATGTCATCTACAATGTATTGACAGGTAACTAATAAATTATCATATAACACATTTACATCAGTGCAACAAAGTAGAAATTGGGAAGATATCAATTCAAGATTTATCTTATGCATATTTAACTCATTAAGGATTCTAAACGATTTAATAATCTCCATATCTGTTCCAATTTTACCACTAAATAGATTTACAGAAATAACCGAATGGTCAGTTATTTTTGGAATATCATGAATGCTTACATGGACATTGTCAAAATTAGTGAGTACATAATCCACTATAGTTGAGCTAATATTTGTATATCTAGTGAATTCTGTGATATGTTGTTTAATACCAAATGAATTTAACACATTTCTTAACTTTACACAGTAATAATCATGACTTAAATAATTTAAATTGAAGTCACCTATAATAATACTTCGAGTTTTGCTACAAAATATTTCATCACAGATAGTTTCAAAATTATTGCAGAAATCTGCATGACTTGCACTTGGTGAATGATATAAGCTTCCTATCAATAATTTCGTATCTCCATAATTTATTTGAACAACTTTACACCAATAATTACTTTCCAATACGTATGTTTTAAAGTCAGCAAAATTTATATCTATTCTAATAAATATTAATACCTCACCTGTGTGTCTCGACATAGAATCACACCTCACTAGATTATACTGATATAACTGTAGCTCAACATCATAAATATCTGCGGTGGTTCTTGATTCACTTAATAATATTATAGCAGGATTATAACAGTTAATATTGACAATAAGCTCAGATTTATTAGACAAAAAACTTTGAATGTTTAAGTACAGTATATTAGGATATTTTAACAGTTTTTTTTGAGAACTTAAATTTTTATTAACTATAGTAGGTCTATTATTTATAAATTTTATTGTTTTATTATGATCTCCATTTGCAATTAGCTCATTTAATTTGTTTTTTATTTCTTTAAAGTATTGATTCTGTTTTTTAGTTTGATCGGCAAAAATTGAAATTCCTGGTATGCTAATATTCCTTTTATTTTTTAATATTGTAATCGTGTCCTCTTTTACTTTTTTAACACAACTTTAATTAACCTATTTTTGTCATTAACAAATTTACCAACACGAAAGACTAAAGCTTTTGATAGATCTACATTTATATCTTTAAATATATTTTTGACTGTGTTTAAGTCTTCTTCTTTGCGTCCTGACTTGATTTAGACTGTGGTTCCTTCACATTCCCAATCATTATATTAGATGCTCTTTGTTGTCGTTCCATTAGTTCAGCTATAACTTCTTCAGATTCAAAGGGATCCATATTCGCAACATTTTCAGTAGTACCATTTATTTTAATGTTTTCTTTAAGATTATTTACTTCTGCTTGCACTTCATGGAGTTGTTTTAAAATTTCAGGGATACATAATAATCCTTGTTTACATGTCTCACATAGAAATGATAATCTACGTTTTTTTAACTGGTAGCACCTTACTTCTGTTTCTGTTAAGTCTGCACATTTTTTACAAAAACCCTTTTTGCACACATCACACATAAAAACATCCCTTGGATTTTCTATTAAGCACTTACTGCAATTTACCATTATGATATTTTGGAAGCCGGTCCTGATCAATATTTATATATGTTTATCAAATCACTTTTTTTCTTCCTTTCTTTTTCAGCTATAAAAATATTTTGCTGCTTTTTCATTAACTCAAATTAAATTATTGCGGCATGCATTAGCAACATTGTTTTTAATTTATTTTAACCTAGGAAAGTAAAAGTAACATATTTTGACACTTTGAAAACAATTAGCACAAAATATAACATTTATTCAGTGTCCATTTCATTTTGATTATTGCAGTCTTGGCACATCTTCAAACAATGTTCTAAGCAAATAAATATTCCTGCCACATTTCTGGCAGGAATATTTTGTTTTTTGATTTTTTTTTTGATGAACAATAATAACACTCATCAGGAAGATTATTCCATTATTGTGGGGCATCCTCATTGCGTAGGTTTAGAAGTTCTTTTATTCTTAGCCTTATTAGTTTAGGAAGATGCTGATTTGTTGATCTTCTTTACAAATAATCATCCATCAAAGACAACATCAATTCTTCTAAAAACTGACTGCGACGTATGTTGGATGAGCTATTATTTACAAAATCTAACGTCAAAAATGGAACACTTGGTATCCTATTATTGAATTTCTTTAAACTGTAGAGCGTAGCTCACCTTATGGTCTTTCGGCATGCCAAAAAAGCAAATGAGTATCTTTTACACGAAGAAAGTTATAAAGGTTATTGTAAACCATTACACCTGTCAAAAAATTTTTAAAATGTCAAATATTTCTGAAACAGCTGGGTTAGGCATAGGGTATCCTACATGTTTTTGACTTTGAATTTTATGCTCTTTTCGAAAACCTTAAAATATATAGGGTATTCCATTTAAAATAAGCAAGTTGATATCGACTCCGGTATAACCAGAAGTGTCAGATGCTTGTAATTATTTTAGTTGGATTGACCACACTGCCATTAGTGATTTTCTAAATTTTCAAAATTTTCTGGTGCGTACTTTTCCCTATATCGATCGATGTAGTTCCTGGTGAGACACCTTGTATAACGAAAGCATTTATAGCTGCAACATTCAGGACACTATAGAAAATTACCATAGGTCACCTCCTCGTTGTTCGTGCTGTATTATAAGTTGCACAAAGTTTATCTACGACTTTTGTAGAATTGTACATCATAATTATTTCAGGTTTCCCAGTTTGTGGGTCTATAGAATCATCGTGATGTAATGTAGACAAAAGTAGTACATGTTTGTTACGTTTGGGGATATATGATACTAAGGTACAGCTTTATTGAAATCCAAACATAGATGAAGAAACCGGCCGTTTTCCCTTTACTGGTAAACCAGTTATCAATTGTCAGATTTCTCTTTGTGCCTGAAATTGGTCTGCATAATCTTTCTACGACAGCGGATTGACTATTAGAGACATTATAAGGTCCATCAGGCTGTGCTTGAACGTACACCTCCATATTTGAAGTATAAAACATTTTAGCATCAGAGAGGGCGAAAATCTTTATTCCAAATTTATTGGGTTTGCTTGGAATATAAATCCGAAAACCACAACGACCTCTAAACGCTTCTAATTTTTCATCTATGGTGACGTACTCCGACAAAAAAATAATTTTTCTAACAGTTAGAATTGAACTTATCAAATAGTTCTCTAATAGGACATAATTTATACAATTTTCTTCTTTTACATCCTGTCAATTTATCATCAAATCTGATGTCTCTAAATCTAAATCTGTCAAGTGACATTGTAAGAAGAAATAGTTCAATTGCCATTCCATTTTTTTCCCACAGATCAGAGGCATTTAGGTGATTGGTTTTTCTTACTCCTGACACGTACAGTAAGCCTAGTAATGCTTTCAATTCAATTTTATCGGTTAGACGAGCAGTTCTGTTTGAAACTGGATATTGGGCAATCGAGATAATCTTACTAGTATTTTCAACAATCATATCCAGAATATCATCATCTATAAAACATTTTCATATGTCTATAGGTGATTTCAACTTCTTAATATCCTCTTTCACTCCTGGTAAATGAGTTATTATGTTTTCAGAACGAGTCCTCACGTTTTTCAGAGGAAAATGTTTTGTCCACTTCGTTGATCCAACTTCATCAAGGAAGTCGGGTTCTCTAGTAGAGAATTTACTTGTAACAGTACCATCCTTTTCGGAATCTGACAACTCTTGTTCAGAATCCGTATTTATGTCAAGTACTTCAACATTATCTGGTTCATCCTCATCCGCAGAGTTGTCGTATTCACTAACATACGGATTTGTTTCTTCCACTAAATATAAAAGTCTAGCCTGATCTGCCTCATAAGACATTCAGTTAAAGAAAAAATCGTTTTAGTGATACATTACATGAAAAATAACAAGAATAATACTTACCTACTTCTGAAATTATTTTGTGGCACGAGCAAGCATTTATATTCTGATAATGCCACTAACTATGTAGGTGCGAATTATGAGTTAAATAAAATTGCTCACTTAAATAACGATAAAACATTTTAATTTAATCAGGTCGAGTGGCACTTCATATCAGCTCGATCACCCCATTTCGGGGGAGTATGGGAGGCGGCGGTTAAGTCTGCCAAACCACCTCAAGAGAATAATGAATAATTTGAATTTTATGTATGAGGAGTTTCACACCCTCTTGACTCAAGTGGAAGCAATTCTAAACTCCAGTCCCCTTATCTCTTTCCAATGACCCGAGTGACATGGAAGCACTCACACCTGGACACTTTATTATTGACGAGACTCTCACATCTCTTCCTCAAGAAAATTTACATGATGCCAAGTTTAATCGTCTGTCTCGATTCAAGCATCTTCAGCAAATCACGCAGCATTTTTGGGCCCGCTGGTCTAAGGACTACTTACATACATTACAACAGCATACAAAGTGGAAATTGAAATCCAAGGAAACTTTACTCACTGGTGCGCTAGTTTTACTCAAAGACAATAACCTCCCACCTCAGCGTTGGCGGCTAGGCAGGATTATGGAACTTCACCCAGGATCAGACAGGGTCGTAAGGGCAGTGACAATTAAAACAGATGTTGGTTTAGTGAAACGCGCAGTTGCATGCGTGTGTATATTACGAATCGAATAAACATAGCAATTCCTTTTCTTTCGGAATGCGAACATTTCACGGGGTCGGCATGTTGGGTTTGCGATTCAAGGAATTAATGTTTGCATGTTGGCAGCGATATATGGAGGCGCGGCAGTGCGCAGGGTGGCCGAGTTGAAAGACAGTTACGTTAGAGTATCAGACGAGTGTGTGTCTGCGATATGTACTATTCAGTTTTCTTTGTTATTATGTAATATGTAGTAACATTTTGTATTTATTAAAAATATGCACAGCTAAAAAATACAATCCATTAAATTAATATTGAAGCATTAAACAGAAAGAATAGTTCAATTTCTAAATGATAACAACATACTTTTGACAAAACAATTTGGTTTTACTAAGGGAATAAGTACTTGTGATACAATATACGACTTAACCAAAGAAATTATTGATAATCTAAACAACAGCAACAAATGCATAGCAGTTTTTATAGATCTTGCCAAGATGTTTGATACAGTTCCTCATAACAAACTACTTGATGCTTCATCAAACAATGGAGTTAGAGGTATTTTGTTGGATGACTCTGCGAGTTAACTTTCTAACAGAACTCAATGTCTTAAAATGAATAATGTATTGAGTTGTCCAAGCAATATTCAAATAGGAATAATGCAAGGCACTGTCTTAGGTTCTATTCTATTTATTACATATTATATAAACTCTTTACTCAATTTAAATATAAACGGATCATTAATATCTTTCGCTGAAGATATTGTCTTCATTTTCAGTGAAAAAACTTGGGACAAGACAAAGAATTCAGTGATTGAATGTTTAAAGGTTGGCTTGCCTCAAATAGATTATTTCTAAATATAAGTAAAGTTAAGTATGTAGTTTTCTCACTCACATTTTGCACCTAACAAATAAGATAAGAAAGTTAATATACAAGTTTTACATATTACGTGAAATCTGAATAAAAAAACTTTTTATTACAATGAGGACTACCGCGCTTGAGTTCACCACGAGAGGCGTTAGTGTAGGGTAAGGTCCATGTTACTGAACGTTAATGTTCATTATGGTTTTTTAACGCGAGTTTTTAGTAATTTTTATAAAAACTAGCTGAAAAACATTTAACACAATGATGGCAGAAGTGAAAAGTAGTAATTTACTTGCTCAGTAGTGAAATTATTGTACCTATTAGTGGTGTCGTATGTCATTAAAGTTAGGTTATATCAAGCATGAGCATGATGAAAACAACGAATGTGCATAATTATTACTTACAATTTTCTGTAGTAGACTTCTTTGGTAACACATAATCATCAGGATTAAAATGTTCCTTACAAACACACGAATGTTTCGAGGGAATAGTTATCCCTGCGAATCGCTACCAGCCACTGTTTTACGCGAGTTATGTCTCTCGGACGCATATGTCTGCCTTTTGTTTCCGAACAAAATGAAACTGCACAACACTGAGGCATAATTAACAAGTTTTTTTATTTACTGGTGTACGAAATAATTATAACAAAACCCTATAAACTTGTTCTGCGCCTAACAATAACTTTTGACAGGACCTTACTCGCCAGTGGCGCCAACTGGTAAGCTTTAAAATGGTAGCCCTCATTTACAAAGCGTTGGTTAAATCTCTAATCCGTTACGGAATTATTGCATGGGGAGGACTGTATAAAAATACTCTTCATCATCTTAATAAAGAGTAATCTTTAAGAAAAACAAATTTTACTCTACCACTTTTCTTTATTCAGAGAATATCTGCACTGTTCACTCACTTTATATAGTAGCTACTTAGTTGTTCATAAAAACCACAATCTACAAAAACATGTAAAACATCTACATGAGACCAGAAATAAAACTAATAAACACTTACTCATACCAAACAGTCGTAAAAACAAACTTGTGCTTAAAATCATTTGGCATCTAAATTCTACATAATTATACCAACAGATATAATGAACATAATGAATAATAAATATTTTTATAAAAATTGTAAATCATTTGTTACAAAGAAGTACCCAATCTTCTTAAGACATAATATATATGAAATAATTTTTGTCTGATAAATACTTCCTAGTGGTGGCTGGTGAAATTTAGGCTGTCATATCTCAGTATGGGATCCAAGAGAAAGTTTCACCATTTTGAAATTTTATTTTAGATTCATTTTTCACTGCGCAAGTTTCAAAAAGGTGCAACTTTGTAAAAAATCAATATTTTTTATGATATTTTAAATCTGTCGTCATATTTTCCACCTGAAGTTTTGCAAACTTATTCATTTAGTCTTGATGGTTATGCCGTAAAGTATTGCTTGGGTGTCATGCTCCAATACTAAGATATGACAGCCTCAATTTCACCAGCCGCCACTGAACTTGCTATACTTTGTTGTATGGATCTTTGCGCGTGCGTCACAATTACAACATGTATGTCAACTTTACTTTTGAGCAGAGGCGTGTACTGGAGAATAATATTTTTTATATATTTCAACACTGAGATAGGGTATACGCTGAATATTCACCAGCCGCCACTGAATACTTGTTAATGTTCAAAGGTAATTTTCAAGTTATGTGATTCAGACAGCTACTAATATAATGTCAAAAACATAATTGCAAAAATATATGACAATGCCACTGAATCAAGTGACAAACAAGCCAGTCAATGAAGCTGAGACATAGGTTCATAATTGTGTCTTTGTTCCACCAATTATTAACTTATTGGTGCCTGACAAGACATACATATCTCTATATTTGCTTATACTGTAAATGCATTACAGTGGACGCAGGTTGTAACTAATTTGATACACACGTAAAGAACTAAACAACAAAGTATATATCTTATTTACCATTGTAAGTATATTATGCAATGCATAGTATGTTTATATTCTAAAAAAACCTACATTATTTTAGATCTTAATTTTTCTGGCACATATAGGTGTTAATTTATTTAGTTGCCATATAATAAATTTTTAACTTATAAATAGTTACATGCCATATTGTTATCTGTACTGTATTTTTTTTCTTTAATAAATTATTATTATATATTATTATTACACAGGGTGTCGCTTCCTTCAAGGGGGTGATAGAACTAGAAAAATTAAGTTTAGTTTTGTATATAAAGATTTGCCTTAAATCAGTTCATAAGGGGCCCCTTAAAGGGGGTAAGTTAACATATTTATTTGCCAATAAATTCAAAACATCTTAGTTGTAAAAATTAAATTTGGACCATTTATTAATTTTAATATGTTACATATTTCATCAAATTCCTATTTAAATTTGTAATGTAATTTAAGAAGTGTTTATAAATAACCAATTTATTTTTTTTATTCTTGATTATCTTCTGAACTTAAGATACAAACAAAATAATATTAATTAGAAAATTATTGTAAATAAAATGTATTTTTTTTTGTCCTTAAATTACTTGCTTTAATGCGTAAAACGATATTTTAAATTGCTCTACAAAACAATAGTTGAAAATATTGTGGAATTATATATATGTAGTTATCTTCCATTATTGCATACCTATCCTGTATTGCAATATTAAAATACAAATAACTCCAAAACGATGGCTTCTATCAAAATTTAGTAAGAGCATATTTTTTATGCAGTTTTTAACACTGATGCCTTTTTCCGATTTAAATGTTTAAAAAAACATAAGGCAAAAAATGAAAGCGAAAATTCACCCTCACACCTTTTGTAACTACCCCAACAAATCCTGACATTTAGATAATAATTTGATAAAATATGCAACATTATTAAAATAATAAACGGTCCAAATTTAATTTTTGCAACTTAGATGTTTTGAATTTATTGGCAAATAACAAAATAACTATATTGTACTTGCCCCTTTCAAGCGGTTGTAGCTTCCTTATGAACTGATTTAAGGCACGTTTACAAAACTCAACTTATTTTTTCTAGTTCTATCACCCCCACTTAATTATGGAAATATTGAAAAATATGTCACACAGTTCCCTTTCTACACTTAATAAATAGTTTTGTTTACCATATATGTTTTTTGGATTTTGTTATACTTGTATTATTATAATAACTAATTACAATTTCTTACCATGTATGAGCTCTTGGGTAATTATCTGATGATCCCCATTTTTCAATAGTAAATAATTGAGGTCCATTGCTACCATAGAGCTCTTTAAATCCATTCATAGGAACCCGTGAAGTTCCAGTCACAAATTGTAACAGTCTCGCTCTCATTTCGTTACTAAATGATAAAACAACCTAAAATATTACTAATTACTAATTTTGGTAAATACATGATATTAAAAACAATATTCAATTTTCCAAGGAAATGAGAGACAAGGCAGAAAGAATTCATTTAAAAGCAGTTTTGCACTTGTGGATGCTCAGTCTGTACTTCAATATTGCATCAATTTTGAAGAGGCACGTGCATTTTTAACGCATTGCTTTTAAATGGGGATGTCCCACTAGATTGGAAGTTAAATTTTTTTTAATGTACATGATTCTACATTATTTAGCAATCAATATCTATAAGTGGTTGATATTTAAAACTTTTTTACCATTACAAGATTACAATTTAACTTTAACCCTTTCGCGCCGAGATATGCAAAAAAGTGGAGTGAGCACCCAACAAGTGTGAATCATCTTTACGAGAAAATAAGCAGCAGGATGGACACAGAGGAAGGAAAATTTTGGAGTCTAGGACGTTACAGAACAGGTAGGATCTAATAAAGGATAAAAATCTGAGGGAGTTAAGGGACAGTTAAAAATAATGAGAGTGACAAAAGTAAATTTACTATGTAAAGTACTACAACTTTTTTATCTACAAATGGAAAACAAGGAAACAGCATTTTAATAACATTAAGAACTTACTCTCCAAAACCACTGTATAACAATGTGGTTTGAATGGTAATCTCCTTTATACAATGTATTCTGTTTCCAGTCTTTTACATCAATATGCTGAATTCCACACATTAAGAGTTCTAATTCGTTTTCATCAAAAATTTTTACTAGATTTAATGGAATTAAATCACTAAAACCATCCAAAAATGCATTCATTTGTTCTTGTACTCGCCCAACAAAACGCCATTGTATTATACATCTAAAAAAGATTAACTAAAGAAGCTAGATATTCTTCTATCACATTTAAGAGGAATATTTGTGGCCAGTCTGGCACTGGCACAAAAAAATATGACAAAAATTTTGTAACGAAAATTCACCCTTACCCTCCTGTAATTACCCCAATAGATCATATTTAAATACAAATTTGACAAAATAACATTATGAAATTAATAAATGGTACAAATTTAATTTTTGCAATTTAAGACATTTCAAATTTATTGGCAAATAGCTATGTTGTACTTACCCCTCGTATGGGGTTATAGTTCCCTTATGAAATGATTTATGGCAAATGTTTATATACAAAACTCAACTTACTTTTAATAGTTCTAACACCTCCTTGAAGGAAGGTATTTAATTATGGGACATCCTGTATACAAAGTATGTAAAGTCACTTACTTAATATATTCGTCCTTATTTGAATTATCAAGGGATATATCTACACCTCCTTCAATCAGCTCATGTACAGATGTGTGCCCAAATGATTCCTCATCAACAGAAAATGTTAATTCAAGATCAGAAGGATTATTTTCTTTGATCCATAAAAGAGATTTGTAATATTCAGAGTCTACTGATTCCATATCTTTTAAATCTATTGATTTAGATAACATCATCTTATAAAAAGGTCTAATAAAAAAGGCTGAAAAAAAAAATTGTATGTATATTATATTACATACATACCGAGAACTCAACAAAAGACACAATTGCAGGCACCTATGAATTTTCGAATGCATGATTTCATTATAGACATGCGTTTGAAAATTCATGTGCCCTTGATGGTGTTATTTGTTGATCTCTTGGTATTAGATATTAAGAATTATCTGATTAACAATAGTATCTTGTATTGTCTGCAATTTATTAACAGTGGCATCCCACAATGATTTCCGCACCTTTGCGTAATAATTTATAGAACAGTGGTTTACACTGTCTTATAAATTATTAAAATAAATAAATAAACCTGTGCCAAAAGATGATTAGTTTTTGAAAAAAATATTTTTGCCTACCCAAAAAATGTTTCACCTAACAAAATATTAACCTGAAAATTAAATTTAAATGTCAAACACTTTATATTATGTTGAGAACACTCCCCGATTTCGTTTTCAAAACTAAAGAAAAATTTCTTTAATAAATATATTGACTTTTGTATCAATGTCAAACATGACAGTTTTCTGTTTATATATTTTCATAGGCACGTGAATCTTTAAAGCACATTCACATTATAAATTACAAATCATTTGCAATCAGGGATGAGCAACGACGGGTCGACTTCGTCGACGTTATTAGATATTATCTGAATAAATTTGAAAAAATTTGTTGTTGTAAATTAAAATTAACGTAAATATGTATTTATTGATTTACATGTGTTTAATTTTATGTGGCTTCACTTCATAATATTCCAGAGTATCGTATTACAGCTACATTGCAGATAACAAATTCTCTCCTAGAATTATAAATTATCCATCAGCACTCGCTTTGTTCCAAGTCTGAGAAACGCTTATCTAGCTCAACTAGTAAACTTATAAATTGATGTCATAACCTTTTTGAACTTAGTTCTATACTCACTATGTTACAATAAACATTTTTACATTTTAATTCATTTTATTCTTCAAGAGTCAACGTTGACTTTCAATTAAATAAAAACAGTTTTTAAAAAGTTATTTATGTAAATAAAAATATAATTGGCGCAGTCGGTAGAATCCGTTTAACAACGTAGAACAAGAAGCCTAACTGGTAGTGCAACGCATTACAACAAGGAAAATATCTGCAGAAGGTACCTAACTAGTGAAAGTGAGCCTACAAGAACAAGGAGCCCTTCCACACTACGTTGGCGGATCCTAATCCCTTAACGGAAGAACCTTATGAAGAAAACAATTACGTAAGACATTTAAGAATCAACTCGTCATCATTTTCAATTTTTTTCAAGTAACAAACTATTTTATTTAATTTTTATTTTATTTTATTTTTTTTGATTTGGCACTGATATTTCTAACTGTATCCACTCGCTATATATACGTGTGTAGAGGTGAGCGTGAAGTACAGTTCGACTTGAAGACCAAACATTTTATTTTTACATACTTATTAGTTGGCTGATATGTCTAACTGTATCCACTCGCTACATATACGTATGTAGAGGTAAGCGTGAAGTACAGTCGACTGAAAGACCAAATTAATTTTAATACAAGTGCATATTTATTTCTATTATACAAGTTCCATACTATATTGCAAACTAAATATCTACCACAATCAATATTAACATTACAAAACATATTTTTATAGTAAACTAAACATTATTTTACTATTTTTATTTATTTTTTTACTTAATTTTATTTTCGATAAAATCTAAATATCAAGCAACATATCTCACAACTGAAAATACCAGTATCGAACTATACAAATTAAGTGAAATTTTTCAATTGTACCGGAATTCGATAGTAACCCTATATTTTTACAAACTTTTATAAATGCCTGCAATCATGACCAGGGCATGGCAGTAGACGATCAACGAATCTTACTAACTTTGCACATAAAAAATAAACTTTGCGGTAAAGCTGCAGAATTAGTAAATTCACGCAACCCAAATACATGGGGCGAAATCAAGGCATTACTCGATGCTTATTTTGACGATCCACGCGATTTGATCACCTTAACGCAAGACTTACAGCGTGTTCACCAATTGCCAAACAATACCGCTTTACTCTCATTTCAAGATTATAAACACAGAACGCATAAATGCACGCCGCTGTGCAAAAACAATCTCTCACTCTTGAGGAAAAACCGCACAATCTAATTTAATCGAAAATATGACGTTAACTACATTACTAACTGGATTAGAATCATAAACAGGATAAATTGTAAGAGCAATAAACCGTGTCAAAAGAGAACTCCAATTATCTTATGTTGAATCTCAAAAATTTACAAATAAAACAGTAAATAAACCAATGCAAAATCTACCAAAGCCACCTAATTTTAACAATGAAAAATTCTGTTCTTATTGCAAACGCAGCGGTCATACAATTAATAAATGCCGTACAAGACAAAATCAACAATTTCCTCAACAAAATTCAAATTTCAGACCTAATGTTTATCCCAATTAAACACAATTTCCTGGAACGAATTTTCAAAATTTTCCAAATTCTAACTTCCGGAGAAATTTTACCTCACAAAATTTCAATCAACCAGGACCGTCTCAACAAAATAGACCCTCAGTAACACGGCCTAATTCAAATTTTCAAAATAGAACTTTTAATCAAGAAAGTAGTAATTTTTATCGTGCTAACCCACAGAGGACACACCATGTAAATCTTAACGATTATTATAATCAATCAGAATGTCAAACTACCGATTTTTACAACCAGTATGACAATTGTAATAATCAGCAATTTGAAAATTATTGTCCTCAAAATTTCGACTTTTCTGTTAACCAGCAAAATGCACAAGAGAATTATACTGCTAATTCTCAGGATTCGTATGGCAATTATACTGCTAATTCTCAAGACATATATGAGAATTACACCGCTAATTCTCAAAATTTATGCGAGGATTATACTGCTAGGATAGGTCCGGAGTATCCCACGGGTCCTCCAACACAAGTCCAGCAAATATCCCACCAAATACAAAATATGAATCTACTGGACCCGGACGAAGAACGCTTCATACCGTAAATTCAAAAAACCTATACTATATTAAAGACTCTACCAACACATTCAAAATTTTAATAGATAGCGGTGCTGGAATATCTACTTTCAAACCTAATACTTGTAACTCAAAAAAGATACCTAGAAAATATTGTAAATCAAGGCATAACTGATCAAAAATGAATTAATAATGAATCAATTTTCATCCCGTTTATACCCAGCGATCCTCACAAAGTTTACATTTACAATTTGGACATAGAATTTGATGGACTTTTAGGTTCCGACTTTATGGAACATTACGAATGTGTCGTTGATTTTAAAAATAAACGATTAATAATCAATTTTAAAACTTATCAGCTTTTTAAAGTAACAGAAAACTTACCAGAACCTGAAATTTTCAAGTTGTCAAAATAAATTTCAAAATTCTATCCGAAACGAAATTTCGATCGAACCTCGTACTGAGAAATATGTAAATTAAAATTTTTAATTTAGTTATCACTGACGCTATATTGCTAGCGCAGGAAATTGAAAAGATACGATTACCTCTGGTAAAAATAGACGAAAAAGGCGAATTTGTAACAACAGTAATTAACGCAAACGCAATTACTAAAACTATTAATTTTTGCAACCTAAACCTCGAACCAGTTCAAAAATTTAAAGCAAGTTTTAATTTAAATACTCAAAATTTTGACCCACATATACACACGGAGAGAAATTTCCAAATAAAAAATGAGTTACGCTTGGATCATCGAAACAAAGAAGAGGCCAAAACAATAACGCAGCTTTGTTTAGACTTCCAAGACATATTCTACTTAGAAAGAGATAATCTGACTTTCACGAACGAAATTAACCACGCGATCGACACTAATAATTCTAAACCCATTTTTACAAAATCTTATCGGTATCCCTAAATTCACAAAGTAAAAAATCAAGTACCAAAAATGTTAAATCCGGGTATCATTCAATATTCAATCTCACCCTAGTTCGCCTCGGTTTAGGTAGTTCCCAAAAAACTTGATGCTTCTGGCGCGTTGTAGTTGACTACCGGACACTTAACGAAGTAACAGTCGGCGATAAATATCCTCTGCCCAATATATCGGACCTTTTAGGTCAGCTCGGAAAAATGTTAGTATTTTACCACTTTAGATTTGGCATCGGGATTTCACCAACATGAAATCAATTCTGAAGATATTCAAAAAACAGCTTTCACAGTTAAAAACGGGCATTACGAGTTCTTGCGCATGACTTTTAGACTAAAGAACGCTCCATCAACTTTTCAGTGAGTGATGGATAATATTCTACTTGGAATTCAAAACGAAAGATGTCTTGTCTATATGGACATTATCATTTATTCACCTACCATCCACGAGCACATTTCTAGCTAAACCGAGGTATTCAAACGCCTACAAAAAGCTAATTTAAAAATACAACCCAACAAATGCGAATTTTTACGCAAGAATGTCGCATATTTAGGACATCTAATAACAAAGGACGGTGTAAAACCTAACCCGAGTAAAGTTGACGCTATTTTAAATTTTCCACAACCTAAAGACCAAAAAGGAATTAAATCGTTTTTAGGACTTGCAGGTTAATATCGCAGGTTCATTCCAAACTTTTCTAAAATCACTAAACCCATGATCAAACTTTTACAAAAAGACGTCCCCTTCAACTTTGATAATGATTGTTAAAATTCATTTGTCAAACAAACATTGACCACATCACCCATTTTAGTTTATCCAAATTTCGATGAACTATTCGTGTTAACTACGGACGAAATCGCGTTCGCGATCGGCTCAGTACTCTCACAGGGACCTATTGGTAAAGATTTACCCATTGCTTATGCTTCTCGAATTTTATGCAATGCCGAAACTAAGTATTCAACCATAGAAAGGGAGCTCTTAGCCATAGTCTGGTCAGTTAAACACTTTAGGCCATATCTATTCGGTATAAAGTTCAAACTAATTACGGACCATCGACCACTCACCTGGTTATTTTCTATAAAAGACCCAGGAAGCAGATTAGCGCCCTGGAGACTAAAACTCGAGGAATACGATTACGAAATCATTTACAAACCTGGCAAAACTAACAAAAATGCACACGCTTTATCTAGAATAAAAATCAATCATTTTTAGGATTGTTCCAAATTTTAACCGCAAACGAGGACGACACAGATGACGACGAAAACAAAAATAATGAAATTACAGACGAACAAATCGCAAACGAATTAAACATCTTTATTAATTTATATGACAAAATCACATCGATTATTCCAAAATCAATTTTCTAACAAGCAATTGCTAGACAGGGAAATTAAAAACATTATTACGTTCTTTCAACAATGTAAATTACAAGATCTTCATTACAAAATAATTGAAGATATTTTCGAAGAACACCCTAATTTCCACAATATCCAAATTAACACTGCCTCAAGCAAAACTGTCAGGCAACGGAAGTAGTTTATCATTCTCTTACCTTTCGACCCAAAATTTGTTAATGAATCCTTATTTTCACACTATTTAAATATCAAAACGAATTTGACCTCACGCAAACGTATCATGTAGAAAAGAACTTAGATTTGCCAATATTAGAAATCTTATCATTCGTTTTTGCAGAAAAGGATTTAAAATTAGTAATTTGCCAAAATATTGTACAAGTCCCTGATAAAGATCAAATTTCCATCCTATTAGATCAAAATTACTCAGGTAAAAATAATTTACATCGAGGTATAAATGAAACGATTAGAAGAATAAAAGAAAAATACAACTGGAACAGATTAACTAAAGACGTGGAAAACTTTATTAAAAATTGAGAAACCTGTCAAAAGTCAAATGTTTGTCGTGAGAATCTTAGCAATCCATTAGTAATCACGGAAACTCCGAGAACTCCGTTCAAAAGAATTAATATTGACATATTCACACACGAAATCACGCTCTTACTATTCGCGACGAATTAACAAAATGTACTTAAGCTTACGCAATTCCAGATAGAACCGCTAAATCCATTGTCAATACCCTATTATTATATTTCCAATACGATGGTACACCTTTAAGGATACATTGCGACTATGGTCGTGAATTTGACAATAGTTTATTAAAAGATCTTTGTACACTATGTGACATAAAACTAACATTTTCGAGTGCAGGACACCCAGTCAAACGGCTCATTGGAACGATTTCATGCAGAAATGATACGGGTTCACAAAACCGAAAACCCGAACAAACATCCGTTTACCATTTTGTCATATGGGATAATTTCTTACAATAATTCAGCAAACAAATCGCATGGTTTTACTCCATACGAATTAGTCTTTGGTCACACATCAAATCGACCTCCTGAACTTTGTACAACCAAAAAGAATTAATAACTAAATACGTCCGAGATTTAAATAATATAATATCGCATTACTACAAAATAGCGCGTCGCCGAATTCAGAACAATAAAGAAAAAGATACGTTTTGATAAACATGTTCCTGAAAATCGTTATCAATATAATATCGGCGATAAAGTATATGTAAAGGAGTCATAAGTTAAAGACAAATTGCAGAATAAATTCAACGGCCCTTTTGAGATAACCGAGATTTTTAAAAATTCGGCAATTTTGCACAACCCTAATACTAACCAAACAAATAAGTAAATTTCGACAGAATGAAAGCTTATTATGAAAGTTAACCTTGATTTCAGATTAATCATGCCGCTCAGATCAGCTACATTGGCAGTCTCCCAATGTAAAATCACACCCATAAACAATGTTATAGGAATTTACTACCATGAAATATCAGACATAGTAGTGACAAACGATAAATAGCCATTATTGGTACACAAAAACATGTCTTCCTTAAAACAAGCTTTTGACAAAAATGACAAGATTTTAGACATCATCATAAACACCCTTGATCCTGCTATTCATAATATGAACACTTTCCTAAGCGAAGTTAAAACTCACGTTAGTCTTTTAACACAAATTTCAAAAAGTATACAATCAAAATTTAACGAAGTTCATCTTGATACAAAACGCTACAAATGCGGAATTTTAAACGGTATAGGTACAATTTTTAAATCAATTTTCGGGAACTAAGACGCTGAAGATGGTGAATATTACTCTAACTGCATCAATAAATTAAATAGAGACGAACGCGAATTAGAAAACTTGTTGAAAAACCAAATTTCAGTAATAACGTCAGTCATTAGAAACTTCAACTTGACCATTCAGAAATTGTAGATAGACGAAGAATCATTTAACGATGATATCAAAGAAATTGAAGATGCTACTTAAATACGCAACATGATATACAAATAGTCAGAACAAAATTAAAATTTCTAGAAATTTGTGAACAATTAATGGCTAGTTATTTGTACATTGAAAACAATCTGAACGATATTCTAAATTCAAAAACATTTGCACGCTTAAAAATTATTTATACTTCTATCATTACTCCAGATCACTTAATAAATTCATTACAGGAAATTTCACAAAATTTGCAGAAAAATAATTTGCCACTGCCGATAAAATTATCAAAAATTCCTCAATACTTGGATATTATCGAACTCCGAGCGTTTCAATTTGATTCTAGTTTAATTTTTGTTTTAAACATACCATTGGTAGACCTTCAAACCTATACAGCGTATCAATTATATCCCATTCCGATCCTAGATAATAGAACTGGGTTGCACCATATTTTGTCAGTCTCTCAAAAATATATCGCAAGAGATGATGATTTTTTGATGTTCATACCTATTCCGGCCTTGAAAGAATGTCGACAACTTAACATTGGAACCAAATTATGTTCAAATTTGTTCGCCTACCCGATAGACAACACTGCCATCTGTGACGCTAGACTTTCCAAAAATCTTAGGGTACTACTACAATGTCCAAAAACCTCAGGAAAACACCTGGTTAGTCATTAATACAGAAGCCCTGCATGTTACCATCAACTGTCCAAAGAGAAATTCAAAAACTTAAATCATTGCCAAAAATTACATTATAAAATTACAACTCAATTGTTATGCTTTCGCTGGTACCACCAAAATTCAAGCAAGGTCAAACGAAATATTAGATGTTAAGGATAACACCCATCCTATTCAAATCCCATACGAGTGCTGTAACGAACTTGCAGCCAAAATGTAGTTACCAACATTAAAGCCACTGAAACTAAGCAATCTAAACACAGAAGATCTCGAGATTGCCAAACATAAATTGGATCAATACTGGAATCAATCAACGAACCGTTTATTTCCAAACACATCTCCTGGTTCACATATTTCATAATTACGCTAATCTTTGGACTACTATTCCTCTATGTATGTTGTAAGTGTAAAACAGAAAGAAGCTGCAGACTAGCCATCAACACAACTACATCACCTCCACCTCCACCGGGACCTAGTAAAACCTTCAGGAGTTTCACTAACATACTCCCTGCAAAAAAAACTATTTCCAATTCGTGAAGAGGAAAAGGAAGCAATAGAACTCATCCAAAAAAACTTTTGTGTATTCTGTGCCTTATTGTGGACCTCAATAATTCATTGTGAATCTTATTCACTTCAGTGAACTTTAATTCATTTTTAAGAAAAAACTTTATTTTATAACTTTTAATACTGTGTACTAACGTTTTGCATTTTTACCTTTTTATATTAAATTTTTATCACGTTTTATATTATTTTACATTTTCAGAATGTACATTTTTACATATTGCTATTTTTGCACTTTTACGCTTATAACCTACCTTTATATTTTATATTTCAAACTGTTTAGTTCTAATTTTCATTTGATTCATATTTTACATTTTTTGATTTCATGTTTTCCATACCATGTTTTTCATTTTGCAAAAGTTGTTGCATAAACACCAACTTTTTTTATAAGGGAGAAGTTGTTATATAAAATCTACGCCACTTCATAATATCCCAGAGTATCGTATTACAGCTACATTGCAGATAACAAATTCTCTTCTAGAATTACAAATTGTCTATTCAGCACTTGCTTTGTTCCAAGTCTGAGAAACGCTTATCTAGCTTAACTAGTAAACTTATAAATTGATGTCTTAACCTTTTTGAACTTAGTTCTATACTCACTATGTTACAATAAACATTTTTACATTTTAATTCATTTTATTCTTCAAGTTAACTCACAATTAAATAAAAACAGTTTTTAAAAAGTCATTTTTGTAAATAAAAATATAAGATATGCAAATTATCTACAGCCACTACCCACATCCCGCAGGGTTAGTGGCTGTAGATCTCAGAATCAAGTGCTCTAAGCAGACGGAGAGAACTCAGAATGACCGCCTTCTGCATTTAGGTGGTCTTGAAGCGGTCGTTACGAAGTCGGAAAGAGGTCGTTGTCATTTACAATACAACCCTTAACATGACTTAAGGAATATAGTTGTATAAGGGTCGTTAAAAAATAATATGACTTTATTATGACCTTGTAGAAAGATAGTTGTACAAAGGTCATTAAAAAAACGTGATAAGACCTAAATAGGACATTGAGACAAAATAGTACCTAAAATTGAAGGGAGTATGTAAAAGAGGTTATACTGATTTTGAATACGACCTCCATATGACCCATAAATAAAAATATGGCATCCAAAAATTGGTAGCAGTAATAGAGATTATATTAACATTGAAAACAACCTCGACACGACCCATGAACAGAAACATGGCGCTCCAAAAAGTGGTAGTCATAACAGCGGTTCAATACGACTTGGGTACGATTCATGAATCGTTAATAAATATTGACTAATTTTTTGCTGTCAATGTTAGTCTATGAATAAAAGTACGAAAATGAACATCTGTTACAAAGTTTAAAGATAAGTTCATCCTCATTTTTTTTTTCAAACTCCCTAAACCCCACCAACCAGTTTTTAGATAAATATAAGTAGTCAAAATTATATCCAAAGATTCTTTCTTTCTGGAAAGCCCGGAAACTTAATTTTTAAATAAATGCCTGCGTGTGGTTTGGTCAAAACTTAAGAATTTCGGTTTATTGTGTTACCCCCCCCACATAATTTTCTCCTGTATAGGGGCCTCAAAGCCTCTCCGGTTGCAAAGACCATAGAAACAGCTCTGATCGCGCATAACCTCAACCACCCAATAAAATTTTACACTTTCGGAATCCAAAATTATTTAACAAATTTGCACCAAATTTCATATTCTTGCATTATAATAAAGTAACATGTCTATTAAATGATATCAAGCGTGCTTACCTGCTTTTTTTTTTTTTTTTTTCACCAAAAAATATGCGTGTCACCCATGCGACGTCATGAAACCGTCGCAGATTTAAAAATAAGACTCAAAGGTAGTTTCAAACATTCACAATGGCAATAGTCATATGAAATGACACTTAAGTCACGTAAATGGTGTGAACACGCCATTGGGCAGTTGGTCATATTATTTCTGTATGAATAAGTCTTTATGATAGCTTCAAAAATATAAAACGACTAAAGTAATTTAAAAACAGTCTACTATAACGAAGTCGCTCAGTGAGTTAGTAGTTAGTTTTCTTATTAGTTCTCTATAATTGTTTAAATAAATATTACATAGAACATAAAGGCCTAAATTAATTTACATTTATACATTCAATATAACTATGACTTTATACGACTGCTTGGTAGTTTCACATATAAATTTATAACTATTAGGTTGTAAGCAATTTTGCCATATTTTTTGTTGGAAATTTGGTGTCCATGTTTATCAAACAAAAAATATTAAAACTTTAAATTTAATTTGTAGATTTATTACATAGAAATTTGATTAGAAAATATATTTCTTGGATATTATCAATTGAGCTCTACAAATATGTATACATTCTAAAATGATTTCTTAAATTTTCTTTGATTTTCATTACTTGGGAGGCGAGTTGTATTTTTTCGGGATATATTTGCCACTTTTACAGTAAAAAAAATCCTCAGCAGTTTCAGCATCATAACACAGCTAGAAATCGATTTAAACGAGTGCTGCAATCATCGAAATTGTAACACTGAAATTTTTTTTTATAGAAGGTTCATGTGAAACACAATCAAATCCTTTACTTATGTCACAGAAAGTTATTGATGTGTACTCAAGGTTTTCAAAGCCCTCTAGTATTTTTGTAGAAAATTCTAGTATTCCTGAAAGAGTGTTACGGTTTTTTCTGAAATCCGAATTAACTACTTGTGAATAAGCTATTACTCTCTAAATGGTTATTTTTGATATTGTTGGCAATAAGAATATTGGTATATAATTTGGTACATCCTTTGCATCAGCTAGATAATAGGTTTGTTAATAGAGACGATTTGTGATAGTTATCTGACTATAGAGATGCGATTATTACGACAGCTCTGCAATAACAAACGTTCTCTACAACAATGTGCGCATGCTTCTGATAGTTTCAAACAGTTGGAAACTGCTCTACGAACAAACCTATGACTAACGCCTGCTTTAAGATAGAGGGAAACTTGCCTTCTTTAAGGCATAAATTTATTTAGTGAGGAGTATTATGATTAAATTTTAATAGATTTTATAATTTCAATATTAAATCCATAGATATCACGACTATGTTTGTATTAAGGAATTTATTATGTCACGTACTTCTATATAAGTAACCTGATCATGACAAAATTATTTATGAGGAATATATATATTTTCCAACTTAGCTAGAGGAGTTGTATCTGTATGTTTTATATTTTTGAGCAAGTTGTGAGTGAATTTATGAAAGAAGTTATTATAGATATTCGGTGCAGTGTTACAAACCTTAACTTTTTTTTTTTCGGAGGAATACCTTTATGGTTATTGATAATGTTCCACATACATTTAGTAGGAATTTTTGATTGTTTAATACACTTGTCATTTTCAATTTTTTTTGCAGTAGTAATAGCCATTTTATATTCTTTTTTGAAAGTGTTCTTTTCTTTAAGTGTCTCTTGAGTTGGATATTGTTTATTCAAATCACATAGGAAGTGAACCTTTCTCTCATGTTTTTAATTTCTTCTACCTAGGAAGGAAGTATAGCATTCATGATTTTTTTCGACCTCGAGATTTTGTTGATATATACGTTTTGAACCCTCCTGAATCCATTCTGACTATTTCCAAATAATGTCTGACGGTTTGCGTGTGCGTGCGAGTGCGCGCGCGCGTGTGTGTGTGAGCGTGTGCGTGCGAGTGCGCGCGCGCGTGTGTGAGCGTGTGCGTTTGCGTGTGTGTAATCCCAAATTTGGCAATTAAGATTTTCAACAGCATTTTAGGTGACATATTAAATTTGTTGAATGTGGTCCCACCAGAGGAGACATAATGAATGAAAGAAGAAAAAAGAAGAAAATAGGTACATTTTGGGGGAAAAAAATAAAAAATTTTTATTGCATTTCTGGACGAATCTCGACGAATTATAATGAAAAAACATAACTTTATGGAAAAAAATCTGTCTGTATGTCTGTAGTATCGCAATAGGAGCCACACAAATTTGGTACACGTTCTAAAGGCCAAAGACAATGATAAATTCGGTGATGAGCAAAATTGCCCAGCTGAAAGGAGGTCCCCGCCCAAACTTTTTTGTATTTAACTACAAAAAAAAAATCTTGAAAGATTATAAATCATATCTACTATATTAAGCCAATAAAATATATTTTCCAAGTACTTAAAGCTGATGTAAACTGAAATTTTGTACACATTTGACCTCATATGACATTTGAAATATCTAATTTAGTTATGAAAATGTCAATGTCAATAAGAAGAAATTATTATTAAAATATATGACATGAATTAATTGTTATTGATAGTATCGAAGGACGCTGATAATTATTTAAAAATGTTAATGAAACATTTGAAAGTATGCTTTTAAAATTTAATTAACGTAGGTAAGTGAAGAATTAAATAGAATGATTTTTTTTGGGATCAGGATGATATATACTGCGGTTAGTAAGTCCCAAAAAAGAAAATGAAAAATTTAGAGAATGCCACAAATAACGTTTAGACAATATTGATATACACTGGTATAAAAAAGTTATGTGCTGGCCACATCAGATATTTTAATGTTTATTTATTTATTTATTTATACTGCATATAAACAGGTATATCCTAGTTACATATACACAGTGAGAAAGAAGTAGAAGTAAGCCTAGAAGACAGTATATATACAAAATACAACAGATGTATGTTTATCAAAATAAACAAGTAAATGTAGTTATAACCTAATCGAACAAAAATAACGTTTGTGCATTATACCATCCTAGACAGCTTAATCCTTAGATTATTTCTATTGATATAAATATATCTATATCTACATGTCTTATTATATCATTAACTGCCGAAGAACAGATTTCAACAGGTGAATTCGTACTGAGGGAGGTATTAAACATACATTCTCTCCGTCTTAATCTAATATCTGGCACATGTAAATTTAAGGTCGCGAGTAGGTCAGGTACGTCAATTTGCCCATGTAATAAATCAAATATAAATAATATTTGAATGTTTTTCCGACGCTTAGTTAGAGCGATAATATTGAATTCTATCTGCTGACTTTGGTAAGATATTCTGAAAGGCGATATTCTGTGTTTCTTAAAATATATGGATCTTAAGAACATCTTCTGAATTTTTTCCAGCATGTCAGTGTATAAATACGTTCTTGGGGACCATATGACACAACAATAATCGAGCTTGGATCGTACATATGAGTTAAACAGCTGAACGCAGGTGCTATAACCAAAATCTTTACTTGATCTGAGAATGAATCCTAATTCCTAATTTTCTATAGCTCTCTGAGGAAAGAGCTATTATATGTTCATTAAATGTAAAATTCTTGGTAAACAATATGCCAAGGTCTTTGATTATTTCAAGCCTTTCAATCTGAATACCGTTAATACTATATACTGATGTAATGGGATATTTTTTTCTCGTAAATGTTATAATCTTGAATTTGGACTCATTTAAGGCCAAGTCATTATCCTTGCAAAAAGTAGAAATTACCTCAAGTCAATTTATTAAACCAGTTTACATTATTTGTTTGATTTTTTTTTTCTAGATATGTATTTTCAGAAAAAGTTTGATAATATCCATTTTGCAGATGTTCTATAAAAGTGCAGAATTTATTATCACCATTTAACTTCGTATCTTGTATAAATTTCCAGGAGATTATCAAAGATTACCATTGATGCTAATGATAAATATCGAATTAGTTCAAAAATTTATTTTGAGAAAATATAAGATGATAATTTGACAGGGGATAAAAAATGCTCAATATCAGCTTTAAGAAATGATAATAATATTAAAATTTTAACTGCTGGTAAAGGTAATGCCACTGTAATTTTAGATAAAATTACATATAACACAAAAATATAATTAATAATAAAAATAATAATAATAATAATAATAATAAACAAAGGGGTGCAAAGGACCGGCAACCTCCACGTTGGTGCACCCTGGACAGGCAGAGGCAACTCTGCCTGACTAATGCCGGCCGGGAGTACCAGGGCTAACCACCCTGGTACTCTTACTGCTATGGGTTCCTTACAACCTAAGAAGGGCCCCTCACAATCGACCTCAGTCGGATGGAGGTCAAGGACAGATGGGAGGGGCCTTACCGGACGGTCCAAACGATGACAACACCGCAATTGTACATGGACGCTTTAAGTGGACGAGGGAACTAAAGGATGACTTGCTGACCTGCCGCGAGAGTAGCGAACCTGAGCGAAGGGGATACATGGCGCGATTGCATGCACTTTGGTGCGAAATGCATCCAGAGCATCGCGCCTTCTCTCAACAACATCTGAGAGATCAAGTATCCTTCTTGCTCAGGACAGGTTACGTAAGGGCACCCCGTCAGCTGGAAGAACTGCCAGCCGCAGTTCCACCGCGGCAATTACCAGCTGATGGGGATCATCCATTAGAGTTCACCGATATAGACTTAAGGACGAGGGTTAGCCTTAACACCAGGGCTAACCTAAAGCCACAAGACCTGGCTAGAATGGACACGGTCATCGATGAGGGAATTCCGGAAGATGTAGACATCTGGCAAATCAACTGTGCCGTGTACAACGCCGCGAAGCAACTCGTCCCCCGTGAGAGGTCAACCAATCACGGGGTCGAGAAAGCCAAGCGGCGTGTACACAAAATCGAGGGCAAGATACAGTCGGCCAGACAACACGCTTCTCGGATCCAGAGTGTGGTGGAATATAAGACGACTGGTAGAGTTTTTACTCCCAGGATCCGGCGCATAGCTGCCGGATTAAGACGTCAACACCATACTCTAAATCTGACAGTGATGCTTACCATCAAGCAGCACTGTCTAGATAGGATCCGAGCGCTCATGGCGATAAAGAAAACATTGAAGAGGCGGGTGAGGAGTATGGAACAAAACAATTTGTTCCGTACGAATCCTTCCCGCCTCTTTCAAGAGCCACAGCGTGTTGTCGAGAATCCGCCGACGGTAGAAGATGTCGAAACCTTCTGGAAGGGAATCTACGAAACGCCGCGTCCATTCAATAGCGACACTCCATCAATTGCACACTTCGAGGCTCTGTGTCACAGACATCTTGAAGAGCCAGAAGAAGTGTGCCCGGCAATCAGTACGGAGGAAGTCCAACAAGCACTTGTTGGTACCGAGAACTTCGCTGCCCCGGGCCCAGACGGCATTAACAACTGGTGGTGGAAGAAATTTCCTTCCACTCACCGCCGTCTGGCGCGAGTTTTCAACTCATGGTTGAACGAGGGGCAGCAGATTCCGGACTGGTTCGTCGAGGGACGTACTGTGCTAATCCCCAAAAAGGGGGATCTTTCCGACCCGAGGAATTATAGGCCGATCACTTGCCTTAACTCCTGCTACAAGATATTTACACGTATCTTGTATGCTAGGACGCTGAGGTCTGTTGATCCGGTCTTCCAGCAGATACACGAACAGCGTGGTGCCAAGAAGGGCATGGCAGGTTGCAAGGACAGCCTGCTGATAGACCGCTGTATTACACAGGATTCTGTGCAATACAAGCGGAATCTATCGATGGCCTGGATTGATTACCGCAAGGCATTTGATACAACATCGCATGAGCTATTGTTGTACTTGCTCGAATGTCTTGCGGTACCAGCACCACTAGTGAGATGCATCGAACAGCTGCTGCCGCTCTGGAAGACCCGCTTCACCATAACATCAGGTGCACAGCGGGTCACGACAGGACAGGTGGCATTTAGGAGAGGAGTTTTCCAGGCTGACTCCCTGAGTCCTCTCCTCTTCTGCATCTCACTGCTGCCGTTGTCTGTTGGGCTCCGCCAAACCCGCGGATATCAATGTGGGCCACCCAGCGACCGGAGGCATAAGGTCACCCATCTATTTTATATGGATGACCTTAAACTTTATGCCTCCGGAGAGCGCGAACTACAAAACGCTCTTAGGGTGGTCGAAGAATATACGCGGGCAATTGGTATGGAGTTCGGGTTGGACAAATGTGCAGTCGTCCACCTCAAGAGAGGACGATGCGGGGAATTTCCTGAAGATGCGCAGCTCGCAGACGGAAGCATCCTAAGACATCTGGATGCCGGAGAGACCTATACATATCTGGGTGTGCAACAAAGGCACATCCAGGATGTATCACAAATAAAAGATTCTCTCCGCGGCAAGTACAGACACCGCCTCCGAAAGATTTGGTCTTCCGAACTTTCGGGGAAGAACAAGGTGTCTGCAACTAATATGCTTGCCGTTCCGATTCTGCTCTACTACTTCGGAGTAGTAAAGTGGAGGGTAGATGAGCTGCGTCAATTAGACAGAGATACCCGCAAGATGATGAATATTCACAGAAGTATTCATCCTAGATCGTCCGTTCCTCGTGTGTACCTCCCACGTCAACGGGGGGGGCCGAGGACTCTTGAGCCTGGAGTGTACGCATGGCAGAGTAGTTCTGAGTATGGCATGTAACATACTCAGGAGCTCAGATCCCCTCTTGCGGTTCGTAAAACATCACGAAACTGTAGGAGTGGGAGCAGGATTGTTCAAGGCAGCAAAAAGAGCCGCAGATGAACTCGGTCTCGCATTTGACATCAGGCGAGGAGGCCGGCGAGGTGCTGATGTTGAGTCAGTCACCGAACTTCAGCCAAATCGTCTGAAAGCCCGAATCAGAGCTGCCGAACAGGAAAATCTGTTTCGGCAGCACATCGATAAACCCCAGCATGGTGTCTTCTATAAGAACATAGAAACACTGGGTTTATCGACCAGGCTGACCTTCGCCTTTCTAAGGTCAGCAGGGCTTAAGTCGGAGACCGAGGGATTCATTATGGCCTGTCAAGATGGTGTTATCAACACCTTGGTCTACCGTAGCCGCGTGTGGCGTGTAGAGGTTCCTGATATCAACTGCAGGACCTGCCATCAGGCGCCGGAATCGCTCATGCACTTACTATCTGCATGCCCTATATATGCGATTTCGGCCTACATCCACCGGCATAATGCGGCGTTACGAGTGCTATACTACCATCTAAGGCACTCGTACGGGGTAGACCAGACACCAGTGCTGCCTTACGTCCCCGGAGATATTGAGTCCGTTGTCGAGAACGAGAAATGCCGGATTTACTGGAACTACTCGTTCCCGACTGTCAGGCTAATCCAAGCCAACAAGCCTGACATAGTCCTCCTCGACCATCAACTCAAGGTGATGTATGTCATTGAGTTCTCGGCTCCTGCGGAGAAAAACATCACCTTGAAGGAGGAGGAGAAACGGACCAAATATCGCGATCTCCGGTACGAGCTCCAAGTGCTGTACCCAGGCTACTCGGTAAAAATGGTCGTCCTTATAATCGGTGTACTCGGAGGGATAAAGCCTACGCTACTTTCGGAACTAAAGATCATATCGGCCTGCCAAAAATCAGCTGAGTGGCTGGCAGGCCAAATGCAGAAGGCGGTCATTCTGGGTTCTCTCCGTCTGCTTAGGGCACACGATTCTGGTATCTACAGTCACTAACCCTGCGGGATGTGGGGAGTGGCTGAGGTTAATGTGCTGGCGCGACTCCCGTGAGGCGTCGGAGGCCACGGGAGGACTGTCCAGCGTCGGGCAACCGAAAAAAAAAAAAAAAAAAAAAAAACTTAGAAATTTCGAGATGCCTTGTTGACCTACTACGAAAGCAGCGACCCTGCGCGTAGGGGCGTGATTACACGCACTTTGGTCAAAATGCATGGAAAACATCGCGCCTACTCAACTACATCTGAAAGACCAAGTATCTTTCTTGGGCAGGATGGGCTACATACAGGCAACCCTTCAGCAGGAAGATGCGCCAGCCGCATTTCCACCACGGCAAATAATAGCTGACGGAAAACGTCTCATAGGGTACACCGAAGTCGACCTAAGGACCAGGGTGAATCTTAACACCAGGGCTACCCTAAACCCACAAGACCTAGCTCGAATGGATGCAGCTATCGATGAGGAAATCTTAGAAGATGCAGACATCTGGCACATTAACTACGCCGTTTACAACGCCGAGAGGCAACTCGTCACCCGCGAGAGGTCAAACACTTCAAGCAGGGTCGAGAAAGCTACGGGGCGTGTTAAAAAGATCGAATGTAAGATACAGTCGGCCAGACAACATGCTTCTTGGATCCAGAGTGTGGTGGATTATATAACAATGGCAAATCTTTTACCCCAAAAATCCGGTGAATAGCAGCCGGAGTATGACGCCAACACCACACTCTAAATTTGACAGTGTTGTACACCATCAAGCAATACTGTCTAGATAGGACTCAAGCGCTTACGGCTATTAAAAAAAATCACTGAAAAGGCGGTTGAGGAGCATGGAACAAAACACTCTGTTCCATACGAATTCCGCTTATTTCAGGAGTCACAGCGTGTTGTCGATAATCCGCCGACTGTAGCAAATGACGAAACCTTCTAAAAGGGAATCTATGAAACGATGCGTCCATTCAACGGCGACACTCCAGCAATTGCAAACTTCGAATCCTTCTGCCGTAAACATATTGAAGAGCCAGAAGAAGTATTTCCAGCAATCAATACGAAAGAAGGCTAACTATTTGTTGTTACCAAGAACTTCGCTGGCCCAGGCCCAAAAGGCATAACAACTGGTGGTGGAAGAAATTTCCTTCCACCTCTCGTAGTTCAACTCATAGTTGAGCAAAGGACGGCAGATTCCGAACCGGTTTATCGAGGCACGTACTGTGCTACTCCTAAAAAGGAGGGATCTTTCCAACCCGAAGAATTAAAGACCGATCACTTACCTCAACTCCTGCTACAAGATATTTACACGTATGTCGCATGCTAGGACTTTGAGGTCCGTTGATCCGATCTTCCAGCATACACGAACAGCGTGGTGTTAAGAAAGGTATGGCAGGTTACAAATTCAGCCTGCTGATAGACCGCTGTATTACACAGGATACTGTGCAATACAAGCGGAATCTATCGATGGGCTGGATTGATTATCGCAATACATTTGACACAACACGCACTAGCTATTGTTACATTTGCTCGAATGTCTTGCCATACCAGCACCACTAGTAAGATTCATAGAACAGCTGTTGCTGTTATGGAAATTTTGCTTTACCATAACATCAGGTGCACAGCGGGCACGACAGAGCCGGTGGCATTCATGCACATACTTTCTGCATGCCCCATATACGCGATTTCGCCCTACATTCACCGACATAACGCGGCGTTACCAGTACTGTACTACCATCTAAAGCACTCGTACAGGGTAGACCAGACACCCGTGCTGCCTTATGTCCCCGGAGATATTGAGTCAATTGTCGAGAACGAGAAATGCCGGATTTACTGAACTACTCGTGTCTGACGGACAGACTAATCCAAGCCAACAAGCCTGACATAGTCCTCCTCGCTCATCAACTCAAGGTGATGTATGTCATCGATTCCTCGGCACCTGCGGAGAAAAACATCACCTTGAAGGAGGAGAAACGGACCAAATATCGCGATCTCCAATATAAGTGCTGTACCCAGGCTACTCGGTCAAAATGGTCGTCCTAATAATCGGTGTATTCGGAGGAATAAAGCCTATATTTCTCTCAGAACTGAATACCATACCGGCCTGTCAGATATCAGCTGAGTGGATGGCAGGCTATATGCAGAAGGCGGTCATACTGGCTTCTTTCCGTCTGCTTAGGACACATGATTCTCGAATCTACAGTCACTGACCCAGCGGGATGTGAAAAAAAAAACAGATAATAAACAATGTGTAAAAGTATGTTACTAATATTTGTTGTAAATGTTCCAGTTAATTTCTGGCGCCTCTAATTAAAAATTCATTTGTATTGTGAGAATGACCTTCAACGTCGACAGATGTAATTGGCGCATACTGAAAATATATATGAACTTTTTCATTTATGTCTTGAGTAGAAAAGTCTATTTATTTGCGTTTTAAAAAGGTCCACTATACTTGACATTGTAAGAAATCCGGGATTGTTATTCAAAACAAAAAAGTTCTTCAGAGGGGATGTAAACCAGATGTTCCCTTGTTTATAAGATGTTAGACAAGTAAAAGATCCCTACTCTTCAACAAAGAGGAGGTTCAGCAATATTTTCAGGTTGGGAGTACCTCGTCTCCTGGTGTCAGTGTCAGCAGAAATAGGCTGACGTTAAATGATTTAAAAAAAATCAGCAAGCATCTGATGAGTCTGCTATCATTAAAAAATGTTTCCAATGTATTACATGGTTTTGATAACAGATAAGTTCTAATTTTAGTTTTAAGTTTTTTTAAAGGAAGATCTCCGATATATAATGGCAACTTGTTAAATATTTTTATAACACTATGGTGAACACTGTTCTGCACATAATTGAAATTTGGTTTTTGTATAGCTAAAAGATCATTTTTATTTCAAGTATTGTAAAGATGGCTTCTTTCACAATCTGAAAACATCAATTTATTTTCTGCCACGAAAATTACAGATTCATATACAGTATTGGAAAAAGTTTACTTAGAGTGCCTGCTTTGTGTGTGTGCATAAAGGATAAAAATAGCAAAGTCGTGTATGCGAAAGAAAAAGACTGTGTATTATTGTTGCCTTTTTCTGCGTTACTGTAATTATGAAGTAACGAGGGTACTTCTCCGTCTCATCGTATCCTTTCCACATGTGTACGCCTCCAGTCCTCAGTCATCACATCCCTTTCACATCTGATCCCTTCCTTTTCTACACTAAATTTATTGTAGATAGAACAAACAACAGTGTTGTCAGATGCCTGGTAATTCCCAAAATCTACAATTTGGAATTTTAACTGGTAGTTGTTAATGGAGCCACTAATAATGGCATAATCTACGATAATTTTTTGGGAACGTCACTTTTTTCATAAAATTATTTACGCCTTGAGAAATAACTAAAATCGTTTCATGTAAAGTGCATAATATGCAATGAATACTGTTCCATTTTACTAACTGCGATGAACATTTGGCGACATCTAGTTAGTAGTAGGGCGGCATACGAGATTTTGTTCACGCAGTTACGCTCATTTATTTTATAATTATGAAATAAATGCTACACTGCACGAAAAATGAGAGCTCTACCCCTCTTTCTGTAATGTGGACGCATTTTTTCAAAGGTTAACGTAATTTAATCAAAATAAATAAAATAAAAAGATCAAACCTATAACCAAAAATCAATTAATGACGAACATAGTAAATGGTATTTTATTAAGTTCAGAATGCGTGAAAGAATCATAAAATTACATAATATTATACATAAATATAAACGAAAATGAAGATGATAATATAATTTCTGAAGTCGAACTTGACAGCCAATTGTTATTATTTGAAAAGTTTCTCTTCAATATACTTACTTGTTACTGTTTTACTTTTGTTTATTTATTTATTTTTTTTTATAATAAAGTTTTTGAATATTGGCGTATTATTTGAAGTATCTGGTAATTTTTCCTAAAATCTGATGATTTCATTGTTACTTTCTAATAACACTTTCACAATCTGGCAACACTGCACTAAACAATGTAGTCATTTAAATAACGAAGACGAGCCTACAGTTTATAGTGTTTACGAAGTCAATTGAAATTGGTCAGTGTTAAAGCACAGGACTGTGCGCACTTAACTTGATATTTTGTCCTATGTATTTAGCAATGGTATCGAGAATCGAATGGTAGTTGAAATTGTGCAGGCGAGTCCTAGACTGGCAATGTAATCAGCCTGAATAAACCATCTACGACTGCACGTGTTTAAAGATAATAAAACGGACAGGCCCACTAGTATAAAAAAACTCGTTAAATCGTTTCTCAGCAGTCAACGTGGACTTGTGAGATGTGCCGACATTGGCCTTGGTTTAAGGACAATTGGCGACGATTGGCTGGGATCCGGATATTCGTCAGTCCGGTTGGTCGGTGGGTGTTTGAGTTATTTCAGTCATTAGTCAACGTGGACTGGTTATCACCTAGTTCTTTATAACATTTTTCCAGTGCAGTGCAGAAATACCTATTATAATATCAAGTGTGGTTCAGTTTATACTTATTGTTCATATTGGTAAATATTTATTACTACATAAAAGGTATTTAAGATATTGTATTATTTACTAATTTACCATGGCTTTCTGGAGACCATTGGAAACAGCGGATAATATAATAACGCCCGAAAATCCCGAAATAGTTGAACCGGTTATTGTCGAAGAAGCCGAAATAAATTTAGAGTTTCAAAATAAAGATTTACACGTACAAAGTCAACGCATTATTTTAAATATATATGAATGTTTAAAAAGCGAAAATCGTGAAAAATGTGAGAAAGAAATAATAGAACATATTAACGAATTAACTAAAATATCAAAATCAACAATTTATCGTGTAATTAAAAAAGATGTTATAGATCACGGTACAAATAGGAAATGGAAAAATATGAAATTAAAAAATATTGATGATGCTACCAAAAATGTAATACGGCGTATAATTTACAACATGTATGAAAAAAAAATAGTTCCTACGTTAAAAATGATTCGAGAAAAATTAAGCGATTATCCTGATTATAATTATAGTTCTTTAGATACAGTATGAAATGTTTTATTAGAATGCGGTTTTAAACATAAAAAACTTGACAGTCGTATGGTAATTATGGAATCGCGACGTATAGTAGCACTTCGGGTAGATTATTTGGAAAAAATCAGAGAATATCGTAAAGTAAACAGGCATATAGTGTATCTAGATGAGACGTGGTTTGACACGCATAATGTTGTTCAGTATGGTTGGGTAGACGGTTCAAATAATTGTGTTTTAAATACTCCGTGTTCTAGAGGAAAACACGTTATCACATTTCATGCGGGAAGTGAAAAGGGTTTGTACCTAATGCGTTGCTCTTGTCGGCCAAAAAAATATCGCAGTCTTCTGCAGACTATCACGAAGATATGACAGCTGATCTATTCGAAAAATGGTTTTCAGAACAGCTTTTACCAAATATTCCGCCTAAATCGGTAATTGTATTAGATAATGCTTCTTATCACTCGCGAATATTAAATAAAATACCAAACATCAGTACAAGAAAGGAAGACATTTTAAAATTCATGAGAGAAAAAAATATGGAAATTCCTGTAAAAGTTCCAATAAAGCGCGAATTACTGAAAAGAATAAAATAACAGAATTTCAAAAAGAAATATGTTATTGATAACTTATCCAATATACACCGTCATACACTTTTGCGCTTACCTCCGTACTATTGCATATTTAATCCTATCGAGATGGTTTGGGCAACTTTAAAAGATCGTTTGCGAAAATGTAATGACTCCCCAACGTTAAGCGCGGTAGTAGTTGATCATATAAGAGAAGTAATAAATGACCTCGACAATACTGATTTATGGAAAAATTGCGTTCAGCATGTAATTAATAAAGAAAATCAATATGCCCCACTACCCCCCATTGCGCCGATTATAATTCAACCGGGTAATGATTCCTCTTCAGAAAGTGAAGATTCGGGCCCGTCAACTTTTAGCATTTAACTTTTTTAATATATATTTTCAGAACAAAATATTTAGCTATTATATTAGGTATAAAGTTTACTTTTTTTATTGTTACATTTCTTGGAATATATTTTATTTAGTTGACAAGAAATTTTAATTTAAGTTACTTTATTCTAGAGACATATTTTAATTTTGTTTTTATTTATGTTTCATCTAAACAAATATTTATTTTTGGTGTACTAATTCTTTGCTTTGGTTAAGAAACTTACATTTTTATTTTTATTTTAGAAGAAACTTTAATTTTATTTTTTACTATATAACATCCTTGCCCCTCGCTAATCTAACCTGTCCCATTCCCTCATCCTGGCAAGGATATGTTCATACCTTCTCGTTGGTCCTTGCTGAGCAATAACATCTTTCAATATAGTATGGGTTAACTTTAAAACTAAACCCAATAAATTTAAATATTTAGACTTTATATCTAAAACTGATATATTTCAAAAATATGTTATTGGTGAAATGAACAAAAATAGCCTATCTAATAAACAAAAAATAATAAAAATTAATACAATTTTCAAAAAAGTATAACATTTTCTTATGACAAGCATTTCTATTTACCTTGGCCCATGTACAATAAAGAGATGCCGACGGTTTTTGCAGGCTTTTAGTTTTTATACGGTTTCAATTAACTTCGTAAACACTATACTTAAGGGAAGATCGAAAAAGGCGGGAAACTAATATCTGTAGTTTCGCCGAGGTAAATGCACCTTGTTCGAGTAGACAAATCTCGCAAGAAGTTGGTGTACAAGAGCGAACAGTGCGGAATACTATTAAAAGAAATAAGTACCACTGCTACAAAATTATGACTACCCAAGAAATTTTTCCTGAAGACCGTACGAAACGAATGGATTTTTGTGAAACCATGATGGAAAAGGCTAATGAAAACGAAAATTTCATCGACTATTTTATTCATTGATGAAACATCTTTTTCCATACATGTCCAGCATAATCCTATTGTAGTTCGATATTGGTCCAGGGAAAATAAACATTTGAGTGTGCCATTACGTACTCAATATCTACAAAAAGTAAATGTTTGGGCCGACATTTTAGGTGATCATGTCATTGGTCCTATTTTCATTGACGGTAACTTAAATGCCGAAAATATTTAAACATTTTGCAGAATCAGATTATTCCGGCTGTTCAAGCTCTTGCCAGTTTACTTTCACGCCAAATGTTCAAATTGTTACTGAGTTTTTTTGATGCATTTTAAAAACAATTATGCATCAAATAACTAGAAATTCTTGAAATAAACAGGGATACGTAGTTATTTACAGAAATAACAATTATACCCCACAACATTTTGAAATTTACTAACCAAAACATTACCAACAGTGTCATCGGCTACCTGATCTGATGAAGGGCGGGCCATCGCAACGCATGACCTAAACATGAATAATTTATTGGCAGTACTTTCCCGCTAATAATTACGTATACCAATAGTCGTGCTCGCAACTTCGTGGTTTTTGGGGTCTTTAGGAGAATTTACCCCGAGTGGCCAATTCACTATCTCTGTCTTTGTTTTTCTTATTAGTTTTAGATAAAGAGAATATTTTCAAATCGCTAGAATTTTCCTAAACACCTAATATCTGTACAATAAACTGTGTGTGGAAAGAAGGGATATGATAGGGAATGCCCTCTTCACTTCACAAAGACAACGTACAATGAGGCAATATTGATACATAATTCTCTTTCTCTCCCATGCACGATTTTGCTATTTTTATCCTTTATGCACACACCACGGCCGTCTCTAGACTCTAGAGACGGCCGTGCATATATATATATATATATATATATATATATATATATATATATATATATATATATATATATATATATATATATATATATATAAATAAAAATAAATTTACTAATGTTAGAATTTTGAATTTTATAAAAATAGGTACAAGAGACTGTTGTTCCACTTGAAAAATGCTTCTCAAACATTTCTTTTTGTAAAATAAGTATTCTCTGTGCCTGTATAGAGTTTGCCCAGAACATTACACCATATCGTAATTTAGACTGAATGTAAGCATGGTATGTACTAAGAGCTGCCTCAGTACTAACCTGCTGAGATAAAGTTCTTAAAGCAAAACAGTATTTTGCCAGAGATTTCGCCATTATATCTATATGGCTTTTCCAGTTTAATTGTGATTCAATATTTACTCCCAAAAAGGATAAACTGTCTATCGGTTTTATTTCTACATTCTTAAACTCAATGGCAGAGGTTTTTCTGTTTGCTTCTCTAAATGTATTTGTTGAGTTTTTGGGATATTTAGTCTTAAACTGTTGGATGCAAACCAGATTTCTAGTGTATTCATTGCATTTGATATATTGTTTTTTAATCTATCATTGTTGTCTTCACTGAATATAATGGATGTATCATCTGCATATAAAATCATATCATTAATGCTGGAAGGCAATTCATATGTATATAAAATATAGAGCAATGGCCCTAAGATGGATCCTTGTGGGACCTCCTTTTTAATTTGAATACTACCAGATTACATTACATTACATTATTACCTTATATATCCATGTCAATTACATATTGAACTCTATCTGAAACATATGATCTTATAAGCTGCAAAAGTATATCCCTAATACACCACATAGTTCCAGTTTTTCACATAGGATGGCATGATCTACACTATCAAATGTTTTGGAAAGATCAAGACACATGCTGAGGTATTTTTTTTATTATTAAGAGAATTAATGATTTTTACAATTGCTTGATATATTGCTCTGAGCCTTTTTTTAAAACCATTTTGAGAGTCTGATAATATTTGTCCAGGAGGCAGTGAATTTTTTTCGTACTTATTTTCCCAGTCGGTATATATGTTTTAATCTGTTCTCTTAGTGACAAAAAACAAGAATTTTTGAGTCTGGCTAAAATTTTTGGATGGATTCAAAAAAATAAAAAATAAAATAAAAGTCCACTTATTTTCCCAGTCATAAATATTTTACATTTACTAAAGTGGAACATTAAGTTTATGAAAATAGCAATCTGGCTTATCTCAGATAGCGGAAAGCGAGTCTGGCTGAAAATTTGCGGATTCAAAAATTTGACCGATTTTGCCGATCCGTAACCCTTATTTTTTTCAGGCTTGAAATTTAGCATATAAATTGTTATAATCATAAACTGTAATTAAAAATAAGTCTGGCTGATTTACGAAATTGGCAAATGAGTCTGGCGGCATCTTCAAAATGGGAAAAATAGAAAATTTTTGCTCTTATTTTCCCGGGTTTGAAAATTTGTCACATGGTAGATTATACTATATTTTCATAGAAAATACACGTCTGGCTGACATTTACAATCACGAAGGCCTTACCAGACTCACAAGCCAGGTAGTTAAACGAGAAGCGGAATAGCAGCATGTGCGTATTTAGGTAACGACGCTGGAATGCGAGTTACCTGAGAACAGCTGCCTAGACCCCTGTCCCTTGTATCCCTATCTCGGAAGATGATAACAACCCTGATTCTGATGCTATGGAACTTGAAGAGTATTGATGATATTGACGACAGATGCGAAAAAGATGATGATAATGAATATTATGAAGACACTGATAGCGATGGAGAAGGCGAAATTGATGAAGAAGACGAAGACTTCATTTAATTTATATTTAATTATAATGATATTTTTCATTAAATAATTGATTATTATTTTTGATCAATTATAGTTATTTTTTCATTAGTCGATGTCAAATAAAAACTTTTCTGTGGCTTTCATTAAAATTTATGATTTCGTTAATAAATATTTTTCAACCTGCCCCATCATAATTCTGTACACTGTGCTTTTTTGTATTTCATTGTTTACTGCTCTCATAAAAAATAACATGTACGTATGACACTAATCACCTGTATAATCGAACGTGCCGAATTTAGGGCACCTGACGATCATTAGACGAGTCTGGCAAGGCTTTGGGGGTGTTGCACATTAGCCAGATTGTATTTTAAGCTGTTATTATAATATAGGCCATCATCTGATAAATTTTTATGACTGCGAAAATGAGGGAAATTTTTTTGATGAAAATTTTTCAGTTTTTCACCTGCCAGACATATTATCCATACTCACAGATTAGCCAGATTATTTTTTTTACTTAATTTCAGTATACCTCTTACTACTAGAACTATTTTTATCACTGGAAAAAAAGGGCAGTGTATTCGTATGTTCTGACGCATTTTCCGCCTCAACCCATCGGAAAACCCCCCTAAATATATATGATTTCGCTTAGAATTACTAACCCGAAAAATTCTATCCATGTTTGCTGACTGGGAAAATAAGTACCAAAAATCGTCACTGCCTCCTGGACTATATATTAAATTTATCTAAAAACAAAGTTAACCTATTGTATATAATCTCTTCAAAAATTTTGCAAATATTTGACAGCAGGGATATTGGTCTGTAATTGGCTATATCATCTTTAGAACCTTTTTTGTATATTGGTTTTATATGTGCAATTTTTAATCTTTGTGATAACACTCCAGTTGAAAAACATAAATTTATTATGATTTGCAACCTCTTTTAAGACAATTACTGGAATCTGGTCCTCACCAACAGAAGTTTTATTTTTTAGAGAATTAATGCAATGTAGTATTTCCTTTGGATCAGTTGGATTTAAGAAAAAGTTTCCTGTATTTACTTTTATCTTAGCACATTTATTATAAAGATACATATTGGCGGTTCTATTGGCGAAATTGTTAATCACCGATTTACCGCAACCAATAGATGGCGGCACAGCCCAATCTTAGTTCTTTACCGCAACCAACAGAGGGCATACTGGTCTACAGTCAATTTTGGTGTGTAGGAATGGTACGACTGGCCATTTATATTGCGGCTAATTTAACTTTTAACTCTGTATCCGCCATTGAAACTGGTTGTTCGAGGTTAGTGCGTTTTTAGCTGTTTGTTTATTTTGCCTAGATATTTCTTTAAGACTTTGGTGTATTGTGGTTGTATTATTTACTTTCTCTAGTTAGTTGTTATTCGTTTCATTGGTGTATTGTTTTTAATTTTCTGTTACAATGCCAAACGCCTGTGTTTATATTTCATGTCCAGGAAGGACATAAAAACTGTTATTCTTTTAGAATTCGACAGTAAATTTATGTTTGCGTATTTTATATTTTCGTTTATTAATTGTATGATTTATTACCATTTTGAGTTTAATAGCCTAATTTATTTCTACATAAGTAATTTATTTCAATCATGTATGGTTATTGTTAAAATAAAATATTTTATATGTGAATTTGTTTTATTTTATTTCGCTATTTAATATTTTGTAATTTAAAATAGGGTTTAGTTTACATGGACGTCCGCTGGGTTTAAATTTAATGTGTAATGACATTTGAGTATAGTTGCCAAACTTTACAGACGAGACAAGACGTAAACATAATATGGGTGGTGGAATACTGTATTTTTAAAAAACTAATAAATTGTTTCAAATTTGACTCTCACCCAGGAGTCCCGGGTTCGATTCCCAGCCGAGGCACTGGGATTTTTTCAGAAGATGAAATTAATCCTAGTATACTTGGATATTGAGTGTGTGTCCCTCGCCTCTAAACTGTGCAGCCCTGTCCAACACACGGCACCTCGGAGTTTTCAGGCCGACTTAGTTGTGGTGTTTATTATTATTATTATCATCATGGATCTTTCGAATGTATAATAGGTCATACCAATGACCAGAATTTCTGAAGTCATTGGGTCATACATACAATTCATACGAAGACAATTTTATACTTCAATGCAAGTATTAAAAAAGCGAGATATTCTGTTAAATTAAATAAAATTACATTTATATAAGCATTTTATTGTTTATGTGCCTTAAAAATTTAAATACAAATAAATGTTTAACATATTATAAATATAACTTGTAATAATTACAAATAACTACCCTAGAACCACAGAGAGTCTGTGCCTAGAACGTTGAGTGAGAAGTGGCTGGTTGGCTTTTCAGTCAACGCCTAGAATACAATATTCACTATTTTGAATGTAAAAATAATTCCCGCCTTTTAACACGCGAGAATTTAGTAATGAAATAATCAAGTTGAATATTTATGTATTTATTTATGCAACTAGATGACTAACAAATACCAAGGTCAAAGTATCTTTCTCAAATGCAGACTGTGGAGCCATCTATGGGGTAAACATTAACTAAAAACTCGATTAACAATTTCGCCAATAGAACCGCCAATATGTATCTTTATAATAAATGCTTAGCATAATCACATACAAGATTGTTATTTCTGTGTGGGCAGGCATTTATAAAATAACTATTAGCGGCATCCAGAATTGCATTAGTATCAAGATTTTTGTTACAAAAATTTTCAATTATCGATGTCTGTTTTTCACTACTGCTTGTAATTTTTTTGATTAATATCCATGAAGCTTTTGTTTTATTTTCAGAGTTTATTATGTACTTTAAATTTGATAATTGTTTCGCTTTCAGAATAACTTTTTAAAATCTTACAATAATTGTTATAGACATCATTATTTATCTGTCCAGCTAACTTCTGTTTATGTAAAACCCGCTTTTTTACACAGGAAAATACCATTTGTGATACACTGATGTGAAGTTTTGATTAGATTCACCTTTTTGGGGACAAATATAATTCTGTAGATCTGGGTTAGTTTATCAGTAAAAACACTGTATGCTTTGTCAGCATCATTTAGATTTCGGCATTTTGGCAGTGTTTATACAACTGAACAAAATGATGGGAATGACAATAATTGCTTTATTGGTGATAACATATATTATGCAGGCCAGGTCTCTGTTCAAACCCTCAGTTATGATGATGTGTATTAAGCTATAAAAATCTTAAAGTCAACAAAACTATTGGTCCAGACAGTTTACCCTCCTATATCCTCAAAGCATGCATTGACATTTTTGTCCAGCCCTTGAAAACCTTATTTAATCTAAGCATAGCCACTAATGTTTTTCCAGACATTTGGAAAGAAGTTAAAATTTGTCCCGTATATAAAAAAGGTGATAAAGGAGATATAAAAAATTATCGTTCAATAGCTATATTGTCATCTCCACCAAAACTGCTTGAAACCATTATTTACAAAGGACTTTATAATTCTGTATCGCAAACCATATCTATTCATCAACACGGATTCATGAAACATAAATCAACAGTGAATAATTTAAGCAATGTAACCCAATATATATCAGATTATCTAAATTGACATAATCTATATAGATTTCGCGAAAGTGTTCGATACTGTCTCACATAGTGTCCTTTTAGATATATTGCAAAGAGTGTATGGCTTCAATATTAATTTGGTCACACTTATGACATCTTATTTAAACAACTGCTTACAACGAGTTGTTGTTAGAGGCATTACGTCTGATCCATTTATTGCTGTGTCCGAGGTTCCGCAAGGTTCTAATCTTGGTCCTTTATTATTCCTGATGTTTATTAATAGTCTTACGAAAGAAATTAAAACCTCATCATATTTACTTTTTGCAGATGACTTAAAAATATATGCTAACAGAGATTCTATTACTGATTGCGTTAATATGCAAGTAAATCTCGATAATATTTATTCTTGGTCGATCAAGAATAAATTATTTTTTAATATACAGAAATGTAACGTAATGACATATGCAAGAAAAAAGAATTAATTGTTCACAATTATAATTTGAACGGAATCATTTTGATTCGTATAAATTTGGTTAAAGACCTACGAGTAATTTTTGACTCGGGGCTAATGTTTAACAACCATATATCAGTCATCTCGAAAAGAGCTACTAAAATGTTTGGTTTTATAGTTCGTAGTACTAAACAGTTTACGAATATTAAGTGCATTCGACAATTATATACGACATACGTCAGAAGTTTGTTAGAATATGCTTCTCTTATATGGAGCCCCCACTACTATTGTCATATAAATACTATAGAAACAGTACAAAATAAATTCTTAAGGTACATTTATTTCAAAGATACAGGAGAATATGATCAAAATATCCCTATCAGTCAGTTGTTACGGCGATACAAGTTGCACTCACTTAAAAAAGGAAGAAATATGAATTACATAGTACACAAAATACTTCACGAAAATGTAGATGACTCAGAATTCTTATCTATAATATTTATGAACGTCCAATCTCACTGTACAAGAAATTCTCACACCGTCTATTTACCTGAATTGGCTTATAGTAACATTCATCAGAATTCTCCACTTTTTAAAATGTGCAATTATTATAATAAAATACAAACAAACTGTGATATCTTTGTAAAAATAAGGACTCTAAAAAATATACTTGCACAACTCTTGTAATAGATTACTGTGAGACTTAGAATAATTAGTATAGTGATGTTATTGTTAATGTTAGTTTTTCACTTTGTACCTATGTCTTTATATTTAACGTTGAAATATGTTTATGTATTATACAGTATTAGGCACTCCTCTGTAATTTGGCTTACCCTGTTGAGCGAGTTATAAATAAATAAATAAATAAATATTGCATTCCAATCAATTTGAAGAATAAGCTGTCGATATTATATAAGTTTCTTTAGAAAAGAAAATCTTGATTTTAGTGAGATTTGGCTTTTGGTTCTTTTGAGGTTTTTTAATGCATATCTGAGCAAAGTGATCTGAAAGTGCAGAGTTCACTATCTGACAATATTCAACATTTATTTACAAAGTTAATAATATTGTCTAGGAGAGAAATTGTTTTTTTTTGTAACTCTAGTAGGCTGAAAGATAATTTGAGTCAGATTATAACTACTTAATTGATTTAGAAAAGTTTGAGTATGATTATTATTCTCTAATAAATTAATATTAAAATCTCCAGTGATAATAAATTTAGGATACTTAAATTTATTAACAAGTTTATCAAGAATTTCTAATGCCCTAAATTAGTTCTATCTATACAGAGTACAACTACATTGAATAGTTTATTATAAGCACACACACATAGAATTTGACACTCAATACTTCTCTTTTTTACCCTGGGGACCTTTTCAAATTCATATACGTTGTCTGACAGAATGCATACTCCACCATGCCCAGCTGTTTTTCTCGAAAAACATGAAACTGTAGTATATCCCTCAATTTTTATATAGTCTTCTTCTTCTTGTTGTAACCAGTGCTCAGAGCGACATAATATGATTGGTTTTTCATCAAGGGTGTTTAGAAATAATTCCACGTTTAAGGTTTTATTTCTAACACTCTGTATATTTTGATATAGAACTACCAATGGAACCTCTACAGAATAACTTGATTGCACCATTTTTGAATATCTGTGTTGTAACTTCTTCGATGGCCATGGTTGCTATTTCAAGTGATAATCAGTTTTTCTTTTTTCTTTTTCTATTTGTTTCTGGTATATTGGACAATTTACATCATAAGGTGAATGATTTGCATTGAGTTCCAGTTTAAATTTGTGATTTGAGTACATACAATTTGCACATTTCCTGACTGTATTCACGCATTCCTTTGTTGTATGATCGGTTATATTACACTTTCCACACGAAATACTGTTTTTACATTCTTTAGCCATATGATTAAATTGATTACATTTGAAGCATCTTATAGTGTTCAGATAATCAAACACACGACATATTTTGAAACCAATACATAGTGAGCTGTCATCATTATTAATTATTTTATTGAAAATAAGTGGATCACATTCGATGATTGCAAAACATGTTTTTAAAATTTTTTTTTTAGACAACAACTTTTAGTACAGATGAATCATTAATTACTTGTTTGTTTTGTTTCTTTATTTTTGCAATAAGTTCATCATCATAATGTTCTTTAATACCAGTTATTTTTATACAAGGATTTTTCTTTTTTGGAATTTTTTATAAGTAATCCCTCCCCATGGTTTGTTCAATATTACATTTAAGTTTATCTGCCTCTTTTTTATTTTTACATGAGATTACAACAGTCCCATCCTTGGCATTTCTCATTCCTGTTATTCCAAATTTAGTGTCAGCAGATTTAACTTTTTGTTTGATTGAATCTAAACTGAATTATGTAAAATAAACAATTTTATATTCACAACATAACATTTATCCTTAAAAGATAGATTTCATTGATTGGATTTTTTTTTCAATCTTTTTTATATATTTGCATGTCACGTTTATATGAAAAGATCCAGTTTACGTCAGTGAATGGCATTAACTAATAATTTAAATATCCATTATGCAGGGTATGATGTCCTCCCGACATCTCCATAAAAGATAGTTATTGATCCTAGGTTATTGCTGATGCATAAAAGTCTATATGTAGCGTATTGTGATTGTGTCACTGGTTTATGTTAATCATGTTTAGGAACTATATTATTTACAATTGATGATAACATAATATGAATGCAAGACAAGATTGGTAGTGGTTAGGGAAGCTTGTGCCTGGCAAGTAGTCCACAGATGGGCCCTTTTTACCGACGCTCTACCGTTCCTTTAACCATTTACTCTACTTGCTCCCTCTTCAAATCTCCCAACCTTCTCGCAAAGGTCAAGATGTTCTTCCATAAATGAGAATTCACCTCCTCTCTCAGAAGCGCGCGTCGTCGTCGAACATTTCTGGCCTCAGTCACTCAAATGTCTCACACTACACCAAGAAACTATAGAAAGTTTCTTCATCCCTCCCGCATATTGGGAAGGTAGGATGTTCCTCAATACCTATCAGCGATAGGTGTCTCCTAAGTTTGCAGTGGCATGTCAGAACTCCGATTAGTTGATTCAGGTCACCAAGGACCCACTCACAAGAACCTAATCTAACCCCTAATTGATTCAGACTCTACCAGCTTTGACCGAAACCTGTTACAAAGTTTTGAGTTTGCCTGTAATCTCTAATCGAACTCCAATGCTCCTTTCATAGAATGCATTTCTTCTATGAAAGGAGCATTGGAGTTCAATTTTGCTCGCAAATTCAAAATTTTAATATTTATTTTTAATTTAAAATATGTAATTTTTAAGACTACATTAAAATACATAGGTACTCTTCAGCAATTTTGTTCAAAAATAGTACTTTTACATAAAATACAGACCAATTCCGAGGTACTTAAAATTATTGCATGTACGTATTTTAATGCCCTTTCCTGCTAAAAACAAGATGGATTTAATTCTGTGCCTATGAAAAAGTAGATACGTAAAGCCGTTTCTGGATTGGGAATGCTTTGGATGGCATGTGTTCGTCGGGGAGGGACCACTTAAGTATGGAGGTACAGGGTTATTCATTATAAATTACCCACCCCTTATCATCATTATTATTGCCTATAGAAAAAAAAGTTTTAAATAAAAGTTGTGTGGTTATGACTGAATTTTGTTAAAATGCTATCAAAAGTACAGCAGCGTGAAGATTTCAGGAAATACAAAAAAATTATAAATTTTTTTAAATGGGATACTAGATATTAAATTTTTGGAATGATTCTTTGTTCCTGATTTCAAAAATATACCATGTTACCCCTGCCATATACCGTTTTTGAGTTAATAAACGTCGAATATCTTAGTTAAACTAGTTACTGTAAATATGGAAAAGTTAACATTTATTAAAGTGAGCTATGAAAATGACAACTAATATGTTTGATAAGCGACATTTCTTTAATGAAATAATCAAAATGGTTTACAGTGAGGAAGAAAAAAACCAAATATTTACTTGTTATATACAAAATAATAAAAATAAACGTGCAGCAAAAAGAGCATATAGGGTACTGTATCCAAATTGTCCAACACCATCAGAAAATACGTTTAAAAATATTTACCGAAAGGTGAATAATACCTTTTTAATTTTAGTAGAAAAAAAGCGTGTAGTTCGAGCAAACCAGGAAGAACACCTAGATATACTGCTTCTTTTCGAAGGTAAGCCTATCCATATTTATTCACGAATAGATTTTTTTGAAACATTGTTTTATTTTTTAGAAAATCCTGAATGTAGTATAAATATGGTCGATCAATTAGGTAAAAGTTATTCCAAAATCCAACATACGTTAAAAAATAACAGCTACAGACCATATAAAATTTTACTCGTACAAGTTTTAACAGAGGCGAATAAAAGGAAAAGGCTGGACTTTTGCCGCAGATGATTCAAAAGTTGGATGAAGATTCCGATTTTTTTACTAAAATATTATGGACTGATGATTCATCCTTTTCTACGGCAGGAGTTTTTAATAGGAAAAATCAAAGGTCGTGGGAAAACAAGCATAACAGAAAAAAAATTGGTACAACAAATAAAAAAATTAGGAAGAAAACTGTTAGCGTTTGGTGTGGAATTTTCAGAAACAAAATTGTTGAGTCTATATTTTATGACTATACTTTAACTGGAGTTACCTATCTGGAAATAATTATCCCAGAAGCAGAAAATATTCTTTTGCAGAATTTTCCAGAAGCTTAACTTAATGACATGTTTTGGATGCAGGATGAGGCAACTCCACATAGTGTCCTACCCGTTCGAGATCATTTGAATAATATATTCCCAATATGGATAGGGAATAATGGACCTATTAAATGGCCACCTAACAGTCCGGATTTGACCCCTATGGATTAATTTTTTTGAGGATTTCTAAAAGACATTGTCAATAATAATAATAGTACTCAAGTCATTAAAGACAGGATTCGACTTGAAATAAACAATCTGCATGTAAATAATAAAGCCATTTCTGGTGCAATTATAATATAAGAAAAGGTTATCAATTATGCATTGACATATCAAACATCTTTTATGAGATCATTTATTTATATTTAAATTTCCTAAATAAATCTTTGTTATCTACTTTGTATAAATATTGTTTTTTTTCTTGCCTAGGTACTGTAAACCATTTTGATTATTTCATTAAAGAAATGTCACTTATCAAACATAATAGTCATTTCCATAGCTCACTTTAATAGGTAATGTTAACTTTTCCATATTTACAGTAACTAGTTTAATTAAGATATTCAACGTTTAATAACTCAAAAAGGAATATGGTAGGAACAACATATGGTATATTTTTGAAATCAGAAACAAAGGATCATTCCAAAAATTTAATAATATGCAGGGTATCCCATTTAAAAAAATATATTTTTTTGTATCCCCTGAAATCTGCACGCTTTTGATAGCATTTTAACAAAATTCAGTCATAACTACACAACTTTTATTAAAAACTTTTTTTTCTATAGGCAATTAAAACAATGATAAGAGGTGGGTAATTTATAATGAATAACCCTGTACATCATTATATAAAAAAAGAAGTATGACAGATTTGATATGTGCATTGTAAATTTTAGTGACGTCTGCATATATATTGTGACACTGCATACATATTGTGCAATGTGCAATTATATATTTTTGTGATTTTATTGAAAATAACTTTGAAATCAATGTTGTTCCACGCATAATATAAAGTTGTATAACTTGATATTCGGACAAGGTGTTTGCGAAATACAAGTTTGCATTTGGAAATCATAAAATATTCCTTTATATGATAAAAAAATCAAATATAAGCACTTAAAGTATTGGTTTATTTGTAACAACACCGATAACCTATCACCTCAGCAGGAAATGTTATGGCATTTTATCTATAATAAATAGACGTCATAAAAATTTGTTCCATCATAAAAAAACCTGTAGATGAGGAATGCGCATGAAAGAAATTGTTCCGTTTATTTTTAATAAGATTTTTACTATATATCACAAGAAATTGCATATTGCATCAGTTGACTTTTTCTCTGCATTCGATATACAGGGTGGGGCAATAGTGCGTCGGACCTCGATATCTCGAGTTCTACGATAGCTAGAAATTTTTAAAAAAATTGCAAGTGAACTAGATAAAAATGTTTATAACTGGAAATTATTTTCGAACATACAGGGCGAGCCAAGACGAAATTACAGGACCAAGTGCCTTTTTTTTTTAATGGAATGCTATGTATATCAGTACATTTTTTGAAGCCTCTTTCTAGGCTCTATTCATTCCTATATTATTATTGACTATCTCCCAACCACTTTGATGTAATGAATTTTTTTGTTGAAATAATGCCATCTGCAGATGGATATTAAAAAAATCACAATTTTTTCAATTTTTTCAAATGGAACCCTGTATATTTTTCAACGATATAATGTAAAAATGAAAAACGAATATTTTTTGTAAGTACTTCCCTATGGCTAATTGCAACCATTTTCGTTTTATTAAGCAATAATTACAACATTCAAAAATAAACTTAAAAAAAGAGGTTTCTTCAAATAACTCAGTAGAAAAAAATTATAATAAATGTTGGCCATTTTGATTGACACACATCTCTATGTGCTTTTGAAATGAGGTTCCCACTGTTCCTAAAACTGCCGGTGTGATAGATCTAAAGGCAGTTATTATTCTTTCCTTCATATTTTGTACTGTTGTTGATGTGTCTCTATAAACAATTTCCTTCAAGTATCCCCATAGAAAGAAATCCATTTTTTTAAGATCTGGGCCATTTAGTGGGTCCATTTCTTCCAATCCATTGATGAGGGTAGGTATTATTTAAGTGGTCTCTAACTGCATTTAAATAATGTGGTGGAGCACCATCTTGCTGAAACCACATCCTATTTCGAATTCTTCCAGGGAGATTTACCAATAATCGTGGCAGATAGTTTTCCAAAAAATGAAGATAAATAGCTCCTGTCAATGTACCATCAAAGAAATGTGGCCCTATTACATGTTCTCCAATAATTCCTCCCCAAACGTTTATAGACCATCTGTGTTGGTTATCAACTTGCATAAAAAAGTGAGGATTTTCCCAAGCATAATAATGGAAATTGTGCCTATTAACAAATCCATTTTTATGAAAAGTTGCCTCATCAGTGAATAAAACATTATTGAAGAAGTTGACATCAACTTGCATTTTACCTCTGGTCCAATTACAAAATTGTAGGAGCTTTTGAAAATCGTCATCAAATAATTCCTGGTGCATTTGAATATGATATGCATGCAACTTATTTGTTTTTAAGATTCGACCCACAGACCGTTTACTTATTCCTACTAATGAGGTCACTTCTCTTTGACTAACATGGGGATTCTCAACCGTTGCCAGCATCACAGAAAACTCATTTTCTTCGTTTACAATACGTTTTAGTTTTTCACTTTTTTTATATTCAACATTTTCAGTTTCCAGAAATCTATCGAGAAGGTTTTGGAGGCTGCTAACATCAGGAAGCCTTCTTTCAGGATAACGTTGGTGATAAATTCTATTGGCAAGTAAACAATTTCTGTCTGACTCGCCCAAAACAAGTCATGTCTACAAGTTCCGCTTTATTAAAATTCATATATTTCCAAATATTTTAAATTCAATACAAATTGTAACTAACGACCGATAAGTGTGATAAATGCTCCTTTGTACATGACAATTTATACCAAACTGAGGTTTTATTGCTTGTCGAATAACGAAAACAGCAAAAAAAATGTACAAAAAAAAACATTACAGTAAAGGACTGGTTAAATACTATTTACTCATTTCAATGGAAATGGTCCCACTAAATGGCCTCATTTCCAAATTGCATAAAGACGTGTGTTAATCAAAATGGGCAACACGTCGAACACCTATTATAAATTTTTCTAATGAATTATTTGAGGGAACCTCTTTTTTTAAGTTTATTTTTGAAATTGACACATATTTATTAATAAAACGAAAATGGTTGCAATTAGCCATAGGGAAGTACTTACAAAAAAATGTTCGTTTTTCATTTCTACATCACATCGTCGAAAAATATACAGGTGTTTCATTTGAAAAAATTGAGAAAATTCAATTTAAAAAGTTCTTAATTGAAAAATAAACACTTATTTATATATAAAACGAAAATGGTTGCAATTAGCCATAGGGAAGTACTTACAAAAAAATGTTCGTTTTTCATTTTTACATCACATCGTTGAAAAATATACAGGATGTTCCATTTGAAAAAATTGAGAAAATTCAATTTAAAAAGTTCTTAATTGAATACTAATTTTTGGCCACCCTGTACATTTTTAGGAAATGAAAATGATTCAAAAACATTAATTACATGTCTCGTAACTGGTATTCACATAAGTTTTTCTTAAAACCCATAATTGTGACTGTGGTGATTTTTTTAATATTCATTTGCAGATGGCATATTTCAACAAAAAAATTCATTACATCAAAGTGGTTGGGAGATAGCCAATAATAATATAGGAATGAACAGAGCCTAGAAAGAGGCTTCAAAAAATGTACTGATATACATAGCATTCCATTTAAAAAAAAAGCACACTTGGTCCTGTAATTTCGTCTTGGCTCGCCCTGTATCTTCGAAAATAATTTCCAGTTATAAACTTTTTATCTAGTTTACTTGCAATTTTTTAAAAAATTTCTAGCTATCGTAGAACTCGAGATATCGAGGTCCGACGCACTATTGCCCTGTAGACCCGCCAATAAGAACCTGGGAATTGTGTAGATTTTTGCGATTATTTTATCAAAATCTTGAGCCAATCACGAGTCTTGTTGTACTCTGTGATGTCATAGCCCACATCCATTATGTATTTTCTATAATACTGCCATCATGTTTTTTCTTTCATTACAGGCGCCACGTTTTTTTCTTTAAGTACAGACACCATTTTGTTTTCCTTAATACTACATGTCACTAAAATTTTCGACGCACATCCTTTTCCCAAATCTGCCATGTTCTTTTCTATAGCAGCTGGTTTTTCTTTAATACTGCAACCAACTTTTTTCTTTAATAGCGAGTGAGGTCATGCCCTCTCGCCATTGCTGAAGACTTCTTGCAGCAGCCTCTAGTCATTGTCTTCAGCTACAAGAACTCTTCAAAAATCGCGATGGATCCTCTACATTCGTACGGCACTGACTAAAGGATCAATGCGCATGCTTATTCCAAATCCGGTTTTTTCTTTAATAACGAATGATGTCATTACTTGTACATCCTCCAGTCATTGCCGATATATCTTGTAGATGAATGGTTCTTGCGGCTGTGACCGGATTAGTGCGCATTCTTTTCCCAAATCCGCCAAGTTTTTTCTTTAATACTGCATGATGTCACTTCTTGTATATCCTCCGGTTTGCTGATAATTTCTTGCAGCAGCCTTTGGGTACTGCTGAAGACTGTTTGGTCACCGTCTTCACCTACATGAAGTTTTGAGCTATAAGAACTCTTCACAAATAATGATGGACCCCATACTTTGTGGTCTCTCCCAATGGACCCATGCCATCCAAGTCAGTTTTGGTCTAGAAAGGGCTTTACATATCTACTTGAAAACAAATTAAATTTGTCATTGGCCTTGACATATACTACAGATGATTATGTTTAAATTTGTTTTATGTAAGACACCAAAAAACACCTTTAAATTAAAATAACTACTCTTTATTAATCATATTACTGATTATTTAAGACCTCTAAAACTATGTCAAATTCTATAAAGAGTTAATATTACTTAAGAATTTAAAAATAACGATAAATTATTTATAAAAAAATATAATTACCGTCGAGTAATTTGCCATGATACACAGCCATTCCAGCCACACGGCCTATAAATTTAAAATAACTAAGATGTTCTTCATTACACACTCCAGAAAAAGGATTTATTTGAAGTGTATAATTGTCCCTGAAAAAAAAGTTTTAATTAATTGCAACGTTCTAAGAGTACAGACACATATGCCTTGCTGCTCGCGGTGGAGATTTATCCTTTCAGTGTTTCGTGCTGGTTGTGTAGTGTATGACGAAGCATGTGATTGGAAGAGTGTCACGTGATCTGAGTGAACCATTCAAGTGCACGCTACTATGGAGCCTCCTTTCTACGGAGACTGAAAAACAAATGTGTTGTATCGACTTGGAATCATGCTATACCACGATGTAAATGGCGAAGGTCAACTGCTAGCATCTTCAGTATGTGTATTTAAAGAAGCAGGTTTGTCTTACATAAATGTGACACTGATGTAGCGATTGCTATCACGACTTCCACTGTGAGCAACAAGGCATGTTTGTACACTTATTAAGAAAATTTATATTCAAATTGTCAAATGGCATCCAAATTATAGAATTTACTATGGAAGGGCAATTTACTAAATAAAAGCTTGTTGTCCGTTATAAAAAAAATATATATTTTTAACAGCTTGTTTATTAGAGGCATTTGTACAGTGTCGTATAAACAGTGTGTTACAAAAGTGTACAAAGAATATGTCTAGTAGAAACAAATAATACTATTTTCTTTGGGAAAAATAATGAGGGAAAATCTGTGAAATGTTTGTTTCTCTTCTGCTTTTTCGCACTTTCTCAGTTCTCAGCATGACATTTCATTGAAACTTATAAATAACATAACCTATAGCTCTGTTTTTGCAATCATTTTGAATCATTTGTGTTTAAATTTAACAAAACAATAGTTTCAGAAAATGGAGTGAATTATTTCTATCTTTATTTAAACTAGAGAATGCTATCCTAGAATGCTAGGTTATTTACAAATACGTTTATAATTCAAATAATTTTAAACGACATTTTATATTTAAATTGCGTATGACCAGGCTAAAATCCGTGGATAATCCACAAATTCTTCAAACCATTTGAAAACGGTTAGAAACTAATCAGCTGACTTGCCGGAACACTAAACTAGTAGTCAGAATCCTCGATTTATTGTCTGTTGGAACGTCAATTTCGTTTTGCTCATGTCGAGGATAGTTTGAAACCGTTTCTGACTGCTGCTGGAATAAATCTTATATTGAATACAATTTTTGTGATTTTCAGGTATTCCAGCATACATTATAATAACTTTATTTTTAGGACATCCTAATACACATTACGATTTTTTTAATTTAACAAACATTATACATAAAAAAAGAAAACTTCAGTTATATCTATATAATTACATACTTTTTATATACTTGGCTAATTCTCTCTTAAATATATTTATTGACAGAATGTATTTTAAATATGTAGGCAATTTATTATCGTTGTCAATACCTTTATAGAACAAGGAGATCATTGTTTTGCTATAGTTAGCTCTTTAAATGTGACCATTATATGTATGCACTTCTAGTGAAGTGCTCATGAACCTCACAATTTAAAGTAATGAAGGTATTAAAATGTTTCGGTAACAAGTTATTCATTAGCTTGTAAGTAAAACCATGACACAGTAAAATAATCTATTAGACTCAGAGAATCATTGTAGTGCTGAAAGCATAAAAGCGATAGGTGTCTATCTGTTACACTTTAGTATAATTCTCATACCTCAATTTTAGAGTTTCTGAAATTGTGATTTATGATAGACGTGTAGACAGTCACTCTCGACTCCATCGATAAATTATTTGATATTCTAGAGAAGTAATATAACATTTGATACTTTATTATGCATATATATATATATATATATATATATATATATATATATATATATATATATATATATATATATATATATATATATATATATATATATATATATATATATATATATATATATATATTGAGGTATGAGAATTACACTAAAGTGTAACAGATAGACACCTATCGCTTTTATGCTTTCAGCACTACAATGATTCTCTGAGTCTAATAGATTATTTTACTGTGTCATGGTTTTTACTTACAAGCTAATGAATAACTTGTTACCGAAACATTTTAATACCTTCATTACTTTAAATTGTGAGGTTCATGAGCACTTCACGATGTTCTTTCCATATCACACAATAGTTCTGTTCTGGCTTGGACAACACTTTACTGAAGTATTCAATTACTTTTTCCTATACGTTTTGAATTTGGGAAAGAACACATCCAAGTCCAGAATTACTGGCATCCGTGTCTAATATGTAGAGACCTTTCCGTTATGGGTATGAAAAAACTGGACTCAAGCGCTGAATTTATTGTTCTGAATGATGTTTCGCATTCTTGTGTCCATTGGTACTGAACCTTCTCTTCTGTGAACCGGTGTAGTGGCTTCACCATATCAGCAAATCATCTGTAGTAAATGCATAGGCCAAGGAAGCTTTGCAATTCTTAAACATTTAATGGCCTCGGCCAATCTCGTACTATGGAAACCTTGCCTAGATCCATTCTTATTCCCTCCAAAGACACAACATGTCCAAGGAATTTGACCGTTTGCTAGAACATTAGGCACTTTTTGGGGTTTAACTTCAGGTGTACATTTTTGATTCTTCCAAACACTTCTTGAGGGTTCTTCAAATGCTCCTTAAAATCCCGTCCCATAACCATCACATCAAGATAAACTAAGCATATCTTCCAGGTTAGTCCTCGTAGTACTAGTTCCATCAGGTTTTCAAAAGTACCTGGCGCATTGCACAGGCCGAAGGCATCACAGTGAATGGGTAAAGGCCACTTTCTGTCGAAAAGGCTGTCTTGTCTTTGTCATCTGGATGGAGCTCTACTTGCCAATATCCGCTTCAATGATCTAGAATGTAAAACCACTGTGAGCCTGCCAGCGTACTTAGTGTGTCATAAATTCGACGTAATGGATAGCTGTCTTTTCTTGTGACGTTATTCAGCTTCCTGTAGTCGACACAGAATCTTAAAGTTCCATCCTTCTTAGCAACCAAAACTTTTGGCGACGACCAAGAGCTTGTTGATTCCTCAATAACTCCCTCGTTAAGCATCTTTTGTACTGTTGCAGAAGCCTCCTTTTGTCTTGCTAATGGGAATCTTCTAGGTGGTTGACGAAAAAGGAGCTGATTCACCAGTATTTATCCAATGTTGGACTATGTAAGAGCTGTGTCCTTTGCAAATACTGTACTTTCGTTCTTCAAACATTTTAAAGCTTCTCTATGTTCATCTGGAGTTAAATGTTCTAGTTGGGCACTTAACATCTTCATAACTTCTTGGTTCATATCTGTAGACGAAGCTCCAACGATTTTTTTCTTCACATCTCCCAATCCATGTAACTGGTTCGTAGCCAATTGCTTCGCCTTTTTTTGAATGTTCCTGACTGGGAATTTAGGTTTACCACTCTAATCTGTATCCTGTCTGTAATCTATGTTAAAGTCCTTGCCAGGATCACATTGTCTGTCATTTTAATTGAGTCATTCGCCTCAATGAGGCCAAAGCGGTATCCCACAGAATTTTCTTCCAGGACTGCCTCAATTATTTTCTGTGTGTGCAAGAATTTTTATTGTCATCGACATTAGTAGCCTAATGTTATGGAATCCTTCATCTGCCATTTCTTTATTTCCAATCTTTAGAACTCTTTCTCCCACATTAAGTACAAATCCATACTTTTTCATAACGTCTAATCCCAAAATAAAGTCAGGTCAGCCACGATAACTTGGTGTTTGAAACATAAACGACCAATTTGCAGCTCCATATAAACTTCCCCATGAACCGCTACTCTATCTTCCATAGCTGTCAGAATAATCCATGTTGTCCTTTATTTACTTGGAAGCCCATTATGAATCCTGCTCTTACTATTGATGATGTAGCTCCTATATCGATTGTGAAGAGACATTTCTTCTTATTTACAAAACCTTTCAACAGCAGACTACTTTAAACTGTCTGAAGCTGAGAAACTTTTATTTCTCGGGGGTCACAACATTTCTTGGCCAGCACAGCCTCCAAAGTGAGAGCCATCTTTAGTTTTCTTGTGACCCTTCAACCACAGCAGTGTTTAACCTTTCTGGGCTGCGCTGACAGTTCCTCTTAATATGGCCCACTTTACACACCTATAACAACGGATACCTCCATTCAGCCTTCCACTACTTTGTTTTTGATCTTGTCTTGGCTGGGAATTCATTTTTGTTAGTAGTTGGGTGATCTTTTGTATCTCAGCAAATACAGCTTCAATATTTTTTTCTGCCAGGATCTCTTCCACAGCCACAGTCCTCACTCTCTGGTTTGATTGTGTGGTATCCTTATAGGCAACTTCAATCTCAAGTGCATGTACTAAAGCCTCACTACTTCGCTTGTGCCTGGCTAATTTAAGAATTCGCCTAACCTCCTGATCCCTTACTCCATCAATAAATGCTCCAACTATTAACGGTTGTTGAAATTCCATTGGTGCATTAGGGTAGGCTAGATGGGCTAATCTCTGTACAGCAACTTCGAACTCCTGGAGGCTTTCTCCACCCCGTTGTCTGAGTGATTTGAGCTGAGCCTGAAATTCTTGGGCGAGATGATGGTTGCCAAATCTTAGTTCTAATGCTGCCTTCAGAATGCTAAAGGTTTGTTGTTGTGCTGCAGGAATTGTTTGGAGCAGATCTAATGCTTAGCCCCTCAGTGCTAATACCGATGCTGTTGCTTTTTCCTCACCGTTCCAATTATTTGAACATGCAGCTGCTTCAAACTGTCTCTTATATGTTGACCAGAATCCATGACCATCAAAGGAAGGTGATTGTAATCTAGTAATAGACGAAAGTAGCAATTGGCCTCCCTTCTCGCTTAATTGTTGTTTCAATTGGGCTATCTCTCCTTCAACTTCACTGACTTTTCTTTTAACCAGTTATTTCTCCCTCAAATTTTCCTCTAAATTCATCGACGTCTTTAATTTCACTGACGTCTTCCTTAACTTCATGAACTTTTTCTATAACGTTACCTTTAAATTTTTCAGTGAGTGTAAAAATGACTGCCCGCTGTTCCTCTAGGCTTCTTTTTTATATTTTTCGTTCCCATCTTGTCGTCTTATTTCCAGACCCTCCATCATTTTTCTCAATTCTTCTTTTCTTTCTGTTTTCTTCTTGTTCTTATTTTTCTTCCTGTCGTCTTCCCTCTTGTTTTCTTTTTCTTCATGTTGTCTTCTCTCTTGTTCTTCTCTTTCTTGTCGTTTTCTTTCTTCAGCTTCCATCATTTTTTCCTTGTTGATCTTCCTCTTCCTGGCGTTTCTTTTCTTGGTCTTCCATCATTTTTCTTAGGTCATCTCTTTCTTCCTGCCTTTTTCTTTCTTGTCTTTGTCTTCTTTCATATCCTTTCTTAATTGTTCATCCGTTCTAACAACGCTGCTAACTTGAGTCCTGTGTTTGTTCCTCTGCCATACTTCTTGTTATTGGCATTAACTCACAACATGTAAATCAATTCAAAATTAAGTTACTAAAAAAATATTAAAATAGTTACAAGAAAACCAGTCATAAAAAGCCTAGAAATAGCAGAAACATCAACATTACGATCCATTACCAAAATCAGACACCCCAGAAATCCTCTCCATAACCCAATCAACCAAAGATTACAATCCCTAACCACAAAATTTGCTTAGGAAATAAATAACATAGAAATAATACAACCCCTTTGCAAAACAAAGAGAACAAGAATTACCTAGCAGAAGAAAATTTCCAGAGCTAACCCTATGGGAACACATCACCGCATTGAATAATATACAATGAAAAAAAAATCTGTAAGTAATGTTTAAATATGTATATAAAAATATATACATAAATAGTGGGGATGCAGTTATGAAGTGGCTAAATTCAAATAAAAATCTCTGTTTTTTTATCAAGCTTTCGGAAAAATTTTATTCCTTTCTCAAGATATCTAAAAGTATAGTAGGTACATTATAATATTAAAAAATTATTATTAATTATTATAATACTTACAAACGTGATTATTAATCTATTTAATGTGACCATTATATGTATGCACTTCTAGTGAAGTGCTCATGAACCTCACAATTTAAAGTAATGAAGGTATTAAAATGTTTCGGTAACAAGTTATTCATTAGCTTGTAAGTAAAAACCATGACACAGTAAAATAATCTATTAGACTCAGAGAATCATTGTAGTGCTGAAAGCATAAAAGCGATAGGTGTATATATATATATATATATATATATATATATATATATATATATATATATATATATATATATATATATATATATATATATATATATATATATATATATATATATATATAATTGAGGTATGAGAATTACACTAAAGTGTAACAGATAGACACCTATCGCTTTTATGCTTTCAGCACTACAATGATTCTCTGAGTCTAATAGATTATTTTACTGTGTCATGGTTTTTACTTACAAGCTAATGAATAACTTGTTACCGAAACATTTTAATACCTTCATTACTTTAAATTGTGAGGTTCATGAGCACTTCACTAGAAGTGCATACATATAATGGTCACATTAAATAGATTAATAATCACGTTTGTAAGTATTATAATAATTAATAATAATTTTTTAATATTATAATGTACCTACTATACTTTTAGATATCTTGAGAAAGGAATAAAATTTTTTCCGAAAGCTTGATAAAAAAACAGAGATTTTTATTTGAATTTAGCCACTTCATAACTGCATCCCCACTATTTATGTATATATTTTTATATACATATTTAAACATTACTTACAGATTTTTTTTTCATTGTATATTATTCAATGCGGTGATGTGTTCCCATAGGGTTAGCTCTGGAAATTTTCTTCTGCTAGGTAATTCTTGTTCTCTTGTTTTGCAAAGGGGTTGTATTATTTCTATGTTATTTATTTCCTAAGCAAATTTTGTGGTTAGGGATTGTAATCTTTGGTTGATTGGGTTATGGAGAGGATTTCTGGGGTGTCTGATTTTGGTAATGGATCGTAATGTTGATGTTTCTGCTATTTCTAGGCTTTTTATGACTGGTTTTCTTGTAACTATTTTAATATTTTTTTAGTAACTTAATTTTGAATTGATTTACATGTTGTGAGTTAATGCCAATAACAAGAAGTATGGCAGAGGAACAAACACAGGACTCGTTAGCAGCGTTGTTAGAACGGATGAACAATTAAGAAAGGATATGAAAGAAGACAAAGACAAGAAAGAAAAAGGCAGGAAGAAAGAGATGACCTAAGAAAAATGATGGAAGACCAAGAAAAGAAACGCCAGGAAGAGGAAGATCAACAAGGAAAAATGATGGAAGCTGAAGAAAGAAAACGACAAGAAAGAGAAGAACAAGAGAGAAGACAACATGAAGAAAAAGAAAACAAGAGGGAAGACGACAGGAAGAAAAATAAGAACAAGAAGAAAACAGAAAGAAAAGAAGAATTGAGAAAAATGATGGAGGGTCTGGAAATAAGACGACAAGATGGGAACGAAAATATAAAAAGAAGCCTAGAGGAACAGCGGGCAGTCATTTTTACACTCACTGAAAAATTTAAAGGTAACGTTATAGAAAAAGTTCATGAAGTTAAGGAAGACGTCAGTGAAATTAAAGACGTCGATGAATTTAGAGGAAAATTTGAGGGAGAAATAACTGGTTAAAAGAAAAGTCAGTGAAGTTGAAGGAGAGATAGCCCAATTGAAACAACAATTAAGCGAGAAGGGAGGCCAATTGCTACTTTCGTCTATTACTAGATTACAATCACCTTCCTTTGATGGTCATGGATTCTGGTCAACATATAAGAGACAGTTTGAAGCAGCTGCATGTTCAAATAATTGGAACGGTGAGGAAAAAGCAACAGCATCGGTATTAGCACTGAGGGGCTAAGCATTAGATCTGCTCCAAACAATTCCTGCAGCACAACAACAAACCTTTAGCATTCTGAAGGCAGCATTAGAACTAAGATTTGGCAACCATCATCTCGCCCAAGAATTTCAGGCTCAGCTCAAATCACTCAGACAACGGGGTGGAGAAAGCCTCCAGGAGTTCGAAGTTGCTGTACAGAGATTAGCCCATCTAGCCTACCCTAATGCACCAATGGAATTTCAACAACCGTTAATAGTTGGAGCATTTATTGATGGAGTAAGGGATCAGGAGGTTAGGCGAATTCTTAAATTAGCCAGGCACAAGCGAAGTAGTGAGGCTTTAGTACATGCACTTGAGACTGAAGTTGCCTATAAGGATACCACACAATCAAACCAGAGAGTGAGGACTGTGGCTGTGGAAGAGATCCTGGCAGAAAAAAATATTGAAGCTGTATTTGCTGAGATACAAAAGATCACCCAACTACTAACAAAAATGAATTCCCAGCCAAGACAAGATCAAAAACAAAGTAGTGGAAGGCTGAATGGAGGTATCCGTTGTTATAGGTGTGTAAAGTGGGCCATATTAAGAGGAACTGTCAGCGCAGCCCAGAAAGGTTAAACACTGCTGTGGTTGAAGGGTCACAAGAAAACTAAAGATGGCTCTCACTTTGGAGGCTGTGCTGGCCAAGAAATGTTGTGACCCCCCGAGAAATAAAAGTTTCTCAGCTTCAGACAGTTTAAAGTAGTCTGCTGTTGAAAGGTTTTGTAAATAAGAAGAAATGTCTCTTCACAATCGATATAGGAGCTACATCATCAATAGTAAGAGCAGGATTCATAATGGGCTTCCAAGTAAATAAAGGACAACATGGATTATTCTGACAGCTATGGAAGATAGAGTAGCGGTTCATGGGGAAGTTTATATGGAGCTGCAAATTGGTCGTTTATGTTTCAAACACCAAGTTATCGTGGCTGACCTGACTTTATTTTGGGATTAGACGTTATGAAAAAGTATGGATTTGTACTTAATGTGGGAGAAAGAGTTCTAAAGATTGGAAATAAAGAAATGGCAGATGAAGGATTCCATAACATTAGGCTACTAATGTCGATGACAATAAAAATTCTTGCACACACAGAAAATAATTGAGGCAGTCCTGGAAGAAAATTCTGTGGATACCGCTTTGGCCTCATTGAGGCGAATGACTCAATTAAAATGACAGACAATGTGATCCTGGCAAGGACTTTAACATAGATTACAGACAGGATACAGATTAGAGTGGTAAACCTAAATTCCCAGTCAGGAACATTCAAAAAAAGGCGAAGCAATTGGCTACGAACCAGTTACATGGATTGGGAGATGTGAAGAAAAAATCGTTGGAGCTTCGTCTACAGATATGAACCAAGAAGTTATGAAGATGTTAAGTGCCCAACTAGAACATTTAACTCCAGATGAACATAGAGAAGCTTTAAAATGTTTGAAGAACGAAAGTACAGTATTTGCAAAGGACACAGCTCTTACATAGTCCAACATTGGATAAATACTGGTGAATCAGCTCCTTTTCGTCAACCACCTAGAAGATTCCCATTAGCAAGACAAAAGGAGGCTTCTGCAACAGTACAAAAGATGCTTAACGAGGGAGTTATTGAGGAATCAACAAGCTCTTGGTCGTCGCCAAAAGTTTTGGTTGCTAAGAAGGATGGAACTTTAAGATTCTGTGTCGACTACAGGAAGCTGAATAACGTCACAAGAAAAGACAGCTATCCATTACGTCGAATTTATGACACACTAAGTACGCTGGCAGGCTCACAGTGGTTTTACATTCTAGATCATTGAAGCGGATATTGGCAAGTAGAGCTCCATCCAGATGACAAAGACAAGACAGCCTTTTCGACAGAAAGTGGCCTTTACCCATTCACTGTGATGCCTTTCGGCCTGTGCAATGCGCCAGGTACTTTTGAAAACCTGATGGAACTAGTACTACGAGGACTAACCTGGAAGATATGCTTAGTTTATCTTGATGTGATGGTTATGGGACGGGATTTTAAGGAGCATTTGAAGAACCCTCAAGAAGTGTTTGGAAGAATCAAAAATGTACACCTGAAGTTAAACCCCAAAAAGTGCCTAATGTTCTAGCAAACGGTCAAATTCCTTGGACATGTTGTGTCTTTGGAGGGAATAAGAATGGATCTAGGCAAGGTTTCCATAGTACGAGATTGGCCGAGGCCATTAAATGTTTAAGAATTGCAAAGCTTCCTTGGCCTATGCATTTACTACAGATGATTTGCTGATATGGTGAAGCCACTACACCGGTTCACAGAAGAGAAGGTTCAGTACCAATGGACACAAGAATGCGAAACATCATTCAGAACAATAAATTCAGCGCTTGAGTCCAGTTTTTTCATACCCATAACGGAAAGGTCTCTACATATTAGACACGGATGCCAGTAATTCTGGACTTGGATGTGTTCTTTCCCAAATTCAAAACGTATAGGAAAAAGTAATTGAATACTTCAGTAAAGTGTTGTCCAAGCCAGAACAGAACTATTGTGTGATATGGAAAGAACATCGAACATCGTCCTGGGAAAACCCATAGAACTGCAGATGCTCTTTCCAGAAGACCCTGCCAGGAAGATAGCAAGCACTGCCACCGGATGGAAAAACGGCAAGGGATACTTATTATTAATACCGTTAAAATTGATGTTCCGAATGATTGGGCAAAAGAGACATTAAAGGAAGAGTAGTTAAATGATAAGGAAACTGGTCCCATTCTGAAATGAAAGAAAAAAGGGACTCGACCCGATTGGAAGGATATTTCAGACAAGGCAGTAGGGCTGAAGGCCTTGTGAGCACAATGGGACTCCCTCAGAATTGAGAATCGACTGTAAAAGAGTGCTTGGGAGAGCCCACGCGGGAAAGAAATTACTTTGAAACTGATATTCCCCAGGTGTAGCATACCAAAAGTACTTCAGGAAGTGCATAATAGAATATCTGGGGGACATTTTGGCATCAACAAAATCTGACAAAAGTACGTGAAAGATTCCACTGGGTGAATAATCGCCAAGATGTGGAGGCTTGGTGCCGTAAATGTATAATTTGTGCGGCAAGTAAGGGGCCACGGACAAAAAGTAAGAGCCCAATGAAACAATATAATGTCGGGGCTCCTTTTGAGAGAATTGCAATCGACGCAGCTGGTCTATTCCTCGTAACAGATGATGGGAATAAATACATCTTGGTTTGCCATGAATTATTTTAGTAAATGGCTTGAAGCTTATGCCATACCAAACCAAGAAGCAGTCACTTTGGTCTAGGCTCTGATAGATAATCTGGTATGTCGATTTGGTGTGCCCGTGGAATTGCAACTCTAATTAAAACAAAAATTACCAAAATTAAACTAGATAAAATTATTAAAATTAAATATTTAAATATCACGTATTATTTATAATTTTTAAATTATATAAGAAGATTTTAAATCTATCCCACTATTCTGCCAAAATAATTTAATTTTTATCAAAAAAAAAATTTTTATTTAATATTTGGTCTTTTCGTACTAAAATATTTTATACGAAAATTAAAGATAGAAACCAACCTGGCTTACATCGGTTTTAACTCAGATCATGTAAAATTTTAAATGTCGAACAGACCTAAAATTTTTAGCTTCACCAAAATTCTATTTTAATCCAACATCGAGGTTGCAATCACTTCTTTCAATAATAACTCTCAAAAAAAAAACGCTGTTATCTCTAAAGTAATATAATCTTTTAATCATTTTAAATGGATCAAATATTTAAATATAAATGTTAAAATAAAAAAAAAAGTTAATCAAAATATTTAATCACCCCAATTAAATAAAACTTCCAAATTAAAATTTAAATCCTAAAAAAAATAATATTTTATTTTATAAAACTCTATAGGGTTTTCTCGTCTTTTAATTATATTTAAGCTTTTTAACTAAAAATGAGATTCTAAAAAAAATTAAATTGATATAGTTTTTTTCATTTAACCTTTCATTCCAGCTTTTAATTAAAAAACTAATTATGCAATCTTTGCACTGTCAAAATACCACGGCCATTCAATTTTCTCTCAGTGGGCAGGTTAGACTTTAAATTATTTTCATAGACATGTTTTTAATAAAAAATATATTTGAAGAAATCCCTTAATTTAACCTTAACTAAAAATTTAAATTTTAAAATTATTTAATTATACTAATTCTATCATTATTTTAATATTTTTATTATTTAAATTTTTATTTTTATATATTTAAAATTTAAAAAATATATATATTTTTATGAATTAATTATAATAATAATATAACAATATTTTAAAAATGAAAATTTCTAATCCTATAAATTCATAATTTTTAAATTAAATTTTAAAAAAATTATTTTAAAGCATCCTTTAAAATATAATGTATTTTATTAAAAATCTTTTACAATAAAATTAGAAAAAAAAAATTTATTAAATTTTTCTCTAAAAACTAGATATATTTAAAAACGTATAACATTTCATTTCTAATAAAATATTAATAATATTTATTTAACAATAAAAAAATATTTTATTAACCCTTTTAAATTTGAGAAAATTAAAATTTTAATTTATATTTAATAACCCTTTTTATTTAATAAAATAAAATATTATTTTTTCTTTTTTTATATTTTATAAAATTCTTTCATACTAATACAATACTAATTTTATAACAAAATTTTTTTCTAAATTCCTAATAAAATAATAATTTATTTTAATTTTTTTTACAAATAATAATTTTTTACAATCAAATTAAATTGAATTTCACAATTAACCTTTTAATGTAAATAAAATACTTTTTATCAAGTTCTAATTTGTTCTTTCTAGGCTCACTTTCAAATAAGCCTATTTTGTTACGACTTATTTCACTTAATGAAAGCGACGGGCACTATGTACATATTTTAGAACTTCAATCATTTTAATTAAAATATCAAAATTACTATCAAATCCATATATATATTTTTTTTAATGTTTATTTTTAAATATATTTAATGTAACCCATCTCTTCTTTTTTTATAAACTACAACCTTGATCTGATTTCCTTTTATTAAAAAAATCTTAAAAATTAATTTTTTTTAAAAAATATTACGATATGAAAATTTTTAAAAAAAGTTATTTAACACGTTCAATGCGGATGGCGCGGATCCACGTCTATTCGGTTCATTTCTATATGCGGCAAGCGCGGATCCGCGTCTAATACATGTGTTTGTTATATGCATTAGTATTCATTTAGCACTTGAGACGAGCACCTGTTATTGAGATAGCATATAAATAAACCATTTTCTGAAATATATTTAGCGCCGTTTTTGGTTTTGACATTATTGGTTAGTTTTGTGAAAATATAAAGATGGCGAGTAACAAGCCAAGCGGTTCACGGTCTAAACGACCAAAAATGGAGTTTAAAAATCCGAAGCAATTATCTGTTGAAGAGCTTGAACATATATTGAATAATTCATCCAGTGAAGATGAATATTTTCCTTTAGATGAGTCACCTTTAGATGAGTCATCTGAAGAAGATAACATTGATGAGACGGGTAAGTTTGTACTTTTTTTATAGCAGATATAGGTTTGAACACTTCATATTGTAGAAGTTGATGACTACACGGGTGTAGCCGGCATTATTGGTGGAAAGTCTAATTTGGATGACGATGGTGACGAGCATGATGAAAATTTAGATCCGAATGTAAGCCAAGATGCAGGTCTCTGGCAGAATGAACGTAATGGAATGTCAAATTTTGAATTTACCAAATATTCTGGATTGCTTGTGCAATCACCAGAGGATGGCCGTTCTATAGACTATTTTCACTTACTGCAGATGAAAATTTTGTTCACTTCATAGTCGAAGAAACAAATAATTATGCAGTAGAAATCTTCCTTTTTGGTGTAGACGAAAAATCGAGGATAACTGCGTGGAAACCACCAGAACTACGCACATTTTTTGGTCTTTTACTACACATGGGAACTTGGATAACCAATAGAATTCAAGATTATTGGATTATCTTTTTAATTTAAGGTGTTTTGGGGATAACATGAGTAGAGATCGTTTTTTAATAATTCTACGCTGTTTGCATTTCGCTAAAAATCTACATCCGGGGAAAACATTGAATTTTAGAGTTTACATAAAAAACAAAAGACATAAATATGGAATAAAACTTTATGTACTTACGGAACCCGATGGACTAGTACTTAATATGAGTGTTTATACAGGATCTTTAGATTCAGCTGGAGGAAAAGGTCACACAAAAAAAGTGGTTCTGGGTTTGATGGAAAATCATCTAAATTGTGGTCATTCGATATTTATGGACAATTTTTACGTGAGTGTAGATCTTGCAAAGTAAATGTAAATGCTAAGTTACAAAAGGGACATTCTGGACAAAAAAATGACACTTTACGACTTCCGTTTGGAAGTAATTAGAAACCTTCTGAACAAAGACAAAGGAAGAGTTAGTATTTCAAAGAAAAATAAAGAACCTCACTGTATATCCAAAATAACTGCCACAAATACTAAGGGTGAGACAAAAAGAAAAAAATGTAGTGTGTACACAGAAAAAGCTAAGAAAAGATACAATATATGAATGTACTACTTGTCCTGAGAAACCGGGCCTTTGTTTGAATGGGTGTTTCATTATTTATCACAGGGAAAAAGATATACTTTAATTTTTTTTGTCTTTTTTTATAACTATTGTAAAATAAACACTTAAAATAAAAAAATCTGGATTTTATTGAAAGATGCGGAACCGCGCCCAGCAGCATACCGATGGAACATTACAAGTGTAGTGCTGATGACGCGGATCCGCGTCTGAATGACAGGCGGCTTTATAACTGACAATAGCTGTCAAAAACGTCAAATACATTATCACTGATTGCATAAAAGGTATGTTTAAAAAGAAAAAGTATTCAGCTCCTAGATATATACTACGTCACAGCTCAGTATTCAACGTGTTAAATCGTGAATCATCTGATCCTCTGATTAGACTAAAATACCGGCAAAATCTTTAATTTTAAAGAATAAAAACTTAAAAATAATCTAATTTTTTTACTTTATATTTATAATATTATGGTATCTAATCCTAGTTTTTTAATGAGATTTCTAAACCTCATTTATTTTTAGAAATTTTTTAAAAATTAAAATTTCACCTAATAATAATTTTTAATTTAAAATTTTATTTATTATTTTCAATTAATTTAAATTTTTTAAAATTAAATTATTTCATTTGGTTAACCGCAACTGCTGGCAAACATAATAACTATTTTCTAAAAGTTTAAATCAAAGTCACAGTGCCAATTATTACAAAAAACAATATTATACAAATCTTCAAGATCATCAATAAAAGTAGAGTGAGAAGCAGAAGATGAATGATATAGACATCCATTCAGCCATGCCGAGGACTGAAAGTTCACTTAGAATTTTGCACCAGTAATTATTACTTTCACGAACAAATGTTTTAAATACTGTAAATACTATATTATTTTTAACATATAGAATAACACCACCAGTATGTCTGCTCGAACACTCGCAACAAACTAATTTATAACCTTTAACATGAAGTTCAATGCTTAATACATCATCTTTACTTCATTCTTCGCTCAATAATATGTTATTTGGATTGTGAAATGCATTAATATACAAGGTGTTTCACTAAGAATGGACCAACCGGCGCAGGGTGATAGAGGACCTCAATAAGGATCGATCTGACCCCCATTTGTGTTATGCAAAACTTGTTTGTTTAGGTGTTACTTAGGTTTTTGTGTATTTTTAGCTAAACTTGGCTTTTGCCCACAAATTTCGTCATTTTGGCTTAACTATTGGTATTAGCGTTATGATTTTTTTTATGAACGTAGTCTAATAGTGAGACTTTCATCCTGAGAAATAATTTTTTTATTAGAACATAGACTTCTTAGACTTTGCAAAAACTATATTTAATAACGTTATACAGTATGGACAAAATGACTTTGTTATAGTTATGTTTAATACACTAAACATCTCTAATTCTAGAACTTTCAACTCAGCATTACTCCCTATATGCAAGACGACGAATTTAATAATACTTTCTGAATATAATCAACCTAGGGAAAAAATATGAAATGACATGTTTACAGAAGCTATAAAGCGATATTCCATGTAGCAGAAGAACACATCTATCAAATTCATTAGAGCAAACAAGATGCAAAATAAAGCCTCTCTATCAAATTATATAAAACAATATGTTCTAGGCCCATTGGGCAAAAAACTTTCAACTACTGTATTAAAAACAAGTATTACTGACTTGCAACAATTAGTTGTGGAAAATTGGACCTGTACAATGCAAGATAATATCACATCTCCAGAAAACAGCATTATAGCTTTAGATAATTCTTTTTTGGAAGTTAATTCCTTTTTAGATGATAATTTTTTTTTAGGTGTAATTCAAAAACCAATACCAATAAAACAAATATAACTCTTATCTCATTAAACATTCAATGTATTCGTAAGAAAATCAAAGAATTATACATCCTATTAGAAAGCCATGCATATAAAAATATAGTTTTAATAACAGAACACTGGCTAAAAACTAATGAATCCATCCATATACCCAATCACTCTGGTTTATCGAAATATAGTAGAATTAATTCTATTCATGGAGGAACATTAATACTCATAAATAATGCACTACAAAACAGTTTCACATTTGTCAATTGTGACAGTTTGAGTTTTCCATAATTTATTGTAGTGAAATTAATTTATATATAGTATGTGTATATAGGTCTCCTTTATCAGATGTATATTTATTCTTAGGTAAACTCGAATCATTGTTATTTCGATTACCTGAAAAATCATCAATTGTATTAGCTGGTGACTTAATATAGATTTTAGTAACAAAGAATCAAATGCCACTCAAATGTTAATCAACCTGTTAACTTCTCTAAATCTAAACATGCATGTCAATTCACAGGGTCTCTCAGTACTCAGCCACTACAATTGATTATCTCTGTAGCAATCTATTTAGGCAAAATATTTCTTGTTCAGTGATTTCAGCTGGCTTATCAGCTCATGAAGCAGTATACTGTTTAGTAAAAGTAGATTTAAATAATATTGTTCGTCAAAAGTATAAAATTGGACGTTTGTTTATCAAGACTAATTATAATAAGTTTTTTCAAATCTGCCTCGAGTCTGACGGGAGGGATATCTTAAATAAAGAGAATCCATCGATTCTTTTTTATAACTGTTTATTACATGCGTTTAATGAAGCTTTCCCTACTCAAAAAATTGAATTAAAAAGTAAGAAGCCATGGGTAACTAAAGGCATAAAAATATCTGCAAAAAATTTAAGATCTCTTCATTACATACGAAAATACACAACCGAACATTGCTTTTATGATTATTATAGCAAGTATCATAATATTTATAAAAAAGTCGTCAGAAAAGCTAAAGAGAATCATTATAACTCCAGAAATAAACAACAGATAATAAGGTAAAGGAGACTTGGGCAATCATAAATGAGCTTAGGGGCAAAGGTCAAATGCGTGTCACAACCTCACTGAATTCTAATGTTATAAACAACTATTATTGCTCAATTGCTGGTAAACTAACAGAAAAAATGATTCCTCCAAATGATCACATGAGTTACATGAATGAAATTTATAATTGTAATAGCTTATGTTTGCATAGCACAAACATATCTAAATTAAAAGAAACTATTAAGGAAATTAACAATAAAAAATCTTCTGGACTTGACTAAATATCGATAAAGATATTTGAAAATTTACCAGACTCAGCTCTTCATGTTTTAGTGTCAATAATCAATACATCTTTTGAATCAGGAATATTTCCATCTTTTTTTAAGAACATCTATAGTCATTCCACTTTACAAAGGTGGTGATTTAGATGATCCATCTAACTTTCGTCCCATATCATTAATACCCACATTGACCAAAATTATTGAAAAATTAGTTAAAAAAAGGGATAATTTTTTGTTGTTCTGCAAGTTGCTCAGTAATTACCAATTTGGCTTTCAAAGAAATAAAAGTACTAATGATGCCATGTTCTCATTTTTAAAGACAGTTGACACTGAAATTAACAGTGCAGAGTCCGCTGCGGCAATATTTTGTGATCTGTCGAAAGCCTTTGATTGTGTCCACCATGAAATATTGTTGCAGAAGCTTGAACACCATGGCTTCAGAAGTACTACCTTGAACTGGTTTCAGTCTTATTTGTCAGATTGTAACCAACTAGTTAGGAATTCTACTTACTCGGACAAACTCAATATAAGTCATGGAGTGCCTCAAGGTTCTGTTCTTGGCCCAATTCTGTTTTTATTGTATATTAACGACCTAACTAAAATTGATATTAAAGGAAACTTTACCCTATTTGCTGATGACACTGCGATACTGTGGCATAATAAAGATGGTAATACCTTTTGGGCATTAATGTGTTCGGATATAAATAAGGTCAAAGATTAGTGTGATTCTAACTTTCATTTAATATTAATAAAACAAACATAATGACCTTCCGATGTAATCTTATGGATATCCTTTTGGGCATGCATATACTTGAAGGTAAGCCATGTACAAAATTCCTAGGACTAAATGTCGATTGCAACCTCAAGTTTAAAGAACATGTCATTAACCTATGTAACAAGCTAGCATCTGGAAACTATGCCATCAGAGTCATATCTAATGAATTAGGTTACATGACTGCAAAAACTGCATACTTTTCATTAATTGAAGCACATTTGAGATACGGTATTACCTTCTGGGGTATATGCAATAAATACCTAATACATATGATATTTGTAATTCAAGAGCGTGCTGTTTGATACTTGCGTAGAGCTAGAATTTGTGATTCTTGCAAACCACTTTTCTTGGTCCATGGAATTATAACAGTAATTTCCATTTACATTTTAAAAACAGTGTGTTTAATTCACAAACACACAAGTGGTCTTAATAATACATCATCATCTTATGTCACATGCCAAAATAAAAACCTTGCTTTACCAATTCCAAAATCCACTCTGGTCAAGGACTCAATTATTTACAATGGTTATAAGATGTATAATCATCTCCCTAACAATATTAAAGACATTGTTTCAAATAGTCAATTCAGAAAGGCAGTTAAAAGTTTGCTAATTGTCAAACCTTATTATAATTTAGAAGAGTGTTTTAATGTAATATAATTTGATATTTTATTTATTTTAAATTGTTTTTTTATTATTGCCTTGTTTGACATATATTTTGTTTGTTATATATCTATGTTTACATCTATTTATATCTATGTTTTCTGGTTTTTGTTTGTTTTATTTTGTTCATATACTTTTGCTCTCTTTACTTTGTCAATGAGAAATTGTTTCTTTTGGACAATAAAGCATGTAGTAGTAATAAAATATTTTGATTTGATTTAATTTGAACTGATACTATTTGGACAAAACAAAATAATCTTCTTAAAATTTTATTAAAACAAAAATTAATCTTTAACTTTACAAGACTAGCAAAAAATAAAAAGATTCTATCTTAAACATGGGGTCTCTCAATTGCAGCTACAAATGAGCGACTGGTTGCCTGTCAGTGGTTTCCTTTATGTCATTGTCCTAAGTTATGCCCATCCTTTCAACTTAGCAGCTCCAGACCGATGAAGACCATAAGTTCGAAACACATGTGTCCACGTTTTGCATCTTTTGTGCAGGCCTCACCCATGTTACTGTTTCTTAATTAAAAAGTGGGATTTTGCCTTTTACACTTTGCACAAAATTTAAAGTTTTGGATGTGAAGTCATGGGGATAGCTGAATAAAATTTGTTGGGTTGACTGCCAATAAAGTAGAGAAGTTTTTAAGATAGTTACTAAATTTTTTTTTACATCTTTTTATTTTTCGCTAGTCTTGTAAAGTTAATGAAAAAATATTTGTTTTAATAAAACATTAAGATAACTTTTTTTGTCCAAATTGTTTCGGTTTCAACAAAAAAATTATTAGTACTAGAGTCATGGTTTTATTTTTACGAACATAGTTCAATAGTTGGCCTATCATGATAGGCCAACTATTGAACTATGTTCGTAAAAATAAAACCATGATGCTAGTACTAACAGTTAAGCTAGAATGACTAAAATTTGTGAGCGAAACCAGAGTTTAACTAAAAATATACGAAAACCTAAATAACTCCAAAACAAATTTCATATCACACAAATGGGGGTCAAATCGATGCATATTGAGGTCCTCTGTCACTTTGCGCCGGTTAGTCCGTCCACAATGAAACACCTTGTATATTTAACAGAACTATTACTAATTTTCTTAAATTAGTCAAAGAATATTAAAGGTGACTTACATTGCAGAATATTCAAATAGTCCATAATAAGGATTAAACATTTCTTTGGAAAGCAAGTAAAACCACTCCCTGGCAAGGCCACCATAATCCAGACCAACTTCACCTTCAAATTCAATCCAGAGTTTCGTTTTCAATAATTCTATTCTTGGTACAGTTGTTATTACCCTGTAAGAATCCTCAAATATGCTTCGTCTGCGTATTTTGATTTCAAATTTATTTGGAACATTTGTCTAAGGAAACAATGATTTTTTCAGTTAATATAAAATTTAAATCATTTTTAATATTAATTTTCAAATATTTACTTTATTAATAAATTACGAGATATCTACTTATTTATTACTTATTAAATCCTAAGATTCTATAATATGGTATCAAATTTGAAAAAAAAAAAAAAATTTCCTTGTTTCATATACAAGGTGTTTACGATCTTGGGAATTTATTTTTAATGGGAGGTAGGTCTTCGGAAAAGAAGTCGATTGCTAAAAATTTACCGTAGTAAAAGTTCCTTAGAAGTGGCAGAAAATATTATATACCTAGGTTGAGAAGTGAGCTATTATTTACCGAGCATTTTTATATCCTGAGGCGCGTAGAGCCGAAGGATATAATGTTCGAGGTCTATAATGGCCTTCTCAACCGAAGTATATATAGAATTTTTTTACTACTAACATTGACATATTACCATATTTGATTTGATTAGATTTTGATATGTCATTTCCCATTTATTTTCAAATATTTCAAAATATCAAGCAGTCTGGGAGTTTAGTTGTCAAACTGACAAAATGAAATTAATGGAATATAATTTTAGATATCGTCCATTTTCCAGAAAATGGATGATATCTAAAAGTTCTACGTAAAACGTGTGAATAAAATTGTAAAATGGGTGAAAATTTTAGTGACAGTGATTTAAAGATGGAAGTGTGTACCCCGCCTGAAGTTAGAGAGGTGGCAACTAGTGTAAGTAGCGATTTGTTGCCAGAAAAATCAAAAAGATTGTACATGAATGCATACACTCAATTAAAAATATGGTGTGGAAAAAAAGGGAGCTGTTAAAATAACAGAAGAAAACAGAAAATTTTTCATTATTTACCTAGGTGGTTTTTTTATTATATTTTTTTACCTAGGGAGAGAAATACTACTTCTCATTAGAGGAATGGAGTAAATAATGGTGATTTCTCAGGTTAGTAGTAAAAAAAATATTTTAATACAGCAAATTGTTTGAGAACCGCCGACCTATTGAATTCAGTCTAGCCGCCTGCGAAAGCTATGACAGGGTTGCTAAATTATATCTCAAAGTCCATTATTCAGTGACAAATTGTCCTTTTCTTATTGCAGATAATAATATCAGATAAATAACGTCTAACTGTGCCACCGGTTAAAATTAACTCACTTTTTAAAATTAAATTTTTTACTCGAAAATTAAACATCTTGTGAGCCAGAAAAGTACCACATAGTAACACATGGATTCAATTGTTTTAAAGAATCCAACTACAAATTATATCATTTTTCACACCAGGGCCAAGTACTTTTTATTACTTAAGATGTTATGTAATTACTAGAGTAATTAAAATAAGCGTTTTTAGTAAACTATTCGATTACAGCCGAAGGGAGTCGAAAGTACCCTCCGTTTCCGAATTTGATGCATGTTCCGTTCACAATTCCATAAATACACAAAGATTTTTTTTAGTTTCTCTATGCACAAATAAAGGCAAGACGTTGCGAGTACAGGGTTCCCACCAACATTGGAATTTTGAATTCCCTGACTTTCCAGGACCAAAATCTTAATTTTCCAGGACCAAAATATGAATATTTATCACATTTTAATAAAACCTGTATACAAGTAGATTAGATGTACCCACTTATTAAAATTTGTTTCAGATCAGCATGGAAAAAATATGAGACTGTTATAGTAACTTTTATCGTTATATTGTTTATAAGAATTTATTTTAAATATTGGAGTTAAAATTCTACCTATTCTACCGGAATTTTGTATTATCATGAATAACTGACGATATTATTTCAGCCCAGCTGGAATTTGTTTTTATGTCGACCCATGACTCTTTAAAATATGTTCTTTTTACCATTTTGAGCTAAAATATTCGTTAACTGTAACAGCAAGTAAATTCGAAAATACAGATTTACTCACCATCTTGAATGTTGAATGTAATGCACCCGTCAACACAAAACCAATTAATATATTTTTTACACCTATTTTTTATATATGTAAATATCTTGCAGGGCCGATTTAGAAATTTTTTACCAAAATATATAAAATTCAAATCTTATTATAGATAATTTTTGTACAGCAGAAAAAAAGTATTTTATGTGATGACTGAAATTCCAAGATTTTACTGAAATTTCTTGAATTCCCTGACTTTTCCAGGTCTCCATGACCACTTTTTGGATTCCCTGACTTTTCCAGGTTTCCAGGGTTTTCCAGGTTGGTGGGAACCCTGGAGTACGCTGTATGGTAAATTTTTCACGTAACTTTTTAAAAAGTACCATTTAACATACAGAACCTGCAGATCTGTAATATCCCTAAATCACAAACAATGATCATGCTTAGTAATCTATAGCAATGTTCGTAAACTCTACACTAATACACTTTTTGCAATAAACGAGTATTGTTTGATCACTTCAACATACCTTGTTTCTGTTAATGCTATCTTTATTTATTTAGGCTTTATTGCAAAAAGTGTAAATAATGTAAACTTTATGAACAAAGCTTATGATCACGCGTGAGGCTTCTCCCACACCGACGCGGCCATGGTCATGGTGGCGCTGGCGGTCAAATGGAACATACACAGAGAAATGTATTAAATCACACTAGGCGAAGGCAAACTGTGCGCGAGTTATAGATTCCAGCACCCCCTTGACTTCCAGCTGAGATCAGCATCTCAACGTCAGAGCAGTAGATAAGAAAAGTTTATTTAGCTTCGCGGAACGCCGCTACTCCAGTTTAATTATATTCAGTTGAAACATAATTTAATAAAGTTTGCTACTTAAATTTGTAATTGTTTTACACTTGTGGAAATAAATTGTTTTTAAAAAGTGGTTTTTCGGTCGGAAAAACATTATTGGCGCAGTCGTACGGATTTACGGAAAAGTCCTTTTGTGATACTTTTCTTCGTTTTTCAACGATTAACGTAAAGAACAGCCCCGGACCAGCATCGAGCCAGGCCCAGGATTCAAGATTTTCCAAGTGTTAACAAGTGCAACGGTTGAAGAATGCATCGAGCATCGCTGATACTGTAAGTAGCAATCATTGTTTATTCCTTTCCCTGCCTAAAATCAATCGTGACACTTAGTGCAAAATAGGATAAACCTAGTTAAGTGTAGTTTTAAGAGCATTGAAATCAAAGAAACAATTGAAAGAATTTTTTTTAAATTTATTTAACTTATCTTCGACAATAATACCATTCTCTAAAAATCAATTTTTATCATAGAATAAAATTTTAACATCATTTATACAGAAATTCTAACATTCGACGAAGTCACAATAATTTATCTAAGTATAATTTCTTAGAATTATCTTTGCTAAGAATAAATTGCAAAAGTGATTACATTACATATAACGTTCCAGCGTTGAATTTATCTCGTATTCACAAATACGTTTCTAAGCCTCTAAAAGTTGACAATTTTATGCACATGAATTAAATAATTTCATATACTGTGTGTTTATTATTATCTGACTTTACATTTATTATTCCTCTTGTAAAATTTATAAACGTAAATACTTGTAAATTTTATCATATTGTTCACATTACTAAACTTTTAATCAAAAGTATTTTGCCTAATTTACCTGAAATGGCTCCACCATCGGTACCGGCATTACCACCACCAGTATTTGACGTAAAAACGCTATGTATTTTGCCACACTTCGATGGCAACCCTAGTGAGTTGTATGATTTTATTAAAGTTTCGGTGACATTATTAAACCACTATTTTGACACTAGACCTGACCACATCGGCTGTATACAGAATGTTTTAATTTTACAAGGTATTATTAGTAAATTGAAAGGTCGTGCAAAAGAAGTCGTTTCAATTTATGGTTGCAATGATTGGGAGCAAATAAAAGATACACTTATTCAAAATTTCGGAGACCAACGTGATGAAAATTCATTAACTAGAGACCTTGTAAATTTAAGACAGTCTCCAAATGAGACTCCTAGGCAATTTTATGAAAAGGTAATGGGATTATTAAATATCATTAATAACTATGTCGAACTTCATAATAGTGTTAACGCAATAAAGGAAAGTAAAAGGAGTTTTTTCAACCAACAAGCTTTAAAAACATTTCTAGCCGGGCTTCGCGAACCCATGGGATCCACAGTACGCGCTATGAGACCACAAACTCTAGCTGTGGCAATACAGTATATTCAAGAAGAAGTAAATATTAGGTATTTACAAAGAAATCACGTCGGCACTCAAGACACACCACAAAGAAGACTTACTCCAGAAACTCCAAGACCACAGTTGCAGCAGAATTTCGCACCAAGATTTCATCAAACAGGTCCTGCACCAAGATTTTACCAACCAAACTTTGCACAACAACCCCGTGCCAATCACTTCCAAAATCAAAATCAATCAAGATTTCCTCAAGGGCCCATTCATATTAGACCCAACATGAATCTTCAACAGCAACGTTTTCCAACAAATCAACAAGTATTCGGAAAACCAGTGAATGTATGGAAACCAAACCCCCACGCTTCTCAACAACTACCACGGCCCACACCGATGAGCACAACAACATCCCTACCTAGAACATTCTCTCGACAATATCCTGCACAAAACCAACAACCACAAGGACAGAAATTTGGCACCGAACAACTTTTCAATATAGAACAAGGAGACCCAAATGCAGAAGATGAATACCTAGAGGAACTCGAAGAAGCGTATGGCTACCACTATCTCCAGGAAACGCCGACAGAAATTACCGAAAACGCATCTGAAGAACAAGACGAAAATTTTCCCTACGACACGTACCCGAACAACGAAACATAGTCGAACTACACATGTATACTAATAAAAGAGAGCTTCCGTATATCGAAATAAAAAATCCACCTCTAAAACTTTTATTAGATACCGGTGCTACTAAATCATTTTTAAATCCCCAAATAGGATTTAAACACTATAAGGACAAATTAATACATGAACCTTTTGTAGTTACTTCCATATTTCAAAATCATTCGCAGGAATATTGCGTTAATATTCCGACCTTTTCAGAATTTAATTCCGACTCAGACTTAAAGTTTTATTTGTTTAAATTTCATGATGTATTTGACGGTTTAATCGGTTTAGATAACTTAAAATTATTAAATGCTCAGATTAGTTTTCCACAATCAGAATTAATTACAAATCATTCAACCCTACCTATTAAATATTACGAAACTCGAACGTCCCAAATTTATTCAACAACCTTAAAGCCAAACACTATAACAAAAGTTAGACTTCCAGTCGATAAAAACGGAACTATAATTATACCCTCGCAAGACGTACAAGGTGCGAAAATCAATGAAACCTTGACGGATGCTAACAATTACTTTGCATATGCAGAATTAATTAATGACAGCGAACACGAACTTCAAATTTCATTAAAGGAACCCATAAGAACCTCTTGCATAGACTTAGAAGAATTTCACCTCTACTCAGCCGAAATTTTACCCCTGGACACACAAGATGTACAAATTCACCAACTCATCCGCACAGATCATATGAATGAAGAAGAAATGACACAAATATTAAAATTATGTCAAAAATATACCGACATATTTCATCAAGAGAACTTACCCCTAACTTTTACAAACCAGGTTAAACATCAAATAAAAACTAAAGATGAAATCCCCGTTTATACAAGATCGTATAGGTATCCGCATGTCCACAAAACGGAGGTCAAAAACCAAATTTCTTCCATGTTAGACCAAGGTATTTTAAGGCCCAGCAACTCACCATGGTCATCACCCATATGGGTAGTGCCGAAAAAGCCAGACGCCTCAGGGAAAGTTAAATGGCGCATCGTTGTCGACTACAGGAAGATCAATGAAAAAACTATCGACGATAGGTACCCGATACCGAATATCACGGACATCCTTGACAAACTTGGGAAATGCCAATATTTCACCACGCTGGACCTCGCTAGCGGATTCCATCAGATAGAAATGGCACCGGAAGACATCCAGAAAACAGCATTCAATGTGGAAAATGGCCACTTCGAATATACCAGAATGCCATTCGGCTTGAAAAACGCGCCAGCCACTTTTCAAAGAGTGATGGATAATGTTTTAAAGGGACTCCAAAATCACAATTGCCTTGTATACATGGATGATATCATCGTATACTCGACATCGTTACAGGAACATATTCTAAATTTATCTAAAGTTTTTCAACGATTAAGAGAATTCAACCTTAAAATTCAGTTGGATAAATCTGAATTTTTACAGAAACAAGTTGCATTTTTAGGCCACATCGTGACACCAGAGGGTATAAAACCCAATCCTGAAAAAAATAAAAGCAATTGTGAAATATCCGATACCCAGAACAACGAAACAAATAAAGGGCTTCCTCGGACTATTAGGCTATTACAGGAAGTTCATTAAGGATTTCGCCAAAATTACCAAACCGCTTACACTTTGTTTGAAGAAAGATTCGAAAATAGAGCACACCCCGGAATTTATTGCGTGTTTTGAGACTTGTAAAAACTTATTGATAAACGAACCTCTGCTACAGTACCCTGATTTTTCTAAACCGTTTAACCTTACGACCGATGCGAGCAACTACGCAGTCGGGGCTATTTTATCGCAAGGCCCTATCGGTAGCGACAAACCTATAGCTTTCGCGTCACGAACCCTTAACGATTCGGAAACAAACTATTCGACCATCGAAAAAGAAACGCTCGCGATCGTGTGGGCGACCAAATATTTCAGGCCCTATCTGTTTGGCCGAAAATTTAAAATTTTGACGGATCATAAACCACTCCAGTGGTTGTTCTCTCTAAAAGAGCCGAACAGTAAACTGGTAAGATGGCGCCTCAAGCTCGAGGAATTCGACTACGATATTTGTTATAAAAAAAGGAAAGAAAAACACTAACGCTGACGCATTGTCGCGCATAGAAATCAACACGAAAGAAATGACACCCCTTCAAAAATTTATTCAAAATTTCAACGCCGAAATGTCATCACATGGAGACGAAGATCAAGTCGACGATGCATCCCTCTATAACAACAAAAGCAGCACAGCGGCAGATTTAGAAGAACAAGAAAAAATTACCAATCAAACCGATGATGACGAAACCAATCACTCAAATCAAGAAGAACCCGTATTAATTATTCCAATATCGGAGAAACCCGTAAATTGTTATGCCAACCAAATAATATTCAAAACAATTCTTTACGGTACCGCCATACCAAAAATAAAGAAATTTTTTCTGAACAAAAAAAGATTAACTGTTTCCATCGGACTTGACAAGTTTGCATCCAACGTTGTTAATTTCTTTAAAGACTACATACCCCCTAAAACTAAACATGCTATTTATTTCGACAACAACGAGAAATATCAAGAAGTTTGCGAAATATTAAGGCAATCATTTTTAAACTCCTCTTTCGACTTAGTTAAATGTAATACCTTACTACGAGACATAACTTGTAAAGATGAACGTAAAGAAATTATTCAAAAACACCACGAAAGTAAAACAAATCACCGTGGCACTCTCGAAACTGAAACCCGAATTAAACTAGCCTATTATTGGCCTAAACTTAAAGATGACGTACAAGACTATATAAACCAATGCGACATTTGCCAGATTAACAAATATGACCGAAATCCGAGTAAACCTAAATTCATGATTACACCTACTCCCACAAAACCGTTCGAAATTGTACACGTAGACGTATTCCAAACCGAAAAACAAAAATTTGTAACTTTAATCGACTCGTTTTCAAAATACGCTCAGGCTTACCCAGTAGACGGAGCTTGCAGCATTAATATCATTAAAGCCCTTCTAATTTACATTAATCATCACGGCCTACCACACTTATTTGTTGCGGATAGCGGAGGCGAATTCAAAAATAAAATGATTCAGGAATTTATGGAAACCCATAAAACTGCGATTCATTACACAACACCCGGTAACTCGCAATCGAACGGACTAATCGAAAGATTTCATTCCACACTAATTGAACACCTACGGGTACTCAAATATGACAAAACTACTTCAGACGTTAAAGAATTAATGTTGTATGCAATTTTGGGCTACAATAATTCTATACATTCAATAACGAAACAGAAACCAATCGACGTTATAAATGGTCACCTAACAACTAGAGATCCTTTTGATATAGAACTTGATAATACCTTACTAAACAATTATATATCTCAACATCGCGAAAAGACAAAAGAACTCTATGCGAAAATACATAACTGTTCTCTACACAAAAAAACTACAGCCATAAATAACTTAAACAAGAAAAGACAAGAGCCAATTACATATAAACCCAAGCAAAAGGTTTACGTCAAAAGGTTTAGCAAAATACGAAATAAAATGTATCCAAAATACACACCCAATGTAGTTACAGAAGACAATAAAATAACTATCGATATACCCGGAACTACTAGACATAAGAGATTTATAAAAAATATTCCAGCCAAACAAACTGACAAAAATGTATCCTTACAGGTTGACGCACATCCTAGTACAAGTGCAACCCCAGGAAATACGGATAAGTAATCTAGAAACTAACCCTGGAATTATCCCACTAAAACTCGGACAAGCTCGAATTCAAACAAGCCTACACGACTTTGTACATTACTATGACCTAAAACCTATATCGCAGGAAATTGAAACAATTACCCTACAATATGAATCAATAACAAAAGCAATAAATAACTGTCACCCATACTTTTCAAATCTGCAGAATTTCGATTTAAGTCTGAAATACCAACTTAAGAGCGCGAAACGAAAATTAGCCACTATTTATCCAACTCATCGAATTAAACGCGGACTAATAAACGGATTAGGAAGCATAGTAAAAGCTATATCAGGTAACTTAGACCAAGAAGACGCCGAAAGGTATAATAGGGCAATCGAAAGTTTACAAGACAATCAAGAAAATATTGTCCAAAATCTTAACTCGCATATTTCCATTACACGCGATTTAATAGAAAACTTTAATTCAACAGTTTCATTACTAAGTCATAATCAGAATGAAATCACAGAGGAAATAAATAAAGTAAGCTCAGATCTAAAGAAATTTACGATCGATTTTAATCATTACTTGAGAGCCAGAAACGTACTTGACCAATTGAACCTAGCATTACAAACCACCTTGCAATTACTCACAGATATAGAAAATTCAATAACATTTGCAAAAATAGGCATTTTACATAACAGTGTAATAAGCTTTGAAAACTTAGATTCAATCGTTAATATAATGTTAAACCATCATCCGCCAGAACAATTACTTTATGTTCAGAAGGAAGAACTAATAAAATACTACAAAGTAATTACAGTAGATGCCTACTACTCGGAACATAGGATAGTCTTTATTTTGCATTTTCCTCTCATACATTCCAAAATCTTTACTCACTATCACTTGTACTCTATACCCACGAAAAATCTCACAACCATCATACCACCCTCACCCTTCCTAACAATGAACGCTGAACTCTATCAGTATGACAGTACGCGTTGTATGCAATTGGAAACCACGTACTTGTGTAGGAGCAATTTGATAATCCAAGATGACGATAGGAAAGACTGCATATTTCAAATATTACAATTAAATAATAAAGCAGCTAATTGTCAACATACAAAAATCACGATGACCACACCCTTGATTGAGCAATTAACAGAAGCTCACTATATTGCTATATTTCCAAACCAGACGAAGGTCCTAACAAAATGTACTACCACAGAAATGCAAACTCTACAAGGAGTGTACCTATTCCAACTTCCCAGAGGATGCCAGTTCGAAACTCTAAACCTCGTTTATCTAAACACAAAAACGGAAATACAAGAACAACCCCTAACTCTACCGAATATAGAAACGGCAATTATTCAAGACCCGGAAGAATACCATCTCAATATTGACAAAATTCCCTTGGACGGACTTCAAAAAATACATCAAAACCAAAAGAAGCTCCTTCCCTTCTCTATCACGAGAAATCGAGAAAGTTCTACCCACTTCTGGACCACACCATTATTCATTATTGGTACAATACTAATAATAGTCACTATTTACAAATGCAGAAGAAGATTGACGCAAGAAAAGAAGACCGCAACCGAACGACGGGAAGTTTTCTTTCAACCCCATAAAACTTCTGCTAAGGAGGGAGGAGTTATAGATTCCAGCACTCCTTGACTTCCAGCTGAGATCAGCATCTCAACGTCAGAGCAGTAGATAAGAAAAGTTTATTTAGCTTCGCGGAACGCCGCTACTCCAGTTTAATTATATTCAGTTGAATTGTAAACATAATTTAATAAAGTTTGCTACTTAAATTTGTAATTGTTTTACACTTGTGGAAATAAATTGTTTTTAAAAAGTGGTTTTTCGGTCGGAAAAACATTATTCGCGCTTAGCATGATTTGCTCCATTTCTTTGTGTATGTTTCGTTTGACCGCGGTCAGTTTGCCCGCGCCTAGTGTGGTTTGATACATTTTTTTGTGTTGTGTTTGGTATCGTCACCATGCTCGCTACCGCCACCGTGGCTACATCGGTGTGGGGAAAGCCTGAAAATATTTTTCCTAACCATGATTCGTTTTGTGTCTTTTGATATTATTGCTTTTTCTCCTTGTTCTGTATATTGTAGTGTGATTGTGCTATTGTGTTAATACAATAATTACGTTATAAACAATACTGACCAAGGAACTTTACATGACCTCCATGGACATGTAAGAACGTAAGTTTTAAGAGTTGTTGATCATATTTTTTAATTTTAAAATTTCATCCTGTCTTATGTATTTATATCGAAACTGCAACACTACCTACTGTGTGACAATAAATCTTTGAATTTCTTTGACGAGGTATTAAATGATTTTCTCTGTACCTAATAAGAAGTGCTGTATGATGTATGAATCAAGAATAGCTTAATAAAGAGACACTATGAGCTGCGAGGAAGTGCAACATTTATTGTTTATTTTCAAAAAAAAAATGTTCTAACTATTGATGACATTTCAAATTAACTGGAAAAATCCAGTTTGATGGGAACAAGGTAGCTCAAGAGATGCTGTCGAATGCCTTTCTCTTCTTTAAAACCAAATTCCCACAGCTCAGAACCACCAAAGTCATTATATTATTTTATATTTTATATTGAGATAAAGTAACTATGATAGCTTTGACTGCTATTACTAATATAGAAATTTCAGACCGTGGATTGAGTCTCTCTCCGAGCACCATGAGTAGCAGTCGTAACCGTTTGTGATATACTGTTCCGTAAGTAAAATCCGTTTTTAAGAATATTAAGTCGATTCACTGTGACGTGATTGCGCCGATTATCTGCGCTTTCGCTCTGACTGCTATTATTAATACAGAAATTTCAGAGAGTAAAGCGCGTCGTTCTCCAAGCACTGTGAGCAGCAGTTGTGCTCTACCGTTCCGTCAAACCAGCAGTGTAAATACCTATCTGTCAACCGCACCGTCACACAGTGGTCATTTTAATTATTCTAGAAAATAATAAATAGCGGTGTAAAATTTAATTTTCTAAATTATTGTTATAATTCATTTGTTTAAGATTAACTGATAAATTACTTAAGATGTAGTCCTTACCTATGATATACATAAAAAAAAGCGACAAATAAATCTTTAACATTTTTATTTTTCGATTGAAACATTTTGATTCTATGTTGAAATAAATATTAATTTACATTTAACATAAAACAGTGTTATTGAAATACAATAACACTATTAGTAAAGTTCTGGGAGCTTAATCTATGGAATACAATTTAGTATTCGATGTCAGAATCGTCAGAACCATCAGGATCATTATTTGTCGGTAGCAAAGTACTCGCCAACTGTGGTTCTTGTAGCAATTCTAAAACCTCTTTAATCAATGGTTCTTTGTGTGAACGTTTTCCTATGCACTGTGATAATGAAGATATAAGAGGGTCTGAAGAAAATAAAAGAGCATTTAGCAAATCTCGCATAGTTGTTTCCCCGGAAAATTTTCTAGTATAAAATTCACGATATAGTCTAAAATGTTTGTTTCGAGATTCTAATGCTTCTTCTGAAAACATTCCAATGGGAAGAGCAGCTGCCTTGATTATATCAGAGCCATGAATTAGTATGCGGTGGATGCTCAAGGCATATAATACCACGGGTAAAGTTGCACAAACATTTTAGCGGTATCTTTTGTATAATTGGCGAATGTTTCTGTGTTGATGGCATACCCGCATGATATTGTTAATAAAACGACATATAGATGTTTCAGAAATTCTTTATCTAGACCTGTTATTGAGGAAGCCAGGGGAAACTCACGGAAAAATCTTCGCGCGGTGTTGCCATCGTTAGTTGTTCCATAGCCAGGCTTGGGTATATCAATCAGTACGTTCATCTCTTTTTTTAACCTATTAATTATTTCTGCTTTCCTTCTCTCAACTTTTTCCTTATCATTCTTACCACGAACTTGCCACTTATTTAATTCAAGACGATAAGAAATATGTAAGCAGCATTCTAGGCACCTTATCCACGCATGAAGATTTGAAATTCCATAATCAAACAGATGAGATTCAGGTTGGAGACTCCAAATTTTGTCAAGCTGATTCATCATCTTGGGAGTTGCTCCACAAATACCACACGTTTGCGTAGATGCCTCGCTGATGACTCCAAATGTCTTTCCATCAATCATTGTCATTTTTAATTCATGTTTCACAATTATTTTATTGTTTAGTGAAATACAAATTGTTGGCTGAATTTCCTTTATTTGATTTTCAAAGTTGCGAGTCTCCCTTTTTGTCAATTCTGTGGTTTCTTTTTCAAAAATCAACTTAATGGGTCTGCAGTACCTCGTAAATGATGGACGCGGATTCTGTCATAATATAAGCCCATTCTCTGTACGTAGCTGCAGCGGAACAAGACATACAGCAAATAAGTTTGTGTCACTTTTAGATTGATTGCCCTCACTGCTAAACCTTTGTTTGTAGGTCGACTGGCCTGCACTACCGTCACATCCCCATGTATATAGAAGAGTCACATCTTGTGACAACTCTGACATTCTTTGATAAAATACATCCTTTTGTACTTCTACGATTCTATGTGCTGTATGATTGACAAGTGCTTGCAAGTTAACTTCTGCTGATATATCTGACACAATATGTTCTTCCTCTGGATAGCATTTCCTTTTTGCATCTAGTAGAAAATTGTAATTAGGATATATATTTGCATTTCTAGATTTTGCTCCGGACTGCATTAATATATATGAATTCTTCATATATCGACCATCTACATACAATGCGAGGGCTTCCTCTGGGGTATATTTGATAGGCAATGAACTTGGTGCTTGTAAAGCCCTTTTTATTTTAGTTGCTCTAGTGGGAGAAAAGTCTGAAACTTGTTGCACCATTTTAGCTGCATCTCGTTGTCCAGAAATTTCAAGGCTTTTACGGGCTGCAAAGGTCAACTCATCCTTGGAATAATTTTCCAATAAAGGTGCAATTTTTTGTCTTTTCCTTTGGTCACTGACTTCACCAAAATCTTTATAAGGTCGGCCTTTTTTGGCATGTGAAGTTTCTGCTGATGTCTGCGCGGAGGTGTCTTCACTAAAAAACATATCATCAAGCCATTGGTGATGTCTTGCTTCAAAAAGTACGTTTACAATCCTTCCACATTTTCGCAATTTTACTATTAAAACTGCCCACAATTTTTTTAACTTTGGAATATTTTTCTTTTCATACTCTATTAAATTAAGTTTGTACAAAACATAAGCCAAAACTGACGAATTTTTTCTTTTTGCTACACTTTCTTGACGCCAAATGCTGAACAGGTCTCTCCTCGATATCGACATGATACCTAAAAAGATTCAATATTTTAGTTCCTGGCACTTCTTGGCAGCTAGCTTTAAATTGAATGAGAAGCTAAGGAAATTACCTAACTGAAAAAAAATATTTTACTAAAAACAAATACGAACACACGTACTGCAAGTCAACTTAGTTACAAATAAAACAAAAACAAAAAATTATGAGAGGTAGGATATGCAATAGTTAATTTTCTACATTTTGTTAAGAAATAAAAGTACTATTTATAATATAGATTGTAATTACAAACCTTTAAGTCAGTATTTGACAGAACAAATGAAAATCGTAAGACACAAACTGTCACTATAGACTTTATTGTAATACGCACGAAGTACGACTGAATTAAATAAATATTTACCCTATTATTTGAAACATGTTTATGAAATCATGATTAGTAGACGCCTTTGCTGATTTCTTTTATTTTTACACCACTTATCACACAACCATCCCTCTCTGAAATAAAGTTAAAACGAATGACATTGGTGATTTTATATTTTTAGTATTATTAATTCCTAGAATAAATAAAATGACCACTGTGCGTCATCCCGAAACCAGGGAGTAACAGTAAGTGGAAGTTTGGACAAAGCAGCCGACTTGGTTATTGTTGGGACTCCGTTACCGTATTACTAATTTGCTATTTTCTATCCTAGGTTCAGCATTAATAAATTTTATTTTATTAACAAATTTTACTGTTCAGTATTTCCTGTATTCTTGATAAAGGCCTAAAAAGCCGAAACACATGTAAAGTTTCTAATAAAATATTTTTGAAACATTAAAAATCAAAATTCCTTCATATATTTCAAATAATTAATAATGTTTCACAAGGAGCCAATCGCAGAATCAGTTCAGTGTATTAATATATTTTCTTCCTAACAGATCAGCTGTGTCCAAGCCCTGTTGGTAGCCTTATGTTGTTCGATCCTCAAGGTAGTGCCATATTAACATATGTGCCTTCTGTTGTTCGATCCTTAAGTTACCGCCATATTAATATATATTTTCTTCCCAGCAGATCAGCTGTGTTCAAAGTCTTGCCGACGACCTCGTGTTGTTTCATCCTCATGAGAGCGCCATATTGACATAGATACCTTTTATTGTTCAATCCTTAAGATACTGCCGTATCCATATATATTCTCTTTCTAACAGATCAGCTGTGCGCGAAGTCCTGCCGGCGACCTTGCGTTGTTCGATCCTCAAGGTACCCTGTTGCTAATCCATATATTTTCTTACAGGTATACTACCTACTCGCTAAGTACCAATCAATAACCAAGTCACTGTAAATATATTATGTGCTTGTATATAACAGGTATTTGCTTCTTCTTTTCTGGTATTCGTACATTACTCGCTGTAAACATTTTGCTATGTTGCTTCTCTGACCGTTTAACCGCCCGCTATTGATACCGTTTTGCTAACCGTTAAATTCCGTCAATTGCATACATGCTTGCTAGTATCACCTTGTATGTATTGTAACGTAGTTTAAGTGTACATGAACTGTGTGTGTATGTGTGTGAGCACACAAATATATATATATATATATATATATATATATATATATATATATATATATATATATATATATATATATATATATATATGTATATGTATATGTATATGTTATTTGTAACTGTCACAGTATAAGCTTGATAAAAACAACAAAGATTTTTAATTTAATTTAGCCATTAAATAACTGCATCCCCATGATTTATGTGTGTGTGTGTGTGTGTGCGTGTGCATGTGTGTGAGAGCACTGAAAGTCAATAATGTCTGTAACAACGTATCGGTCATGAGGTAAGACTGCTTGGATGTCATATGGCCCTCGACTCTTAAGTTTTTTACTTACGCCAACAGTTGTGTCAACATTTGCGATCATTACATAGTCTCCTACTTTGTAACAGTGTGGTTCTTTGTGTTTTTTATCATAATGTTGTTTATTTTCCTGCTGACTGTTCTTTATATTGATAGACGCTTTTTTCCATAAACTATCAAAATTGATCTTCTCTCTCTCATTTTATTGCTCTAAAATTAATCGTAAATTGTCCTTTATATATCCAATCTGTTCTCTACCAAATAATAATTTTGCAGGAGTCTCCTTTGCTGATCGGTTTACCATATTGTTTATGCAAAATTCCACTTTACTCAACACTAAGTCCCAATTAATTTGTTTCTCATCAGTCAACTTACTTAATATTGGAGTTAATAATCAGTTCATTGCTTCAATTTGTCCATTGCCTCTCGAGGCACCTGTCGCGATTTAAATGTGATGAATATTGTTATCGGTAATAATGGTTTCGAACATCTGAGAGGTAAAACATGATCCTCTATTGGAAATAATAACTTTTGGACAGCTATAGCAAGTAAAATAATTCTGTAAATACTTTATGACCTCTTCCATGTTAGTTGATTTACATGGATAAAATCTGATACATTTTAAAAAACCATCTACGACTTCAAAGAAATTTATTTCTCCTACACATCCAGGTCGGTACTTTGTTTTAAGGCTAATGTTTATTCTAAAGTGTTTCCGTGTAATACTAAAATATTATGCACGTTCGATCTATGTTCAATGGAATACTGATAATTCTGTAGCAATAAACACCAGCACATAATTCTAGAGACTATATATTTCTTATCTAAGGTCAAACAAAAACTGTCACAATCTGTTATTATTTTGAAGGGGATAGCATGTAAATACACGTGGAATTGTCTGTCAGTGTTTCCAACTCGTAACTATGATATTTAGCTTCACAATCAGTAGTTCTTTTACTAAAGAAAGACACGAGGTGAAACTTGCCATCCTTCTGTTTTTGTAAAAGAATCGATCCAAATCCAAGGCTCCCCACATCGCAATGAAGTGCGGTCTCGCTAAAAAGGGAGTATTGGCTCATCAATTAATTTAGATGTTAGCAGTTCAAATGCTCCTAATTGCTTAGGTCCAAATTTAAATACGGGGTTTTTTTCTTAATAAATCGTAAAGTTTAGCTAGAAGTGCAAAATCTTTAATAAAACGCCTAAAATAACTACATAACCCGATAAAACTGTGAACTTGCTTGAGAGCACGGGGTACCGGATAATTTTCGACCCCAGCAGTATTCTCTCCATTCGGTCTTATACCTCTTTCATCAATCCGATAACTTAAAAAGTCATTTCACTCTTCACATAAACATTTATCTAACCGAAGCTCTGGTAAATTTTTGGAAAGCAAACTGAATACCATTTTTAAAGTATCCAAATTTTCTTTTATGGTGCTGGTGGTATAAGACAAATGTCCTAACCAACATGTTTCAAAGTGGAATCACATCACTAATGGATGAACTTAAGATCCTAAAACTAAATGTAAAAAAAGGAACAGCAAACACGGACTAGTCAGTTCAGGAATTTCCAAACAAATAAATATCAGGGCTCCCAGCCAATTGCCTACAGAGTTTACTAAAGAAAAAACATCTAATAAAAATACCTCAAATACCCTAGAAGAACACCAACGCAGTGTAATGAAAGATATAATTAACTTAGAAACCAAAGAAGAACAGAGAAAGAGCATCCCAAAAAACAGTAATGTGCCAAACCAACTACTAGTTCTGAAGACACTAAACTGAAACCCAAACAAAGAAGAATCATTTTTATTGGCTCAGGAGACACATCTGAGAATGATTCTTTCACTGGCAGAGACGAAAACGATAAAAAAGTGTGGATCTTCATCTCAAGGGTTCCAGATAAAGTTACTGAAGAGGATGTAACAATGTATATAAAGAAAAAGGTTGACATTAAACATGACGAAAACCTGATAGTTAAACATATCCCTACATGGATAGAAAAAGAAAAACGAAACAGTAAATGCTTCAAAGTTGGAATTAGGTATGATCTTATGGATACTGTATACCAACAGAAATTCTGGCCAGCCATGGTTGCTTTTGAACGTTTTAAATTCAAAAACAAATACCGGGATGATAAGTTCACTCCGACTAAAAATGGAAATAATGTAGATTTTTTAGAACAAACAACTCCCGTAGCATAAATAATTCAACAAATAAATATGTAAATGATAACATTCCAATTTCAGACAAAAAAATAAATAAACATTTCAATATTCTACATCTAAACATTCAAAGTATTCGTAAAAAAGTGAATGAAATAGAAGTATTTATTGCTGAAAATATATATTATGACTTTCTATCTTTCAATGAACATTGGTGCACCCAAGAGGAATTAAAACATGTAAGCATAAAAAATTACACTCATCTCTGAATTTTCAAGAAGAAATTATTTGCATGGAGGCGTTGCCATATATGCCTTAAATAAATACAAATGCTCAATAATTACGCAAATTGTAGCGATTTCTGATGAGTTAAACTGTGAAATATCGGCAGTTGAGATAGAGAAGGCAAGAATAATGACTGTCTACAGATCTCCTAATGGAGACTTTGAAATATTTACAGAAAAAAATCTCTATAGCACTAGACATACTAACAAAAAGGAATAAACTAATCTTCGTTTCGGGCGATTTTATTGTCCAATTTCAAAACACAAATGATCGTAATGCTCAAGTGCTAATAAACATATTCAGATCTTTTGGTCTCGCACCTACAACCAAAGCCAATACAAGAATTAATAATTGTTTGGATAATATTTTTACTAATGTTTATCCCATCAACTATGAGGTAAATATTATTGACACTATGTTTTCAGATCACTTTGCCATTCACCTACATACCAGTATTGAAACAGTAACAAACAACACAAGAGTAAATTATAGATCTTTAAATGATGAAGAACTTACTCAGTTAAATAATTTTTTAATAAACAAAAACTGGAGTTTTGTATATAACCCAGACTTAGAATTAGATATAAACGAAAGATATGAAATGTTTATTGATGTCATAACTGACGCAGTTGATATTATTTTTCCCATAAAATCCAAAGTAGTAAACACCGAAAAACAACAAGGAATAAAGTGGTTCAATGATGATTTGCATGCAATGAGAAACCGTTTACAATTCTTGCGGGAATTTTCAAGAACGCATCCTACTACAAACAATATTGCAACATTTAAGTCTTATAGATCTCTCTACACAAAAGAAGTACGAAAAAATAAACAAAAAGCTCACGATAATTACATAATATCACATAGCAACCCACAACTGGCAATGTGGAAAATCATTAATAGTAGTAAATCCAAGTTACTAATAAAATCACATCAAATGACTTCAATACATACTTTGTGAATGCAGCTCTAAATATAGTCAAAGAACTACCTACTTGCAATACGCTATATACTGACTTTCTGGTAAACTTTACGACACCTAACACTTTTAAATTCACTATGATATCAAATGAAACAGTTCTTGAAATAATTAATAATCTGAAAAATAAAAGAAGCAGGGATGCATATGACATGAATGCTAAACTAATCAAATCTATTAAATAATCTATATTACTACCCCTAACAACATTGATAAATATTAGTCTAGCAAATAATATATTTCCGGATTACCTAAAAATATCTAAAGTAGTTCCCATCTACAAAAAGAATGACATAAATGACCCATCTAACCACAGGCCTATCTCTGTCATACCATCCTTAGCAAAAATTTATGAACTAATCTTAAAAACCCAAATAACTAATCATTTTGAAGAAAAGAATTTATTTAGTACAAGTCAATTTGGATTCAGAAATAAATTATCAACTACCTTGGCTATAGACAAGTTGACTAATTACGTGAATGAAGGTTTTGAACAAAAGCAATTTATTTGTTCGAAGTTCCTAGATCTCACTAAGGCATTCGATTGCGTATCACACAAAATTCTCACAAATAAATTGCAATTCTATGGTTTCTCTATGGATAGCATTATGCTTATTGATTCATATCTCAGCAATAGGCGTCAATATGTTGTCTACAACAGTATATCTACTCAACTTGATGTGCAGACTGGTGTACCACAAGGCTCAGTCCTCGGTCCAGTCCTATTTTTAATTTATATTAACGATTTGGCTTTTCCGATAGACAACACAGCTTCAACCATCTTATTTGCCGACGACACAAATCTTACAACACGCAATATTAACTTAGGTGATCTACTAGAAACAATGCAGATAACAGAAACCAACATTGATAATTGGTTTCTATCAAATCAATTAAACCTTAATACTGCCAAGACCGAGACTATGATTTTTACACTTAGAAATAAGGAACAAATAGATAATCCAGATTCTGTTAAATTTCTCGGTGTTTACTTGGATTGTAAATTATCGTGGGAAAGTCATACCGATCATGTTTGTAAAAAAAAATAACAAAAAATTTATATTTACTTCGCAGTTTGACTTATCAGGTAACTGCAAAAATTCTTATCACAGCATATCACAGCCTTATTCACTCTGTGATATCATATGCAATCCTTATATGGGGACATGCCAGCTCTACTGCTGATGTGTTCACCTTGCAGAGACGAGCAATACGAATAATTTCAGGTCTCAAATTCAAAGATAACTGCAAATCCAAATTTACTGAACTGAAAGTATTAACAGTTCCATGTACGTACATTCTGCAGTGTCTACTGCAGATCAAAACTAACTTGGAGACATACACTATGCGTAATGAAATACACTCATATCTTACATGTAATAACAATAATATTAATAATAATTATTTAGGATTGTCCAAAACTAGAGTTGGTACAACATTCTGGGGCATTAAATTTTATAACGCCCTACCTCTTGGAGTAAAGCTCCTTTCCCTAACAAATTTTAAAAATAGAATTAAGCAGTATCTTTTAAACAATGCTTTTTACAGCACACAAGAATTTTTAAACAGTGATTTATCTGCAATATAATTATGGCGTACTTGGTAGCTATTAAAACCCATAATACATGAAGCTTTTGCAGTAAACGTCTCAAATACTCAACTTAAATAGAGTCTGAAATTGGAACTGTTTCAAATTCTTTATTATTTTATTTTAGTATTAATTTTTAATGATAATTGTTCTTAATCGTTTTTAATTACCTATTTTACTTGTATTTTATAGACCATAGACATAATTAATTATCCTAAACCTTACCTCTGTTTTGACTTGTGTAAATACTTTTTGTATATGAAACACCAATAAAGTATTGTATCGTATCATGAGATCGTCTAAGTACAATAACAATTTACCTTTTTTAATTAAATTCTTAAAAATTAGATTTAAGAAACAGCAAAACAGCATTTTCAGAAATTCATATTGATCTAAAGGTGTGATAAAAGATGTAAATTTAACAGATTCTTCGTCTAAAAATACATGGAAGAAGGCATTCTTCAATTCTAATTTTGTAAAATACATTTTATCTTTTAATCAGTCCAAACGATCATCTATCAATGGCAAGGGGAATGGATCTCTCACAACATATTTATTTAGAGTTCTGAAATTAACTTTTGGTCGTGAGCACCATCGGGGAACGATAAGGTGAACTATTTTCTCTAATAATGTTTTTACCTAACAAATCCGTAATTAATTCTTGGACCACTTTTTTCTCGACATACGATAACCGTTTTGGTCTGAAAGCAAATGGTTCATTTTTATTTAATTTAATATGCATTTTAAAATTAGTTTTTGGCTCTTCAGGTCATGCTGCCTCTAAATAATGATGTCTATATTTCTTTAGTTTCAGCTACCACCACAGGAGATAAACTTGGAATTGATATCTAAAACCTCCTCAGGAATATCGAAAGCATTATTGAAAAGAGGCACATTGTTAGTTAAAAAATCAGAATGAATAATTTTGGGAATGATTTCAATGTCATCTCTATGCAAAACGACTTTCTATTTTCTGATGTAAAATAAAATCTCTATCTAATAAACTTTGAAAGACATAGTTTCTCTAACAACATAGAATTTTATATCATAAACAACACTGTTGACATTAACATGGTCACAAAATATCCCTTTTATGCTTAATTTAGACTTATTAATACCTTCCATAAACCCTGATTCATTATAAGGCATTATTAAATGTTTATGTACAAAAGTTGCAACTATCATAGAAATAGAGCTCCCTAAATCTACTACACAATTGATATTAATATTTAACCTCGTAAACAATACATTTACCTGATAAATTACAGTGTCTACTGATATTGTGGAAAACGTTTGTTGGTTCTCTTGTCTCACTGGTCTTTCTCTCTGACAGTCCTTAACTTGATGATCGGTGGCACCACAAGAATAGCAGCTTCTTTTCTCTCTCAGGGGCTTGGAACACTTTGCTCACATGTATCCCTCCGAGTTGCAGTTGTAACATCTAACACCCTTGGGCATACGTGTTCTGGTTATCAATCTTGACTCATCTTGTCTTGACACAGACATTTGTCTAACGTTCGTTCAGCTCTCCACCTTTCTTTGTTCGGTTCTCTAGTTAACTATCCTGTCTTTTCTTACATGGTTCATTCTGTCTTTCATTACTAAATTTGTATACAATTCGTCTTCATCGGGATGATACTTTGATAGTACAATATCACTGAGGTCTTTTGATAGGAATCCAATGGCAACTTGCTGTGTGATTTTTTCAAAAGCGAGTTCTACTTCTTTACACAATTTTAATTTTTCATGAAAATAGGTGCTAATATTTTCGTTATGTAACTGACGTCTACTTCCCATTTCGGTCCATCGCGCTGTTTTACTTTTCTCGACCAAGAAAGTTTTCTGGATTGCGTTCTTAAATAATGCCCAATTTCTTATTTTATGTACACATCCTCGGTACCAAAGTTATGCTGCTTCCACTAAACTACTTCGGGCTGTTTCAAAAGTAAAGGCATCTGACCAAAAATGCAGTCTACTCGTTGTCTCAAGCTGAGCAATCCATCTACGTGCAAATATTGGGTCTTTTTCTCCACTAAATTTTTCGATAGTTCTACTTAAATCTGGCATTATAATAAAATTCTTCACATCGTTCGAGTGCAGATCTGCGCTATTTGAGAAATCACTTGTTGCTTGCTTGGAAGAATTGAACAATTTGCTCGCTAATAAATTCAACATGAGGCTATTTTGCTCCAAGAGCCTCGTTATAACATCTGTGTCTATGGACCTGGTTTGTGAAGGAGGCGCCGCGACTAATTTCGAATCCTGCTGGGACTGTTGGGGCTAGCTTGGAAGTGCGTAAGTTTGTCTGCAATTCTGCTTATTTCCTCCCACTAACGTATTCACATTTGTGTCATAATTATTAGAATGTCTTAAACTTGGTTTTAAACTCTTCAACAAGAAACGACATAATGGCACTGCCGCTTGGTTTTTTTTCAATGGGCTTAAAACTTACAATTCGTATTTCTTGTCCTTGATTCCACACTTGAAACTGTGGGACCTCCTAGGTTCTCATAATGAAAACGAGTTTAATTAAAATAACTTTTATTTTCTCACTTAAAACACATCTGTTCAGCAAAAACATACAAAAAAAAACATTCTTCTTACTACTTACTCATCGTCAATCTGTTATCTCAAAAAATCATGGCTGTCAATAATACAAAACCAAAATGACTGGTCCCATAAAGGCTTTAAACATAGTCTACATTTTAAAAGAAAACGTTCGTTACGAAAAAGAAATATAATTTAATGTTCGGATTACGTTACTAATCATTATCATAAAAATAATTATGAAAAAAAAATATTTTTAATGAAAAACGTTTATATTTCTGTAAGGCGCATCTAAAATATCGGAATATCTCCGTATGTAAATCGATAAAATTGTCTTCGCATACGTTTTTAAGGCCAGACATCAGCTAAAAATTACAATGTAGTTTTCACGCTATTCCAAATATTATCTTATACCTTAATAAACTGTTTCCATATTGAAAGGTAATAAAAATACTCACGATATTGAAACATTCTAATTGGACATCAAAGATAATAAAATTTTCTGAAACTGACTGCACACATTTCGTTCCCAACAATGTTAGTTGTAAAAACATTAATCAATACAAAACATAATAATGTATCGATACATTTGCGAAACTGTACACAAAACAGCAAGTTATAAATTTGAAACATGTTTCTTTTTATTTTCGAAACCTGCAAAGAAGCGTGCAGTGCCACTAAAATAGAAACATGTACTGTATAACCATATGAAATTATGTAGGTATGTATCAAAAATCTATCGCAACATGTCGGAAATAGCTCCCATTTTAGACATGGTAACAGGCACCGTTTATTAGAAATGTTTGCGAAAATGTTCCTTAAAATGCTACTTTGGAGTCAATCTTTCTAAGTACCTATACCTAATTCGGAGTATCTTGAGTAGCTTGTTAAAATATTATCTTTTGTTGGAGTTAAGGGTAACTTTTTAACAATTTTCCCATACATTAAAATTTCAATATTAATCTGTTTGTCAAATCTTAAGTAGGTATCTAACATGCCTAGCAGTGGTTAGGATTTTTTAAACATAAGTTTTTGATTAACTATATTCAATTATGCTATTAATAATCCTTACCGTACGCTACTGGTGTTGAAAACAAGCTAATCGGAAATCATTTAGCAACGGTGCGTGGAGGCAGAATTTTGGCATTCTCTCTGCTTTTTTTGTCATACGCACAATGTTTGTTACAAAACAAACGGCTAGGTCCCCTCTTTATTATATGTCTACGATTGTTACTATATTATATTAGCTGTTACTTATTAATAACAATAAAGTATAGGAACAAATACTGGATGTTTTCAGTTGTTTTACTTGATTACCTTCATTTTTATTACTCAGTTTTAAATAATTTACTATTGTAATTTTTATAAAATTATCACTGTTTTTCTTTCAGATCAGTCATTATTAAATATAGCAGATGAGTAAAATTTAGCAAATGATCAAATTAATGGCTTAGTAAGAAGTAAGAACAGAATTAAAATAGTTAAAAGGCACAGCATAATTATTGTGTATATATTACAGAATCTTAGGATGTGGTAATTAAAAAATTGATCTGTTTAGTTAAGAAATATTTACCATTTAAGTTGAATATATAAATATTAGTATGCTACAGACTTACCGGTTTTCTAAGTTGAGTTTTCATGTATTCATATTTTCTCTTATAATCCCTAGAGTAAGGAATTGCAGGACCAGCTATTTGTGGATTAGATAACCTAGGATCCTCCCATTGTGTTGTTCTTGTATCTATATAAATATAATACATCAATTCATAAAAAAAATTATAGAACTAAAACCAATATATTAAGTTTGTTTATAATTGACTCTATGGTGTAACAGATATTAGTATGGCCTTTCATCCAGGCGACTTGGATTCTAGCCTGGGCCGGGCCAAGTCAATGAGGTATAGTAGATGTGTTTCGCTGCTCAACTCACATCACTTACTTTCTAAAGGTATGTAAAATAGTGTTCTGTGTATCTGCGATGTGAGCACATTTAAGGTCAACAATAAAGAGTTTTCAAAAATGTTAAGGATTGGTAGGGATGACAATTAAACAAGCAATGATGAGCTTATCTCCTGGTGTCGGTGATTGACCTTGATGGTGGAAATAGATTGATTTTAAATAAGTGTTTAAAAAAGTTAAGGAAGAAATTTTCCTTCAATTTTAAAACTTCTAAACTTTAAAACTGCTTTATGGATTTTTAAAATGAAGAAAGATTCAGAAAAAGTGATTTATGTACTGCACAGAAATTTTCATAGTACCAATAATACAGATAGAAAAAGTAAACGTGCATTTTTTTGTCACATTCCATTCTAATGCAATTTCCCGAAAAGTAATTGTTGACACTTTTGGTGATTAGCATTTTGAAAAAGGATGACTCCGGGCATTTTGGTATTTTTTTCAATATTTTAACTGGTTTGAGAAAAACAAATTATTGGAAAATACCAATTTTGAAATAATTTAAACTCGCTTCAAAAAATCGAATTTTCTTAATTTTAGTTTTTTTACATCACATTTTCTTTTCAGGTTCTCCATATATTATTAATATTATTACATGAAAGATATTACTAAAATGTAGTAGCATGCAGCAGCTTTTATCAACAATAAAACTTGTTGAATAACAGTAATAAAAAAAGTTGCCCATAATGCTTATATGATGCATACCTCACACTTTTTTCCTTCAAGGGTATAATCTACCCATTTAATCATTAACCCTGTATACACAAATGGATATCTAATGGTTTAATACCGATACTGAATTAAATTTTTTAAAAATTGGTACTTTTCAAGACAATTTTTCTCAAACCAGTAAAGATGTTGAAAAAAAATACCGAAAACATCTCGAGGGAAAACATCCTTTTTCAAAGCACCAATCACTAAAATTATCAACATACTTTCCCGGAAATAGCATTCGAATGAAATTTGACAAAAAATGCAGGGTGTTTATGAACATGAGAATATATTTTTAATAGTAGGTAGTACTTGGTAAAAGAAGTCGATTGCTAAAAATTGACCTTAGTAAAAGTTTCTTAGAAATGGCAGAAAAAATATTTTAAAAAATACACCAAATTGTTTGAGAACCACTGACGCATTGAATTCTATCTAGCCAGAAACCACCGTGACGGTAACCGTGTGTGAAAGTTATGGCATTATATTGCCAAATTTTATCTCAAGTCCATTACTTAGTGACAAATTTCTTTTTTCAATCGCAGATAATAATATCAGATAAATAACATCTAACTGTGCCACCGGTCAAAATGAACTCACTTTTTAAAATGAAATATTTTACTCGAAAATTAAAAATGTTGTGACAGCTAGAAAAGTACAACTTACTAACCCATGGATTCAACTGTTCTGAAGAATCCAACTACAAATTAAAATATTTTCCTCACTAGGACCAAGTATGAGTCGCGTGCGCGTGACGGCACAATTTTCAGACGAAATGCCGCATGATTTGTATCCCTTGTACAACGAGTAAGCGATATTTCTGAGTTACGGCTCCTTTAAGGACGTGATAAAATTAAAATGAAAATGGGCAATTTATCGTATAAACAATAGTTATTTTACATTATAAAAACATTAAAATACATATAAAAATGACTACTAAAAAAATAAAATTACATTAAATTTACTTACATCAAGTTACATTTTGTTAAACATTAAACATTTTTTGTTAATAAATATAAATCTTCCCAGAATTATATTTTACTTAAAAAGGTTGGTTTTAGATCGATGTGCATGTGGATATTAAGTTGTAAAATGACCGATCTAGTAGCCAGGGATATCTAATTCTTCTTTTTTTGTGTGGTGTTTTTTATATGGATCTGGATAATTATTTTGTTTTAATATATTTTTAATTTTTTTAATATTTTTTGGTCGAAGTTTTGGGTGTGATAATTTAATAGCTCTGTCTGTCAAACGGTTTACAACGTTTTTTTATGTATTATTGGGGCGTTTGAATAATAGTTTGTGTATCTATGTGTTGGTTTTGAATACCAATTGGTGTATATTTTACTCGAGTTATCGTATGATATGGTGACGTCTAAAAAGTTTATGCTCTTATTTTTCTCATTTTCGATTTAAAATCTTGGGTGATATTTATTGAATTTATCTAATACTAAATCTATTTTATTAATGGGAATACATGTTAAACAATCATTCATATATCTTTTAAAAAAATACTGGTTTGAAGCTTAGAGAATTATCTTTTCTTCAACATATTCCATTACAAGGTTGGCAACAGTGGCTGCAATAGGTGATTCCATTGCTATCTCATTATATTTGTGAGTAGTAAGAGTTATCGTATTTGAAATATGTGAAAGATAAACATAGGTTTAAAAATTCTTCTTGATTGAGTTCAGTGTGTTTTTGTATCTGAGTCCATTTTGTTTTTATTATGTCTATTGCTTAATTTGTGTCAAGATTTGTATATATTATCCACATGCACGTCGATTTAAAACCATTCTTTTTTAAATAAAATATAACTGCGAGGATTTATATTTATAAACAAATTTTTTTTAATGTTTAACGAAATCTAACTTGATGTAAGCAAATTTAATGTAACTTTATTTTTATAGTAGTCATTTTTATATGTATTTTAATGTTTTTGTAATGTAAACTAACTATTGCGTATACGATAAATTGCCCATTTTCATTTTAATTTTATTTCTATTGTAATTTTAATGACTAATTATTTATAAATATATTTTTTTTTAGATTATGTCATATGCCTGAAGATGGCTAAAATGAAGGCTAGAACGTAGCTACAATAAAAATAAAAATATAAAATTGGACCTTTCTTTACCAAGAAAATAAAAAATCATATATAGCGGAGTAAAAAAGCCTGTAAATTGCTTAAAAAAAATTTTTGAGCGTAGAACGAGTAATTCATATAATATTATTATATAGGTTATTTGACATCCCATATGACTATTTACGACATCTTTGGCTAGGGCGTACTTTAATTATTTATAAAAAATTGACAAAATTGCTAATTTTAAAATAGTATACATTTTATTACATATAACATGATATCTCGCAAACCTTGTGGAATATTAAAATGATTTTTTTTTTTTGGCAAAAGTAGACACATGAGCGCTAATAGCAGTGCAATAGTTTTACTAAAAAAAGTATTTTTATCTTCCAAAAAAAATAATGTGTTATTAGAGTTTTCATTCAGGAATAATGTTTTTTTCGGTAATGGTAAAACTTTTTTATTTTTAGAAATTCTTAGGTATAATATGCGAGTAAAACTTGACAAACATCCCAAGAAAGTTTTAAAGAAAAAGCCGCAATAACTTATCTTTTATACTTTAAGAGATATCCGTAGCTAAAGTCCAAGTATTGTGGCGCGACCGTGCGTGGCGGCGAGGCGTAATGATTTTTGACCCTACAGGCTAGCCAAGCTGCATGTCCTTACGGAATGTTGGCCCTAACGTATTTTATTTTTATTAAAGCTTTATTATTACAAAAAGTAAAAGTATTGAGTAAAACTGACTGTTGATACAATATATTATATGTAATGAATAAATATGCTAGACAAAATCATATTTTTATTTCGGCTCATCATATAATCAATCATATTTTTATTTAGTAGTCCTCAGATTCTGAATCTGAATCTTCAGTAATTATTTTGTTACAGCATGATCTACATTTACATTCATTGTAACATTTTAAGCCTTGAGTCACAAATGCATCTGTTATTACTACAATTTTTATCGGAGCAACTAATTGATAGAATTTTTCTTAAATTTTCTGGTACAGGATCCTGTGTTGTTAAAACGGGCGTCCATGAGTTTTCCTCTAATTTTCATCCATTTTACTGGGATCTTCGACATAATTTTCTACTTGATGACTGGAGTACCAAATTTTTAATTGATATATACACCTAAAATACAGAAATCTATATTATTTTGTCTATATCAAGGTTATAAGTATAATAGGTACCTTTTAAGGTGTTGCCTAAAAGCATCATCTGTAGGGGGAAGTTCCGAGGCCGGGCGATTTAGTTCTTGTTGTTAAGAAGAATCGCATTTCATTCAGATTGTGCATATTTCTGTTTTTATTTCTGTACAGGTAATATATATATACTTAAGACTAACTTTAAGGGCTTCTTCTTCACTTAAATTAGGAATATTTCCTATTTCCGTTAGGTCGTTAATATTTTTTAATAACATATCAAAAGCTGTCTTCTTTCCTATTTTATAGAATACACTTGTGGTATCGTATCCCGTCAGACAATGAATTGCTAGAAGATTTTTACAAATTAGGGGGCCCAATTTTCTTGCTATATCATGTATGGCAATATAGCATTTATTTTTACTATGTCCTAATTGAATAAATAAATGGCATTTCAATAGTTCTTGAGTAGTGCTGTAATAATGCTGTAATAGAATGTGTTGTGTTTCTTCTGTCGATAGTTTCTTCGTTTAAGTCAAAATTATCCATACTGGCATGGATGTATTTTTTTTTTGATTGGTCAACCTTGTCTATGCCTGGTGGTATGTAAACTTGATCGTTATTAATCTTTTGTTTAGCAAGTGCCGTTGTTAGTTGTCGAACGTCATTGTATGTACAACTTAAGCCAATTTTAGATAATATGTCCAAAAGCTGTTTACTACGAACTAAATGATGAAGGAACAGTCCCAATCCAAATTGAAAGTAGTTTTTCTTATATATTTTTGAGCTCAGTGCCATAATAATGTTGCAAGGAATAACTGCTTCTGCAACTTCATTATGCAAATTATTAAACGCACCGTCATCTATTAGCCAAGACACAAATGTAAGTAGCAATTTAGGTACTTGTTTTTTGATTTCCATTTGGCTTATGTTTTCAGGTACAGGGAAATCTATTTGCTGAGGTTGAAATTCACGCATTTGCCTTTTTAACATTTCCGCCGCCTTATGCAAAATTAGTTTCTTACTATGCATAATATTTTCAGTCGAGCAATAATTTTCATTAACGACATCATCAGACTCGTCTGAAGAATACTCATCTTGTTCAGGTGAAGGTTGTGTGACTTGCTGCAGTTTTTCTTTTAGTTTATTTTGTATAGCTTTTATGTTTCGTTGAGATATGTAGTGACTATAGCAACTTCTGTGGTATTTGGCATCGTAAGCAAAAAATCTTCATAACCAGATAGTTTTGAAATCATGATTATATCTTCTTTTTGTCTAGCTGCTTCAATTATTTTCTGGTACATATTTTTTCCAGTACCTACAAGACATAGGAAAATAAATAGACAGGTATTTAAAAATTAAAATAAAACATAAAAATAGATACGATTATAGATTCGTAAAAATACTGTATTTTATTAAAAAAAAAAAGCAATATTTTTACTTATGCCACTGTATAATATATATTAGGTTTTGAGTCTGTTTTTTTTAACGCAAAGGCAATATGCACAATAAATTTAATTTAATTTCTACGTACCTAAACAGCCTGAGCTAAATATAATTTACTGACCTGTTTGTACAGAGGTTAGCTTTTCTTTCCTTTGGTTTATCTTTTTATGTCCTGTTTTATCGCAGATTAGGCACATACTTCTTATGTCAAATAAACCGATGTTTTTCCTGGTTTTCTTGCCATGTTCTGGATCACTTGTTTGACTAGTACTAGCAGATGCAATATTTTGTGCACTAGTATATGTTTTTCTACAACTACAATGGTACTTTACTTTTAAGTTTCCATTTAAAATAGCGTCTTTCATTTCTAAACTTGTTTTACCGAAAATATCCTGTCTTTTTTTCTGCCGCACTAAATATAGTTTCTAGGCCGTGTTTCGTAGGGTTTCGTACCACCGATTTATCTTGAAGTCCAATGGATTCTCCGCACAAAATGCACTCAATTTTATAGTATTTAAAAATATATTTATGTAGGTAGGTACTGGAATAATTCACACAATACTGCACAAAGAAATACACAGAACTATTTTTACATCTGTTTAACTAAAACTGGCTAACCAAAATTACCATACGTTAACAGAAATGTGTAATGAAAATACGGCAAACACGTTCGATCTAGTTTGATAGATGCGTGCCGGGATAGCGCAAGATTAAATCGATCGAGCAATAACCATGCGCGCTCTATTTTCATTCACGATTATCACGTGTCATGTTAGTCGCAAATGTCTGCAATGTTTTTTGAAAACTTCTATGATCTTTTTACTTCAATTCACTCGCAGGATGTATATGAAAATTCTCAAAAATAAAAATGTTTTTCGAATGTTAAAAAATGCAACGCACAAAAAATCAATTATTATTATTTTCTTATTTTTTTTTTTAAGTGTTGATTTTAAAAAACTGCGCTACGCGTTTACCAGCGCTAAAGTGTCTACTTTTAAATAAAAAAAAGTTTACTCTAATCCTCTTAATAGTTTTTGAAATATTGTGGGTTATATCTTAAAATGTATTTTTTTTAATTGTTCACATTTTCACACATTTTTCGCTATAAAAAGAGTCAGCCCCAACTGATCATTTCGGAAATATCTGCTCCTAATAGCCAATAATATTCCTAATAATAATTCGGTTCAACTTGTTCTACCTTAAAAAAAGTTTTTTTTCGAGATAGAAGCGTCTGACAACGGCGATTTTACTCCACTAATATAACATAATATGGTCAAGAACTTTTAGTGAAAAAATATATGCATACATACATAGAATGGAATAGAATAGAATTTATTTCGTACCAGCGACAAAATACATTTGTAGAGTACACGTCAATTTCCTACATGATTATATCATTAGTTACATAAAATACAAAAGGACTTAGACTTAATTACTTACACACAAAGATAAAAACAAATAGAATATAAAAATAAACTTAAAATTACAGAAATATGAATATGTTTAATTAATTAAAAATATGTTTGGTGACTTCAGATACATTGTAAGGCTGAGTCAAAATCAATTATTTTTTAACAGTTTTCTTAAATAAGTTAAAAGATTTTATTTTTTTGATGTGAAACGGAAGCAAGTTGAACATATGTAAACAGTTGTAACAACAACCTTTCTCAAACAAAGTTGTTTTGTGCAGTGGATAGTAGAAATTACCTTTGTGCTGAGTATTGAAAGTATGATCACTTAAATAATTAAAAAAAAAATCCTTATTTTTGTAAACAAAGCAAATACTCCAGTTAGGGTTAGAAAATTAAGTTTTTTGAAAAAGCCTCTGCACGAGTCATTTTTTTGTAATGTTGCCAATATCCTAACTGCTCTTTTCTGAACTTTAAGTATTTCATTATTGAGTGGAATTGCCCCAAAATAAAATACCATAATTCATAATGGAATAAAAGTGTCCATAGTAGGCTGTGACAAGAGTTGACTATCCCATTATTTTTTTTTTTTAATTCTTTAAGAGTATAGCAAGCTTTATGAAGTCTGGCGCATAGTACTTGCACGTGTTCCCTCCAATCCAAATGGACATCGATTGTCACCGCTAAAATTTAATCGAGTCAGAGTGTTGTACAATAACATCATTTAGACTGAGCTGTGTGGGGTACTGTATTTCATTTCTGGAATGTCTAAATAAGGCGCAGTTTGTTTTTTCGGTATTTAATATTAAGGAGTTTTCTTGAAACCAGTATGTCATATTTGTGATTATTTCGTTTCTTTTGTTTTTCAATATTCCAGAAACTAAAACATTTGTGTTATCTACATAAGTAGTTATTGTTAGATCTGTATTATGAAACAGTGTCGGTAAATCGTTTACGTAAATCAGAAACAGTAACGGTCCAAATATGCTCCCTTGAGGAACTCCCATGGTTATAGGTCTTGATTTTGAAAGATATTCGATGGTGTTATCACGTATGCAAACTCTTTGTGTTCAGTTTGTTAGATAGGACTTAAACCAGTGATATGCTGGTCCATGGATACCAATTTTTTCTAATTTGCATAAAAGTGTCTGATGATTACACAGTCGAAAGACTTCGACAAGTCCAGAAAAATACCCAGTGCCAGTTGACCATTATCCAAAAGGTGTAAAATTCTCTCGATAAAACTGAAAATTGCTGTTGTTGTAGATTTATTTTTCTGGAAGTCATGTAGGTTTACATTTAGGAGGTTAGAATTTTCTAGAAATAAAGTGAGTCTGCTATGTATTACAATTTCAAATAATTTTGAAAAACTCGACAATAGACTAATTGGTCTGTGATTTTCCATTAAATATCGGTCTCCCTTTTTACAAATGTCTTTCAGGAAAAACACCATGTGTAAGAGATTCATTTAAAATATAAAGTTATTGATTCAATTATATACCGGCATATTTGTTTTATCAATATATTACTTATATTGTCGTAGCCGGTAGAGTTTTTGTTTTTTAGATTTTTTATTATGTCTAAGACTTCACTCTCTGTCGCTTCCATCAGATATATAGAATTTGGATTTTCTACAATATGGCTTAGATTTATGTTAGCTGGTACGGAGCCAACTAAATTTAAAGCAGCTGTGCAGAAAAAAATCATTAAAAATGTTATTGGCTTCTTTTCCTGAGGAAATGACTTCATCATTAAATGTACACCATTAAATGTTGAGTTAGTTCCATTAGCTCTACCATTTTCTTTATTAATAATATTCCAGATAGTTTTGGACTTGATAACTGACTGGGTAATTCTTTGTTTATAATATCGACTTTTTTCTTTTGTTAAAGACAAGTTGAACTAGTATTGGTTACTCTGGTTGGTTCATTTACGGAAGCTTGCATGTTATATGAGTTTAATAGGTTAAGCACTGAGTGTCTATTTTCGGCTGTTTAGCAGATGTTAACATGTCTATATTTAAGTCTCCAGCCACCAATACTAGTTTGTCTTTCTTGGTAGCTAGCTCTAACACATCTAATTTATTTATAACATATTCAATATCAGTGCCTGAAGGTTTATAAACTACACAAACTACATAAACAATGCTATTTACATTAAATTCAGCACCAGCACATTCGAAGACATAGTCCTCACTTAATGCATTAATATCTTGGCGAATTATTGAATTTGTTGAATTTTGATCATATAGAGCTACACCACCATGTGCCAAGATATTTGGTCTGCATTGCCAAGAGATTAGTTTGTAGTTTTCCAGTTGAAAAGCCTCAATGCGGCTTGTAGTTTGCCAGTGCACGGTAATTGTGATAAACTGAACGTTTAAATCACTTAGGACATTTAAAATACTAGTACAGTTTGAAATACCTTGAACATTTAAGTGAAAGATTCCTACTGTGTCTTTAAATAAATCAGGAGGTTGGTTTAATTCAGCTTCTTCATTAACTGATTGCTATATATTCCTAGTTTTCCTCACTTCCAAATCAACTATTCTTTTGTATCAGGCACATTCACTGTCAGTGACTGCATGATTAACACTTAATGATTTTTTTAGTTTATTACTTGTTTCCACACAGTTAATACACTTAACATTTTTTGAGCGACAGTCACTTGGTTTTTTGTGTGTTCCCACACAATTAAAACAAGTTGTACTATTTTCACATTTTCCCCCTACATGTCCATACCTTGCATAGTTATAACATCTCACTAGCTTAAAAAATTCATGTACTACGCACCTCCTCCAGCCAATGTTTATCTTCCCCAGTTGACATATTTTATTTTTTAATTCGGGGCTTACAGTCAATATAATGTTTCCTTTATTTGGTTTGTTCTTTAGTTTATATTTTGTCTGTACTTGTATTATGTTGTTATTTCCCAGTTCCATTTCATGTTGCTCCTTTATAGATTCAATAATGTATTCATCTGTTCCTTCGATGAATTCTTCTTCTACTCTACGAATAATAACTTTAGGATTTTTATGTATCCTATCTGAGACATTATAATGATTTCCTAACTCATTTTCCACTTTCTCTTTAATTTTTTCTTTGGTGCTGGTATTATTGCAATTTATAATGACTGTACCCTCTTTTCCTTCATTAATATTTTCTACGGCAATGGCTAAAGTTTTTGGATTAATTGTCTCTTTTAGGTCATTTTTGGTCTTCAAGCTTTCTTGTTTTTCCTTTGGTTTCACGCCAAGCACTTCTTTGTTATTCTTGGCTATAGTTGCATAAGTCTCTTTTTCTGTACTTCCACTTAAATTTTTTTATATCTTTTAGTAGGTTAATTAATTATAAGTTCATTCTGATCCGTAATTTTCTTATTCTGTTCTTTAATAATGTTATGCATTTTTTCCATTTCATTTCGAATTAACTTTTCAAAGATTTTAATTTGGTCTGGGATATTCTTGCATTTTTCACAAGCATAACACAAGATTTTTTGTGCCTTTCAGCTGCATCCCTCTTATTTCAGAAACAGACATTCCTTCACACGTGTTGCATTTACTTTTTTTGCATAGATCACATTGAATAAATTCCTTTGCTTTTCTTTTGTCAGGTGGTACATTATACACAGAGCATTGCATTTTGTTCTCAAAGTATTTAAAAAGTTTAAAGACTGGTCCTGTGCAAGTATGGATTTATAACATTTTACTGGTACAAAAGTTCACTTGATTAAGTTCCAGTTTTTATTTTTTGCTCTTTTAGTCACTGAAATACCCTAACTTATCACTTATTTAGTTTATTGATTAATTGTTTATAGCTTGCACTTATCCTCATTCCAGTATTGTGAACAACATCTTTAGCAATAAGTAGATAGACCGGGTGTAACAGGATCATGGTTTTTTCCTTTAGTTTTGAAGATAAATTGATCGAAATTTGAGATATCTTATATACATAATAAGCAGCACTTTTTGATATTCAAGTGATTTTTTTTGCGATTCCGGTTTCGCTGGAAGTGACACTAACTAACATAAGACATATGAATAAATTCCTTATTAATAGTACTAATAAATGATACCACGTTACCAATATGGTTCCATTTGAAAAAAATTGAGTTTTTCCCCAAAAACCATTTTGATGAACTTTATTTGCTCATAAATCACGTAATTTATTATTTTTGACGAGATTTCGAATTTTCTAGCATTACAGGGGTCATTTAGAAAAAAATCGGAACCGTTATGGCACACTTACATGGAAAACTAAAAATTATATTATAAAAAATATTGACGTTAGAAATGTCATTTATTTGGTTCCAACGATACCTGAAAATTATGCAGAATTCAAAAAATGCAATAATATAGGGTGTTCCATTTAAAAATCGAAAGTTGTATCACTTCCGGTGAAACGGGAAGTGAAAAAAAAAATCACATATGTCAAAAAGTGTCGCTTATTATGTATATAGAATATCCTAAATTTCAATCATCTTCAAAACTAAAGAAGAAAAAGGCGGGTGTACCATGATCCTGTTACACCCGGTATATATACAGGGTGTCCCAACCAAAAGTAGGCACCCTGAATAACTTTGAAGATAAAAATTGTTTGAAAAATTGGTGAAACACGTCGATCTTGTTTCCAAGGGAGACATATTTTAATGTAATACTTGTATACCTATTTCATCCCTCAACCCTACACGACCACCCCCTCAAAAAATTCAAATGGCAAGGGGGGTCGAGTGATACATCTTTTGAAAAGTCTTTCAATTCCCTACATAACTGTGTATTTTTTTTAACTTTTATCGATTCGTTCTTAAGGAAAATAATTTTATTTTTGATGATTACACACAATCAAAATCGTTTAAAAAATCTAAAATACACGGCACTGGGTATTGGAATTTATAAAAAAACAAAATTTTTTAGTGCTCTCAAATCAACACGAGTTTTAGTTTAGTTTTAGAATAATAAAAGACTCATAAGTATTTGATAGTCCTTGAACATTAATTTGTTCACAACCAATTTTAAATCGAGATACATTTTACCAGAGTGAGTTCTCAAAATGGTTTATACCCTTCAGGAGAGAATAGAAATTGTTAGCATTGATTTTAAAAACGATAATTGTGCTAGAGCTACGGAGCACATATTCAATAGGAATCACCCAGATAGGGTTGGTTCTCAGCATGTTTTACAATTATTGACAAAATTTATGGAAACAGGTTCTGTAGGAAACAAAAAGCATGAACCTCAGCGACCGATTAATAATGAAGCAGTCAAAGTGGCAGTTCTGGGTCATTTGCAGATGGATAATACTCAATTGATCAGGAAAGTAGCTAAGGCTTTCGGTGTATCACGAAGCAGTGTTCATCGAATTGTAAAGGCCCACAAATTCCATCCATATAAATTTAAATTGGTACACGAAGTAAACGAAGATGATCCCGATCGTCGGCTTGAATTCTGTGAGATTTTTAGTGAACAATTAAACGGTAATACCAATCTGCTGTACAATACGTGTTTTTCTGATGAATCGACATTTCACTTAAATGGGGAGGTAAACAGGCATAATTGTAGGTATTGGAGTGAAATCAATCCACATTTGTTCATGGAAACTCATACCCAAAGGCCTCGGAAGTTAAATGTTTGGGCTGGCATCTTAGGGGATCACATTGTCGGGCCGTTTTTTATTCCTGACAATTTAAATGGCAAAAGGTACCTCGACCTGTTAGAAAATAACATCGAACCAATGATTACCCAAATCCTCGAAGAAGACGATAATCTTTTAGAGGGCGAACTGTTTTTTCAACAGGATGGGGCACCCCCACATTTTGCTATAACAGTCCGTCACTTTTGGATAATCGGTTTATATTACAAAAAAATGTTCGTTTTTCATTTCTACATCACATCGTCGAAAAATATACAAGTGTTTCATTTGAAAACATTGAGAAAATTCAATTTAAAAAGTTCTTAATTGAAAAATAAACACTTATTTATTTATAAAACGAAAATGGTTGCAATTAGCCATAGGGAAGTACTTACAAAAAATGTTCGTTTTTCATTTTTACTCACATCGTTGAAAAATATACAGGGTGTTTGAAAAAATTGAGAAAATTCAATTTAAATAGTTCTTAACTGAATACTAATTTTTGGCCACCCTGTACATTTTTAGGAAATGAAAATGATTCAAAAAATATTAATTAGATGTCTCGTAACTGGTATTCACATAAGTTTTTCTTAAAACCCATAATTGTGACTGAGGTGATTTTTTTTAATATCCATCTGCAGATGGCATTATTTCAACAAAAAAATTCATTACATCAAAGTGGTTGGGAGATAGCCAATAATAATATAGGAATGAATAGAGCCTAGAAAGAGGCTTCAAAAAATGTACTGATATACATAGCATTCCATTTTAAAAAAAGGCACTTGGTCCTGTAATTTCGTCTTCGCTCGCCCTGTATGTTCTAAAATAATTTCCAGTTATAGACTTTTTTATCTAGTTTACTTGCAATTTTTTAAAAATTTTCTAGCTTTCGTAGAACTCAAGATATCGAGGTCCGATGTTATAAATAACAATAAAATGAAATAGCAGTCACAAAATTTGTACAAAACATTAATAAATGAAAGGTAAATATTTGTATATGTATATAAAATAATAACTGCATATAAAAAATAACAACTGTATATAAAAGAATAATAATTGTATATAAAAATAATAATTATTTACATTTACTAGCACAGTGCACAGATATCTGTTTATCACAGTTGGTAATTAAGGAATTCGTTTATATTAATGGTTCCATGTTCACTAACAGTTAAAACACTTGTTTCTTAAACTTTTTCAAATTATCTTCCTGTTGAAAGCGGGGCAATTTATTGTACAGTTTAATACAATTATAGTGAGCATTTTTTTCAGTTATAGTTAATCTATGTCTAGGATAAATGTAATCTAATGTTAGAGTGTTATGTATTTCCTGAGGTTCATTCTCCCTAAAATATTGTTTGTTATTGAACAGAAATAAGAGACATTCTTATATATATATATGGCGGTTAAAGTGAGTAATTTATTAGTTTTAAAGCTTTAAACTTATTTCTACAGGTTTCTGCTGGTTTCAATTTTAAGATAACTCTTAGGGTATGTTTCTGTATTACAAAAACTTTGTTAATATTGGAGCAGTTTCCATAAAAAATGAGACCATACCGAACCACGGACTCGAATTTAGAGTAATAAACTACTGTAAACGGTTTTAAATCAATATATTTTGATAGTACTGAAGCACCCCAGTCCTGGGCTGTTTCATCACGAATAAATTTCCTATAATTTTTACATAAAACTAAATTATTTCCAAGCATTTATATCATTAAATTACAAATTAATTACTACATAAAAAGGTTAAACCATTTTCTTAGAATTTTGGCAGAAAACGTATGCATTCAAACTATAGAGTCTAAATTATTCAGAAGTAAAAGAACACACAGTATTCATTTAATATTTTAAAACGTTGACAAAACTGTACAAAATCTCAAGCATTCTCCAGCCGAGAAAATATAAACAAACCGACGTAAACACGTAGGGTTGTAAGAGTTTTATTAAGAATAGGGTCAAAGGCTAATAAACATAGAGTCATTATATCACTTCTCATCTAAAGCATCTTGAGTTTAATTTCGTGAGTAGAGCACAAGTTAGCGTTTGGTTGTCTCCGTCAAGCTTGCAGGCTTGAACAACGAACTCACCCACGGGAAATCATATAAATATGCGAGATTTCATACGATCTGGGTCACATCTCTGACAGCCCCAAGCTATACGCTTTGGTTCTAAGGAATCGGGTACGAAGAGATTGTCCAGTTCTCCGTGGCAGAGGCGTGCCACATCTCTGACAACCAAGCTTTATGCTTTGGTTCTAAGGAATCGGGTACGAAGAGATTGTACGACTCTCTGTGATATAGTTGTGTTCCAGGTCAACCCTCTGACAGCCCCAAGTTTTACGCTTTGGTTTTACATACATCACTAAAAATACACAATTAAAAAAAACTTTTTAAGTTTTTTATAGATAGTGGTTACCCACCACCGTTAGTCAAAAAATTATTGTTCAACAGATCATCGATACATAATGTGTTACATGATTCCCAAAGTGTACAGCAAAATCCGCCTCAAATCATTTACTGCTCACTTCCGTACATTAGTCTACTTGATCACAGATTTTAAAAAATATCCAAATTTAATAATATCAAATTAGCTTTTAAAAAACAAACTAATCGTTAATAACCATTTTTCAAAATTGAAAGATAAAGACGATATTTTGGCAATGTCCAATGTAGTGTATTGCACACCATGTGATGTGTAATAAAAAATATGTGGGCCAAACTAGAAGGAAAGTTAAAGATAGTATAACTTCCCACAAAAGTGACATCAGACTTAATAAACAGTCTTGCACTTTAGCTAATCACGCATTATTACATAATCATAATGTTAATTACAATAACTTTCAAATATTAGATTTTGAAATTAACTATCATAAACGTAGTTTTTTGGAAATGTGCAACCTAATACTATTAATGCAAGAAAGGATATTGACAACTTAAGCATAATTTATACTTACTACATTTCAACCATAATGTCCACATTGATGAAAACACCCTGTATATTATGGAATAATAATAATTAACGTCCCTAAATAAAAGACATCTAGTTGTAGGCATCTACTGTCATTTTTCTTTTGTGTCTTAGTAAGTTTTTATATCCAAATTCTTTTCAAGTTGTTTTTTTGAATCATAAAAATACACATGATGTTTGTTATAATTCTAAGAATTTAAATTAATATGGATCCGTTGACATACATTCACAATGTTGTTATTTTTATACAGTTGTGGTAGTATATTATTAGCAGTTAATTATTAGTGTTATTTTCTACAATTGGTCAAGATTTTGTAGTTTTTCAATGAATGTAACTTAAACTTTAACCTCACTTTCGTAAATACTTTTCACTTTTTACATAACTTAGTTTAATTAATTATAATTTATTGTAGAGTTCCTGATGAAGAAACAATACAGGCTTAAAGCTTGAACAGAAAAAAGAGTTTTTCTTTTATTATCTAGTCACATGACTGCAACTCCTGTTTAAAAATTAAAAATATTTGTTTTTAACATAGACAGTCGTCTAATTTCCGTCTCCGATATATATATATATATATATATATATATATATATATATATATATATATATATATATATATATATATATATATATATATATATATATATATATATATATATATATATATAATATATATATATATATATATATATATATATATATATATATATATATATATATATATATATATATATATATATATATATATATATATATATATATATATATATATATATATATATATATATATATATATATATATATATATATATATATATATATATATATATATATATATATATACTATATATATATATATATATATATATATATATATATATATATATATATATATATATATATATATATATATATATATATATATATATATATATATATATATATATATATATATATATATATATATATATATATATATATTTTGTGATAATAAGGATTGTTGTATTGTTGTATTTTTATTTATAATTTGTAAAAATTTTGAATTGTTTTATTAAACTGTTGTAAAATTGAAAATTTTGTGATTTATTAAAATTTATGAAAATTTGCGCCTTTATTTTAAATTTGTATTTGTTTTTATTTATGCCCTTGTATACCCAAACTAGCTCAGATTTTTTTTTACAAGTTTTTACTTACTTTTATTTTCTTTTGCTCTTACTCAGGATGCAGGTTCACTATGTTTCTATCTATAGTATAATTTCAAATTTAAATACACAAAATCAGTACACATCCATACAAAAAAAAAAACTAAACACTTTCAGAAAATAACAAGGAGTTGTTTTAATTTAATAATTTTTTTAAAAATTTTAACAAATAAATTTACTATAATAGCTTAATTTACCCAACCAAATGTTAAATCTCGAGATTTTACCTTACTTTGTTTTCTATCCTTGCAGTTGGCCAAACTGTGTCGTTTCTTAATTCTGTATCAGCTGTATTCCACGTTCCAAGTTCAGATAATATGGCCGCTCTAATTTTCTACTGTACTGGTGTAGTGTCTTTACTTTATTTTTTTGTGATTTATCCCCAGCTGGATTTTTTTATAACAGGTAAGTACTTACAAAATTTTTCCACTGTTTCTTTATTTTTCTGTCTTGAATTCTTATTTTAAAACCTTTTATTTACAACACTTTACTTCTAACCTTGATTTTCTTAATATTTCTTCTATTTGTATTTCATTCGATCCGCCAAATTTCCAAAACTTTTTTCAACCTCCAATCAATAACAACCCACTATCATTTTTTTTTCTGCTTACTTTAATTTTGTATATAGTAAAAATCACCAAATTTCAAAAATGACTACTTGTGACAAATTATTTTTTTGTCAAATATTTTTAATTTTGAAAATAAAAACTTTTATACTACCTTTTTTGTTGCCTTTTTAATACAATATTCTTTTCTTGATACTTTCCTGAGCATTTTTTGTAAATTAGCATGTGTTATGTTCAGTATAAAAGTTTTTATCTTTCACATCTCTTTTTTTAAAAATTTTTCTTAACGAGTGCCCTATAATTTTAAACAAACTCCTTTTTATAAACTAGAACTTATTAACTACTCATAACAAATCTTTTCATCTCTAGATTAACATATCTTTTCTCAAAAACTAATATTTTTGTTTCTACATTTTGTAGGCTGTCGAAATTGGTTTCACCCCTTTTACCACACTTTAACACGGTGTCTTGAGCTACCCCCACTCACACACGAAGCACTGAGTGTCTTCTTTGTCCTAATGGCATGTCTTTGCACATCGATGGATTTTCTGTTTAATTTTGGATGAAATTATAGTTCAACTATACTGTCACACATACAAAATCAAGAAATGTTTATGTTTCAACCCCAATATTGGAGAAATTATTATGGCATTCATCTAAACACATTACTGCACCCCTGTTTGGTAAGTTTTATTTCAGTTTATATTCACTTTTACAGACCATGCACTTTTTATGTTTCGTTTTAAGATAATTTACAATATTTTCCCCTGTTTATTGAATGTTGCTTTCTTAACTTTTATCTAAAGTTCAATTACATTTACTCTATACTAGATTTTTCATAAATTTCCCCTTTTAAAAGTTTATGCTATAACAATTGTCTCTTTTTATAGGTGAAATCTTTCCCCTGAAATTATGCAACTTTTGATACTACTGAAGTTGATTGAAGTGAAATTTTTATATGGGACTACATTGGTGACACCTTTTCGATGGCAGGAAATACACAATATGTCTCTCGTCAGCTCTGCCAGTGAAGATCCAAGACTTCGACTTGAACACCTTTTCCTTGCTTTTTTATTTTTTTTTTCATTAATTTTTATGGCCAATTTGGCTTTGCAAATACCTTATAACTAACTACATTTTTGATATGAACAATAAATACTTAATTCTACTACACATATGTTAAAACTAAATTAGAATTATTTTCTGAAAATGTTCATTCATAAATGTATGCATAATACTGTATTCATCAAACCTTTTATTTTTACTGCACGTTTGCACTCTATTTTTGTCCCTCTATTTATCTGCATTTTATTATTCTAATGAAAACGATTAAAAACCTTTTAAAATAATTTATAATATTGCTACATGTGATAATATATATATATATATATATATATATATATATATATATATATATATATATATATATATATATATATATATATATATATATATATATATATATATATATATATATATATATATATATATATATATATATATATATATATATATATATATATATATATATATATATATATATATATATATATATATATATATGTATATATATATATATAAAATTCTGCATACAGTAATAATCAAAATAAATGGCACTTTTGCATACCTTTTCAGAGAATTAATCAATGCTAGAAAAGATTAGGGTGCATATCGTTGTACTTTAAAGCAAAACAATTATTAAGTGATTAATTATCTACTGCATATATTTCAATATACATATGAAGATGATAATAATTCATACTAGAAGAAATAAACGTTTTGTCAATAAATAATATAAATACCCTTAATCTTTATTAAATGATTAACTTACTGTGATCGATGAAGAAAATCCTTCCATCAGAATGTACTCTTTCTTCCCAACCTTCCGGAAGAGGACCTAAGTCATCATCAGGCCTTTTATTCACTATAGGAGTAACTGCTTGATTGGGCATGGGACTAGCTCTACCAGTACGAGGATCAACCCAGGAAGTTGTTCTTTCATTGTGATCTATGAAAAACATTCTGCCATTAGGTGCCTTTTGTATACTCCAACCAGGTGGTAAGCCATCACCAAAACCATCTAGATTATTTTGAGAATTGCTGTTGCTAGTTGAGTTTCTTCTGGATGAATTACTAGATAAGCTATCTATTTGATCATCATTCTGAAATATAGTCCAAATAAAAGTTTTTAATAATCATATTCATAAACGTGTTAAGAGCCTCATCAAATGCTATAAAATATACTATTTAAAAAAAAAAATATCTCCCTTATTGCACAAATTTAGTGTTAAAATTTTAAAATAAAATATATAAATTCAAATTATTACTGTTCCAATCTTATACTTTTTGTCTTATTTTCACATGGTGGAATATGTAAGTGTAACAAGATGACTTTACTGCAAAAATTATAAAAATTAAATTTAAGAATTAAAAAAAATAAAAAGATTAATATCGTGACAATTTTGAATGATAGTTTAAAATTATTTAAAGGTGAAATTTGAAACAGAATGTCTATTATTTAGAAAGTGTCTAAAAACAAGCGAATTGTAATTCCTTAAATTATAGCAGATGCAGTAAGTGATATTTTAAGCTGGTTTTAGAATACTGCTTTTATTATAATGACCTATAAATTGTTAGAACTAAAACAAGCATGATTAGATTCAAAATCTCAAAACAAATGACAGCTGCAGACATGAATGTTTGAGAATGATTTCCTTTGTAGTAAGACACAGTTAAAGGAATAGGATTGATCTGAAGTAAAAACTAAATTATAGGTGGAAAGTTCAACAACTATTTATTTAGTTTTTTTTTTCCAATATCTCCAGATTTCATTCCTTAACCTTCACTGTTTCCTATGTGTAGTAGTAATGAGTTCTTTGTTACTATGTAAAAAATGTAATAACAGGTTCTTCGTGGTGTAAGGTCATTTTAAAATTAAAGAAAATTAATAGGTAAGTTATGTTTATTTCTTATTTTTAATTACGAGTTACTAAAAACGATATTGTAACTGTTAAAATAAAGCGATCTCCCAAAATTTTTACAAATATGTCTGTCTGGATATTTGCAATCATTGAGTCTTTTTAATTTTATAAATGGTCAAGGCAATTTTAATAAAACTGTATGTATGTGAATTGGATCTAATACACAATTTATGCATATTATTAGAATTTCTGTCTGGGTGTATGGTCAAGTGACATTTTAAATCCAAGAAATGGCTGATCAGTTTAAATAGAATTTACTATTGTATATCCAGATTGCCCAGAAAAAATGCATCTATATATTTTTCAAAGGTGGGCCTGTCTGTTGCTTGTATGATCAGAATTGATAACCTGTTTTTATCTTAGAAATTGTAAATACATACCTAATCTGAGACAAATGCAAATTAAACTGTTTTCAAAACAGAACGGGCTTTCGATGTAAGCTTTGTGTTTCAAGGACAATGGAAGCTAAACGTCAAAAAAGTCCTATTGCCATAGGGGTTAGATGCTGCATATAGTTAAGTTGTGGCGAATGGAAGAATTTCTTCCATTCAACTCACGAAGGGTGGCAAAATTCGGACTGGTCGAGATGTGCTTATTCCCAATAAAGGTGGACCTATATCCAATCTAAGGAATTATAGACCAATCACTGGCCTCAACTCCTACAAGATATTTACAGTTATATTGTATGCTGCAATACTGAGGTCTGTTGATCCAGTCTTCAAGCACATATATGAACAGTGTGGTGCTAACAAACGAATGATAAGTAGTAAGAACAAACTACTGTAGATTGCTGTATTATCAGTGACATATTTATTATAATAAGACAAATAATCTCTTTGTTCTAATTGTGCCAGCAAATGTCAAGAATAAGTATAGATAATACCAGGGGGCGACACTAACTGCATTGATAGAGGGACAGAAGATTTATTCATTATTTCAAGTTTTAACACACGAGTTAAAGTTTATCAAACTAGTCAGTATAGTCACAGCCGACTTTAAAACAAGCCGCCAAATAAGGAGAAGTGGCTACACTGTCGTAGGCTAGCTAGTCTGAGCAGTCTGCGTTGAGGTGTTAAGAAACGACGTTATTTCGGTAGTTTGCCGGGCGCTTTCATTGTTTTTTTTTATATGTTATAATAGTTTTGAAATGTTGTTTTTGTGCATTAATATCAAGTATTTATTGTTTTATAATAATTACTCGGCTTTTGAGGTTACATAAATTTACAACAAGCCTAGAAAGTGTTGCGGCTCAGGCTGTAAATCAAATTATGACTCACAAAGATAATAGTCTTTGTGACTTAGAAGTGAAACCAATGGAACGCAGACTACGTTTAAATTCCCTAGGGACGAAGCATTGAAGAGAAAATGGCTCAGAACTATTTCAAGGAAAGACTGGACCCCATCACAACATCCTATTACGTATTATTTACATTTTGTTAAAGATGAGACTATTAAACTTATTATGGGTATTGCTTGGTGAACTTACGGTGAGAAGTATTTCTTCCAATAAATTTTATTTTGATTTTTTGAATGCTTGTATATGTGGTAAGGGTCAGCAACTATGTTTTACCCACGCCTTGTTCAGTATTTGCTAACACACTTTTAAATAACTATGTAAAAAACTCAGAATAATCATTTACTCGAACATACTAGGTATGTTAGAAAAAGAAATTCACAATAAAATAAAAAAAAAAGAAAGATAGATACATTCATGCAAATAAAATAAGGTTTAAACAACATATCCTATAGCTATTTTAATTCTGTATTTTTTTCCATATGTATTCAACCAAGGTGATCAACAAGTATCAACAATAATTTTAATAAAATAATCAACTTATCCTTTGGTAGTGGATCGGTTTGTTTTTTTTTTGTTGAGAATTTATTTTAATTTAAATTAAGATTTTGCCATCAGATTGTTTTGTTTTTTGAGAATTTATTTTTATTTAGATTATTTTAGCATCGTTGATTGATTGCTGTTGTTTTTCATTGAGAAATAATTTTAATTTTATTTATTATTCCTAATATTTTAACATTTTCAATGCATCCATACTCCATTCCTCATCCCTCATATTCTGGCAGAAATACCTGCCCTAATTTATTTACTAGAGTTTCATGTCATAATTTCCTACAAGTATATTTTTGTTTCCATATTAGGTAAAGGTAAAAATATGAAAGGTTTCCATTTACTTAATAACAATAATAACTCATTCATTTGCAAAGCGCAAATGGGTTAGTATTATGACATGAACTTTATTAATATTAAATTAGGGCGGCGTTAACTTTACACTTTCTTGTTGGTTTTGCCGAACGATGAAATCATATTTTCAGTGTAGTGATGTTTTAATCTAATCTACTCAAAAAAATTGATATTTCATCGACTAAGTACTTAGAGAATCCTTGTTACCATTGATAATGCATTTTATATCGTTTGATTTTGATGCCTCCTATGCCTAAACTATTGAAGATAAACACACACCCTCACAGACTTTATTTTAGGAAATTGATTTCCTACAACTTTGTTTATGTGAAATTTTTTGATATCTGCCACTGCTTTTTACAGAGTTTAGAGTCGAGGTTACCGCGCATCTTTCTTTATTGCTGCGCTTATCTAGAGCGAAATTTCATCAGCTCTCGGCCGAACCACTTTGCGATGTTGTCATTTCTCACTTCGCGGCTTATTTTAAAGTCGGCTGTGGTACAGTATAAACACAAACACACTCTCACATACACATGCACTACATCAATATCCAATATTCCTAATTTTTTTTTTTTATATTTCGTTTGTTCTGTCGATTTATGATTTAACTTAATAACCCAGTATTATCAACATTTTACAGGAACTTTTAGCTTAAATGGAGTTTTAGTGACAAGAAAATTTATTAATCTAGCAAAATATAAATCGAGATATACGAATGTCATTAAACCTAATTTTTCATTTAAATTATTGAATTGCTATCTAACATTTATATTTTGTTTGTTTTCTGGTCACTAGAACTCCCTTTAAGTTAAAGGTACCTTTAAAATATTGATAATGCTGGGGACAAGTGGACTAGTATTACAATTAATGTTTTTTTGTTAAAACAGTATAAATGATGTTTTATTTATATTTACTAATCGAGCCCTGCTTCAGTGCATTTGGAGATTGATTCAACAATTAAATATGAGATAATGGAGAACTTATTAAATCACTAATTGCACTGCTATAAATTTCATTTAATACCTGCTGCTGGCTTTGATGTTGTTCTTTTGATTCTACTTCTTCAGGTGTAGTAAGATATAAATAAAATGTGGTCATCAAATGAGGAGATAGTTGTAATTTATCATATTCGGGTTTAGAGCTTTGCAAATCCAAAAAAAAGTTATTGAAGTAATTAGTCAATTTTGTTTTGTCTATAATTTCTTCATCATTAATTATTAATTGGTAAGAAGTATATTTTTTTGATTTATCTTTCATATTATTTATTATTTTCCAGTTCTCCTTCATAATGTTATTGCTGTTACTAACTCTATTATTATTATAATTTAGTTTAGCTTGTTTTATCTGCTCTCCATATATAATTTTCAATTGGTTATACATAGCTCTTATCATAGTTATTGTATAATTTGTATAATTTTGACATTTCGCAGTGTCCAATGTAAGTGTTTAAGGTGATGTGTAAACCAGGATTTCTTATTACGATTAATTTGTATTTATTTTTTTTTTTTTTGTAAGGGAAGGTATTATTACAATGAAACATAAAAACTGAATAACAACCATTAAATTTATCATTTAGGCTTATAGATTTATACAATTCTAACCAATTTTCATACATTATTATATTTCTAAATGTAACTAAATTGCTATCAGAGAAATCTTGTTTAAATACAACTTTGTTTTCACAATAGGTCAGTAATTAAGGCGGAATTCACATAATTGAAATGTATGATCTGAAAAATGCATATCCTTTACCAAAGAGAAATTTATTTTTATGTTTTAGAATATTACATCTATGGACTGATAGACTGATGTTCTAGTGATACATGTTGGTTTACTAATATGGTTATGCATATAAAATTTATTGAAAAGATTAATAACATCTTTTGATTCATTAGTTTCTAAGAGAAAGTTTATGTTGTCACCACATATATAATAATAATTACTTTTATATATTTTTAACATTAGCTCATACATTCCATTTATAAATGTTTTAAAACTACTGTTTGGTGTCTTGTAAACCGTTACAAAATATAATTTAATTTTATTATTGAAATCATCTACAATACTTCAAAATTTTTTTCTATGCAATTTTTATATGGTAATGGTTTAATCTTGAATTTATTATTTGAAAAAATACACACACTCCCATGATCAAAGACTACGACAAAAGTTATTAATTAATACAGTCATTTATTTTAAAATATGTTATTTCACACGATTTCAGCCATGTTCTGTTATACATATTAGATCTGTGTTGTACATATTAAGCAATAGTCTAAATCTGGACCTTTTCCGAAAATTCCCTATGTATTAAAATGCATTAAATCTAGGGTAGTCTTCATTACTCCAGAACGCTTTAACAAACATGGTTTACTTCCAAGTTACAACCAAGTTACTTTGTTTTGTTGTCATTTTTGTTACTTCAGAATACTGTTTTGGGGTCACTGGATTCGTGTGTAGATTTATATTATTATCAGTTGTTTTTTGTTTCTGTGTAATGTTTCTTTATATGTTTATAATTTTTTACCTCTAATTTATTTTCATTTAATTTAGTTATCTGCTGATTTAATTTATTTATTTCTTCTATTAAACTTGTGAATTTATTTTCGAAAACAGATATTAATTTTTGAACAACATGGTTCATATGGTCCTGTTTTTCTTGTGTTGTGTTAAAACAGTCCCTATGTTCATTAAGTGAGTCCTTAAGGTGTACATTTTCTATTTCCAGGCGGTCAATCTTTTCTTTAAGTAATTTAATATTTTCCTTCAATTCTATATTTAATTCTTTCAATCTTTGTTTTCTCAGCTGACGGATTGTCATCCATTGTTATGTCAAGTTGACTTCCTATTAAGTAATTAGGCTAATCACAACACCATATACTGCACTCGACGCGCGTTTTGCCAACCAAGTTGACATCATCTGGAGATGATTAAAACAGTTTTAATCACTGCACTCGACGAGGGTTTCGCCAAATAAGTTGACATAATCTGGAGATGATTAAAATCGTTTATCATTTAAAAATTATTTTTAAATTGTCAAAATTTAGCTATTTTATTCTTTTTTTACTCCTTTTATACACATTTCCAAGAAATATTTCGTATGCCATGTAATCGTTTTTATATAAAATAATCATGTTTATATCTTGAGAATGGAATAAAATATTCTGAAGACTAGATAAAAAACAAAGATTTTTTTATTTAATTTAGCCACTAATTCAAAATTTAGCTGTTTTATTCTTTTTTACTCCTTTTATACACATTTTAAATAAATATTTCGTATGCCATGTAATCATTTTTATATAAAATAATCACGTTTATATCTTGAGAATCGAATAAAATATTCCGAAAGCTAGATAAAAAAGATTTTTAGTTCAGCCACTAACTGCATTCACACGATTTGTATATATTTATTTATATACATATTTAAACATTACAGTTTATACTGAGACAGTTACAAATAACATATTTCTATAAAATATATATATATATATATATGTATATATATATATATGTATATATATATATATATATATGTATATATATATATATGTATATATATATATATATATATATATATATACAGAGCAAGAGTTTAAACGCGGGTTTATTTACATTACAGTAAAAAATAAATGAAATTAACGGGTACCGCCCGCAAGAAGAAAAAATTGCACGGTGGAAAATGCAAAAATTGCAATTGGCAGATAGATGCAAACCGTGGACACGTGTTTCTGACTAATTGGTCTTCATCAGCACGGTGTAGCTGAGTTAAAATGATGGATAAAACTCATACAAGACACAAAAGGAAAACCACTGACAGGAAGCCAGTCGCACCTTTGTGGCTTCCACTTGGATGGCTCCGGTATGGGAGCATCGTCCAAGCATCGCACACGCGGGCAACTATAGCAACCTGCGTGGGATTCCGGACCCAGGAAAATGAATAGGTACAGAGCAAGAGTTTAAACGCGGGTTTATTTACATTACAGTAAAAAAATAAATGAAATTAACGGAATTTCATTTATTTTTTACTGTAATGTAAATAAACCCGCGTTTAAACTCTTGCTCTGTACCTATTCATTTTCCTGGGTCCGGAATCCCACGCAGGTTGCTATAGTTGCCCGCGTGTGCGATGCTTGGACGATGCTCCCATACCGGAGCCATCCAAGTGGAAGCCACAAAGGTGCGACTGGCTTCCTGTCAGTGGTTTTCCTTTTTGTGTCTTGTATGAGTTTTATCCATCATTTTAACTCAGCTACACCGTGCTGATGAAGACCAATTAGTCAGAAACACGTGTCCACGGTTTGCATCTATCTGCCAATTGCAATTTTTGCATTTTCCACCGTGCAATTTTTTCTTCTTGCGGGCGGTACCCGTTAATTTCATTTATTTTTTATATATATATATATATATATATATATATATATATAATTTTATTTATTTTAAATGGAATACCCTGTATATTTTTACGTTTTTTGGATCGTCGTCTCTTTCTGAGTAACTTTTATTAATATTTCCCTATACCTATCTCAAGCCGTTTTCGAGATAATAATCCTTTTCTGAATTTATTGCCAAAAATTTGACTTTCAGTAAATCGTGTTTTCTCCTACCTACGCAGCAATTAAAAGATACATTTTTAGTTGCGGCTAGGCAAGGCCTGGGGGCATCTCCTGCATTAATCAAATGTTTCGAATATCATACAGGGTGAGTTAGAGAACGTGTTGGGGGTTTGTCCATAGGTTCTATGTTAAAAATTGTAGTGTTTATATGGAGATTATTGTTTTATTGAGCACAACTACACCTGTCATACGTACACCATTAAGTTTTTCTACAACTGCTACTCCGACGTTGCCGGTTCTACTTAGAAGGGTTTGTTCGGTCGTAACATGCCGCCCCCTTTGAACAATATGAGAAAATTTGTTCAACTTACATTGCAATATATTCTTAAATAGTAATAACACTGAGTACAACTAAAATGCCTTCAAAATTAAACATAAAACGCAATAGTCTGTGACCGTAGAAAATTTGGAATCACTATAAACTGTCACTTTCGAGCGGGAGCACACATAGTTTTGACACAACACGTCGCACTTCGCTTCCATTGGAGAGTTTCACAGTAGCAACGCGGATAATGTTATCAGTCCCAGGGTGCAGTCCGGTCACTCGTCCTAGTTTCCACATCAATGGTGGTTGATCTTCGTCCTTGAGGAGCACCAAACTATCTATTTTGAGTAGCGTGTTAAAGCTGGTTTTCCACTTGAGGCGAGACTGAAGTTCGGCAATGTACTCTCTTTGCCATCGCTTCCAAAAGTGCTGAAGGGCTCGTTGCATCCTTTCATATTTCTTCACCCTGGATTCTGGTATGTCGTGAAAGTCTAATCCAGATATTGCAGTCAAAGATTTACCAACAAGAATGGGCTGGTGTGAGAGGAGTTATATCACTTGGATCAGAGGAGAGTGGGGATAATGGCCTTGAGTTCAAGACGCCTTCAATTTGAATCAATATCGTATGCACATCTTCGTACGTTAATTGCAAATTACCAACTATTCGTTTAAGATGATGTTTTGTGCTTTTAACACCTGCCTCCCAGAGGCCGCCAAATTGGGAGACCTGGCAGGAATGAAGTGCCAGGCTATATGATCTTTCAGTAGCGAACCCGCAATGAACTCGGATGATAAATGGAGAAACTTAAATAGTTCCTTTAGTTTGGAATTAGCACCAACAAACTGGGTACCGTTATCTGAATAAATATTACTAGGTCTGCCTCTCCTAGCAACAAATCGGTTTAATGTTTGTAAAAAAGAGTCTGACAGGTCAGTAACGAGATCAAGGTGTACTGCCTTCGTTGTCATGCACACGAATATGCATATATAGGATTTTATCAGCTTAGAGCCACGTAATTTTCTGTCCTTTATTAAAATGGGACCGGCATAGTCAATACCGACAATACCCTTCTAGCTACGTTTCGTCCAGAAATTGGCCATAATCGTTCTCTTATTGAAGCAAGTAGTTGCTGAGGGCCACAATGGAGAAGAGCTATATGTTCGGATATCATTATCAACTGGGTTAATTTATGCCTTTGTGGAAGAATGGCAGGGTGTTTTTTACTGTAATCGTAATTGGCATTTCGTATACGACCACCAACTCTTAATAGTCCCTTATGGTCTATAAACGGATTTAGAGATAACAGACAGCTTCTTTTGGACAAAGACTTACCATTGGAAAGATTATCATAATCATTTGAAAAAGACTCCTTTTGGGCCAATATTATAAGAACATCTATAGCATTTTTATACTCGGATACTGTTAGATGACCAAATTGACGTTCTTCCTTGGAAGTTCTAGAATTTTTTATAGAATCGAATACAATAAGCTACAACCTTCTGTAACTTACATAGTGTGGAAAATTTGTTAAACAGATTGAAATTGTCTGCAATGGTAATATGACTCACTATCGCTCGTCTTTCTGGCATATTGTCTGTTGTTTGAGGTTCAAAGGAAATATTCCATTGCGATTCGTCTTCGAGTAGCCACGAAGGGCCGTGCCACCAAAGAGTAGAATTGAGGATATCGTGGGCACTAATACCTCTAGAAAGGAGGTCCGCGGGATTGTTAGCAGATTGAATGTGATGCCAATTGATTGGGTTTGTTAAATTCTGTATATCACCAACACGGTTAGCTACAAATGTTTTCCAGTTCCTTGCTTCGCCACGAATCCATCCTAGCGTGATTGTAGAATCACACCATAGAAATTGCTTAGAAATTGGTATTGTAATCGAATCTAGGACCTTTTTAACCAAGTGAGCCAATAAATTGGCACCACAAAGTTCCAGTCTGGGAAGAGAAATTTGTTTAACAGGTGCGACCCTTGATTTGGCGCACAATAATTGTGAGGAGTATCGTCCTGAAGAGTCTTTACAACGTATATAGATGCATGCTCGATAAGCTTCCTCCGAAGCGTCGGAGAAGCCGTGCAACTTTATAGAAATGGGATCCTTTGACAGTACAAATCGCGGGATATTTAAATTGTTTAAGTCTTGAATGTCAGATTGAAACTTGTACCATGTGTCAAAAATTGTTTGAGGGACAGGTGTGTCCCAGAGCAGACCTGCTCGCCATAGATTTTGAAGAATAAGTTTAGACCTTACAACAACTGGACCTAAAAGACCTAGAGGGTCATATATTTGAGATACAGTTGATAGAATGTATCGTTTAGTGACAACATCTGTTGACTGAAAGGATCGAATAGAGTACTGAATAAAATCAGAATTGGAATTCCATAAAACACCCAACGTTTTATTATTCTCATCGTGACCTAACTGTAACATTCCTAGATCAAGATCGTCATCGATAATAAATTTATTGCACAGATCTGGTTTATTAGTTAACCATTTTCTTAACTGAAATCCACCTGAAGCTAAAATTTGTGAAATATCGCGTTGAATTATTAACAACTCTTCAATGGAATTACTACCGGTTAAGAGATCGTCGACATAGAAGTCGGATTGAATGACCTTAGCAGCCATTGGATGACTAGCTTGATGTATAATAGCCAATTGATAAAGCGAACGTACGGCTAACCTTGGGGCAGATGCTGTCCCGTACGTCACTGTGTTTAGCCGATAGCATTGGAGTGGATTATTTGCATTTTCGCGCCAGTAAATATGTTGAAGGACTTTGTCGTCGTTGTGGATTAGTACCTGACGGTACATTTTTGATATATCTGCACTGATTACGAATGGATACTGTCTAAATCGCAAAAGAATAGTAAATAGTTCAGATTGGATAGTAGGTCCATTATATTGAACATCATTTAGTGATATATTCGTGTCGGATTTAGCACTAGCATCGAATACTACTCTGACTTTGGTAGTAAGACTTGTATCTTTCACTACAGCGTGATGCGGAAGATAGAATGTGGGATATTCAGTATTCAGAAGTAAATCAACATTAATAAGTGTCATATGGCCCTAACTCCTTGTATTCTCGCATAAAATTGACGTACAGAGATTTTAACTCATCATTTTTATTGAGTTTTTTTTCTAAAGAATGAAATCTATTGATGGCCATTTCCTTGGACTTACCTAATTGATGGTTTTCTTTCAATGGAATTTTTACAATAAAACGTCCTTCTAGATCACGTGAGAAGTTATTTCGGAAGTGCTCTTCGCAAAATTTGTCTGAGCCAGAAGGTATATTTTTGGAAGTTTGACACTCTTCAATTTGCCAAAACTTCACCAACTGATCATTTATTTGATTATCCGCTTGAGTGAAACACGAGATGGAAAAACTGGTATCTGAATTGATCGATTTAGTATTAATGAAATTGCCAGAAACTATCCATCCTAAATGAGTTTTTTGCAGGATAGGTTTTTGCTTACCCAGTTGAATTTGTCCCGATGTAAGGAGATCCCAAAAGATACTAGCACCCAATAGAAGATCGATCTTGCCACACTTATAAAATGTAGGATCTGCCAGTTGTATATTTGGCGGGACCACTAGATCTCGAGAATTTACAGAAATGCTAGGTAACTGATCAGTGATTTTTGGTATTACCAAGCAGGATATTTTCGAAGAAAAATTATTGTTACAAGATTTAAAGAAAACAGAAGCTTGATTGTTTATGTTGGCCAAAGCTTGACCAACACCCTTGACACAATAGTTTACCTCAATAGTAGTCAAACCTAATTTTTTACATAGTTCTTCTGTGATGAAGTTACTCATAGATCCATTATCCAGTAAGGCTCTAGCTTTGTAAAACTTACCTTGATTGTCTTTTACTAACACCATAGCTGTTGAAAGTATTACTTGATTGTCACAACAGTGTGAAGTCATTACTTGTGACTCAGACTGTACAGCATGAGTATGACTTTCTATTGAAGTATTATCTTGCACATTTGATTATGACGTTTGTGAGCTGTTAGAAATATTTTCTGATTTATGAGAATTGGAAGGTGTTTTATCAATGTGCACTAACGTATTGTGATTTTGATGGCACCGCTTACATTTTGAATAAGTGCAATTATTAGTTGCGTGACCTGGCCTAAAGCAATTTATACATAAATTAAGTTTATTTAATTCTGTTATTCGCTGTTGCGGTGAAAAAGATAGTAATTTCTCACAATGATAAATTAAGTGCAATCCTTTGCAGAAATAACACTTAGTTTTATTGACACTCATATGAGTGGAAGAATGATGTTCCCTATTTGTAGATTTTTTAATTTTATTATCCTTTATGTTGTACTATAATTTTTCTAAAAGCTCACATTTGTTTTTTAAGAAATTGTTCATATCGTTGAGAGAAGGCATGTCACCTTTAACGTCACACGCCTCCCACTCTCGTCGAGTGGTAAAGTCTAACTTGGAAGTAATGAGAAATAGAATCAGCGTATCCCAAGTATCAACGGGCTGATCGAGGGACTTTAGGGATCTTAAATTTCTTGTATATGTATCGTAGAGTTTTCTTAACTTAGAATGACATTCTTTTTGAATTGACGGAAAATCAAACAGGGCCTTTACATGATTAAAAACTATTAATCGCTTGTTTTCAAACCTGTCAGTGACTACATTCCAAGCTATAGAATAATTTGCCGCTGTTACTTCCATTGATTGTATAACTTGACTAGCTTCATCTTGTAAAGATTTTAAATAATAAAATTTTTCAATGTCGGTCATTGACTGGTTATTGTGTACTAGAGCCGTAAAGGCATCCCTAAACTCTAGCCATTTGCTAAAGGAACCACTAAAACTTGGTAATTTTATAGGCGGAAATTTAATCTGCGTATGCGCATGCACACCAACATTGCCAACATTAACGTTGCCTTGAAAATTATTATTGCTAGGACCGAGGCTAGGAGCGACAGACCCAATACTATTATTGTACAATGTATCAACAATTTTGTTGAAATTGATTACCATACATCTGGCTTTGCCAATATAAAGAAAATAATCATCCTCAAATTGCGTACGTTCTTGTTCTTCAGTGTCAGAGAAGTCCACTAGTTTAGACTCTAATTCACATTGAACAATATTGAAATCATCATAGATAGGCTCAAATTTCCCTATTCTACATTGTAACTCCGCCACTGAAATATCATTGAGCTTGGTTTCATCGACGGCATCTAGATATTTTTTAAATCTGGTAAGAGCAGCTTTTAATTGACCTCTTTTTATTTTTATCGTAGCTGTATCTATAGTAACTTGTTTATTTTTTGACCTCTAGAATTATCGGTCATTCTCCAGTTTATAGCCTTCTATAGTAGACAGAAAATAAACATACCTACACACACCTCACATCATAGGGACATCAAAAAACACTGTTAAATATTGTGCAAATGTTTATTACTGATAAAAATTAATTAAACAAAGTTCACAATTACCACACTATAAACACCACCATGTCTGGTCCTACGTCACCATCCTAATATGGCATGTTGCCAAATTTCACAAGAACAAAATTACCCTACAATCAACATTTAATTCATGTTCCCAAAACATGTAAAATTACTGTTCCGGATGTTACCCTCTATTCAAAATTTACTTCAATACACATAAATATTGTTCCTTGCCCAAAAAATTTAATATTACGTTGATAATTTCATTCAGGTTAGGTTAGGTCGGGTTATTATTTTGAGACAAGTATGTCTGCAATGTCTGAACCATTCAGGTTAGGTTAGATTGGGTTATTATTTTGAAACCTGCACATTCGTCGAGAATTCCATTTAGGTTAGGTTAGGTTGGGTAATTATTTTGAAACAAGTATATGTGCAATGTCTGAACCATTCAGGTTAGGTTAGGTTAGGTTATTATTTTGAAACAAGTATATTTGCAATGTCTCAACCATTCAGGTTAGGTTAGGTTGGGTTATTATTTTCAAACAAGTATATTTGCAATGTCTGAACCATTCAGGTTAGGTTAGGTTGGGTTATTATTTTGAAACAAGTATGTCTGCAATGTCTGAACCATTCAGGTTAGGTTAGGTTGGGTTATTATTTTGAAACAAGTATGTGTGAACCATCCACGTCCATTTCTAGTGCAGTGCCACTGGGAAATTGTGTGTTCAACAAATTCAAAAATTTACACTGATTAAACATCATTTCTTCGCTTCAACACTTGGCAACACTGTGATGCGCCTTGTTAGACTTAACTGCGACTGCACGTTCGTCGATAATTCTATTCAGGTTAGGTTAGGTTGGGTTATTATTTCAATGTTCCTTGCCCTAAAAATGTAATATTTTCTTTATGTTTTACCCACCCACCACCCCTAATCACGTCACATTGTTGCCCAAATTATTTATTTCCAAAAATTTACACTGATTAAACATCATTTCTTCGCTTGTGCTTTTACCCACCCAGCACCCCTAGTTAGTTTCTTGGCTATATTATTCATTTGCACACATTTATATTTCTCAAACATCACTTCTAACACTGTTTTCTCACTATTTCTGCAAAAATTTCGCAAAAATAGCAAAAGGCTATAAACTGGAGAATTACCTAATTGCAATTTCGTGGACTGTATGTAATTGTTTTTTAATTGTAATTGTTAATTGTTATAATTACTCACAGATATTCGACAATATTGACTCAAATATTAGACATTTGAACACTGCAGAATAACCAGGAATCGAAATTGTTTGTAGCAATGTACCAAATAGAATTTATTTCAATAGAGAAATTAAATACGAACGGACTTACTGGTAAATCCAGCCAAATGATATGCTTTGGTCAGCCCTGCCTTTCCTGGTGTCGTTGACAGCTTGTCCTGTTACTAGTGCTATCTCAATCTTACGCCTCACCACTGGTATCTTGCCGTCACTCTCTCGCACTTGTTGCTGCCGCCGTTTGTAATAAAATAATGGCTGCCGGCTGGCAGCTCAATTCGGCGAAACACTACTATTATTTTATTTACTGATCTCTGATCTCTTCATCGGGTCGCAAGGGCCATGTTGGGGGTTTGTCCATAGGTTCAATGTTAAAAATTGTAGTGTTTATATGGAGATTATTGTTTTATTGAGCACAACTACACCTGTCATACGTACATCATTAAGTTTTTCTACAACTGCTACTCCGGTGTTGCCGGTTCTACTTAGAAGGGTTTGTTCGGCTGTAACAGAACGCTTTCTACAAGTGACTTAGAAAAATGCACGAAAGTCAATTTTTTTAAATGGAATGCCCTGTATATTATTACTGATTCGGAAAGGCGATACATTTACCTTTTTAAAAAGGTAATATACTCTATACCTAATGCACACCGTTTTCGATTTATGGGCACTTTTCTGTAACCTTACCAAGAATATTAGTCTTCTGGTATATCATAACGGGTGGGCCATGAAATTTTTGTTTTGTCATTTTGTAATGACAACAGATGTTATTTTTCTAAATAAATTTGACGTTAGTGATATTTGCACCTAATTTGAATAGCTATGTAGCACAAATATGACAGAAAATAATTATACAAACACGGTTTTAATTGATTTGTTTATTATCCATGGAGAGTGCAATAAGATTATCAGCAGAACTTCAGCAGAAGATTTAATGAGAAATATCCTAATTTGCCGCAGATGAACAACAGAAAGTTTTTACGAATTCACGAGGAATTTTATAAATTTTGGTTCGTCATTAAGAGAAGCAAGAAATTTACCTAAACCTGTGACATCTGACGAGGTAAATGAAATCAATGTGCTAGCATATTTTCATGCAAATCCCCAGTATTCCATCCGTTGTGCTGAGCGGGATTTAGCATTGCCATATTCATCCATTCGAAGAATACTAGCAAACCATAAAATGCATAATTACAAATTTACAAGAGTCCAATTTCTCATGCCTCAGGATTATCTACAGAGAATAGAATTTTATGAAATGTTACTTGTCGTATGCAAGAGGACTCCAATTTTTAAAGAAAATTATATGGACTGATGAATCAAAATTTTCTAGGGAAGGGATTTGTAACACACGAAATCGTCACCATTGGGCCACAGACAACCCCACGTTACTAGAGAGGCTGGCTTTCAAGTCAAATTTAGTTTCAATGTGTTTTGTATGTTAATGGATGACAAAATAAAATATTACATATACGACGAAAAATTGAATTCCAGAAAATATTTAGATATAATTAGAACAATTGTGGAAGACTTCCTTGATATTATGTCAATTGAAAAATATATAACTTGTTGGTATCAACTCGACGGGTCTCCTGGACATTGTACACACGAAATTAGTATGGAGTTGGACCGCATTTTCGATGATTGTTGGATTAGACGTTTGGGACCGTGGAATTGGCCTCCGAGGTCCCCTGACCTTACCCCGTTAGATTTTTATCTTTGGGGTACTCTTAAAGATAGAGTTTATAAAACTCCAGTCTACGACAGGGAAGAATTAGAACGTCGAGTGATTCAAGTGATTGAAAACTTGGACCCCGCTGAAATAAGAGCTGCTACAACAAACGTCGTCCATGGTCGTATACAAAAGTGTCTGGAAGTTAACGGTCTACATTTCGAACAATTATAACAATATTTTTAAGATTTTTATATTTATTACTGTTATTGGTATTATTTATTATTGCTACTTAGACTTTGTTACTGTTGTTGCTGCTTAGTTATTATTTTTTTCTAATACTGACACTGTTATTGTTCTCTTAATGATGAACCAAAATTTATAAAATTCCTTTGACCTGCGGCAAATTCGGATATTTCTCATTAAATCTTCTACAAGTTCTGCTGATAATCTTATTGCACTGTCCATGGATAATAAACAAATCAATTAAAACCGTGTTTGTATAATTATTTTTTGCCATATTTGTGCTACATAGCTATTCAAATTAGGTGCAAATATCACTAACGTCAAATTTATTTAGAAAAATAACATCTGTTGTCATTACAAAATGACAAAACAAAAATTTCATGGCCCACCCGTTATGATATACCAAAAGACTAATATCTTGGTAAGGTTACAGAAAAGTGCCCATAAATCGAAAACGGTGTGCATTAGATATAGAGTATATTGCCTTTTTAAAAAGGTAAATGTATCGCCTTTCTGAATCAGTAATAATATACAGGGCATTCCATTTAAAAAAAATTGACTTTCGTGCATTTTTCTAAGTCACTTGTAGAAAGCGTTCTCTAACTCACCCTGTATGATATTCGAAACATTTGATTAATGGAGGAGATGCGCCCAGACCTTGCCTAGCCGCAACTAAAAAATTATCTTTTAATTGCTGCGTAGGTAGGAGAAACCACGATTTACTGAAAGTCAAATTTTTGGCAATAAATTCAGAAAAGAATTATTATCTCGAAAACGGCTTGAGATAGGTATAGGGAAATATTAATAAAAGTTACTCAGAAAGAGACGACGATCCAAAAAACGTAAAAATATACAGGGTATTCCATTTAAAATAACGAAGATGTTGTCAGTTTTACGTATGTGGCAACACCGCACTTTCGAAAATATTTTAGTTGGAGAGATCATACTCGATTATCTTGGTAACCAAAATTTCAAAGCAATCGGTTGATCCATTCTCCATATACTTCTAATATTCCACCCACCGTGGCTCACCCTGTATATATATATATATATATATATATATATATATATATATATATATATATATATATATATATATATATATATATGTATATATATATGTATATATATATATATATATATATATATATATATATATATATATATATATATATATATATATATATATACCGGGTGAGTCACGAATTGCGCTCGCCCCGATATCTCCTAAAATATTTGGAATAGAAAATTGAAATTTCGAGGGCTTATTATACGACTAAAATGCCATCTTTTCAATAAAAAATCAAGTTTGGTGCACATCCGGTTTGACCGGAAATGCCCACAACTTTCGATTTTTAAATGAAACACCCTATATATTTTTACATTTTTGGAATCTAGAGGAAATTTTGAATACAATACATCCATTTTGGTCACTTTTTGATAAACATTAAAAATTTTATTAAAAAAATCTATTTCTGAATCCAGAGTGCTGTGGTGCCCAAAATATATTTTAGTTTGTGTGCTACGTTACTATAAAAATAAAAAGAGCAATATGATTGCATTACTTAATTGTCTAGAGGCGTTTAAAATTTTTAAATGTGATTTTTACCCACTAACTCGGTTTTTTTAAATGGGAAGTTAATCGTCCACCAACATTTTTAAATACCCCATTTTCATATGAATCTAATGATACCAAAATTTTGAAAATCCGCTCAGAAATATTTGAGATTTCAGCCAAAATACAATGCAACCAAGCTTTTAGAAACATGCGGCTAATAGATTAGTGGGCTTTGGAAACTAAAATGACACATTTCTGTTTAGAATCTGGTAACCTAATAACATTGGAAAAATCATAGTAGCCATTGAATGTAATAAAACAATATCAGCTGCCAGACAGACTCGTGTCGTTATAGGCAATCTTGAGCTATCAAACATTTAATAAATGTGAGCGTAAAGAATGTTACAAGTAAGTTTAGCATAGGTATGTGGAGGTAAACACAATTACATCCACAAGGAAATTGGCAACAGAATGCGACATGAGTACGGTTTTCAGAGTTTTATTTAAATGAACATAAATATCGGGCCTATAAATAAATAAAAATCAATTCCGTTTGAACAATTAAACTTAAACTAGGTAAACAGTAGGTATCCATATTAAAATAATTAATATAATTAAACCATAAATTGACATTATAGATATTGTTCAAAATGTCCACCATTTTTTTCTATACACAATTCGGCTCTGCATACAGTTGCTTGAATGGCTCTACGCAATTCAGCCGGCGTTATTTCATTAAGAGCCCGTACAACTTTATTTTGCAGCTCTTCACGGGTATTTGAAGAAGTTTTATAAACTTTATTTTTGAGAGTGCCCCATACATAATAGTCGAGGGGTGTTAAGTCAGGTGACCTAGGAGGCGACCTGATATGACCTTGATTTGAGATAAGGCGTTCACCATACAAGTTGTTTAAATATTCCATCACTCTTCTGGAATTAGGTGGGGGAGCACCATCTTGTTGGAAAAACAGATTTTGTAAATAGGCAAGAGGAAGTAAGTCAAGAAATTCTGCTGTCTGGTTTTGTAAAAAGATTAAATATCGTTCGCCAGTAAGTGTTCCATCAAAAAATATGGGTCCAATTATTCAATCTCCAAGTACTCCAAGCCAACAGTTAAACCCAAATCTTTCCTGAATATTCCCCCGCCCTACCAACCTCGGATTTTCTTGAGCCCAGTACCTAGTATTGTTTCTGTTAAACATACCTTGGTTCGTAGAATCTACTTTCATCTGAATATAAAATATGAAAAGGAAAACCTGGGTTTTGTTGTACTGCATTTAAGAACCAGTTGCAATATACTAAGCCTCCTGTCTTTATCATCTCCATAAAGATGTTGGTGTATTTGGTATTTATAAGACCGAAACTTATGTTTCTTTAAAATTCTGCAAACCGAAGACTGACTAATGTCGCATTCCGTTGACAATTCCCTTGTTGATGTTGTTGGGTGTACCATCACAAATCCTAATACATCAATTTCTTTGTCCTCAATTACAATAAATGTCTGATGGTCATCTTGTTGATCGGGTTCGTTTCTTAATTTCCGCAACGCTTTATTTTTTATCTGTCTGACAGCTGATATTGTTTTATTACATTCAATGGCTACTATGATTTTTCCAATGTTATTAGGTTACCAGATTTTAAACAGAAATGTGTCATTTTAGTTTCCAAAGCCCACTAATCTATTAGCCGCATGTTTCTAAAAGCTTGGTTGCATTGTATTTTGGCTGAAATCTCAAATATTTCTGAGTGGATTTTCAAAATTTTGGCATCATTAGATTCGTATGAAAATGGGGTATTAAAACCGAGTTAGTGGGTAAAAATCACATTTAAAAATTTTAAACGCCTCTAGACAATTAAGTAATGCAATCATATTGCTCTTTTTATTTTTATAGTAACGTAGCACACAAACTAAAATATATTTTGGGCACTCTGGATTCAGAAATAGATTTTTTTAATAAAATTTTTAATGTTTATCAAAAAGTGACCAAAATGGATGTATTGTATTCAAAATTTCCTCTAGATTCCAAAAATGTAAAAATATATAGGGTGTTTCATTTAAAAATCGAAAGTTGTGGGCATTTCCGGTCAAACCGGATGTGCACCAAACTTGATTTTTTATTGAAAAGATGGCATTTTAGTCGTATAATAAGCCCTCGAAATTTCAATTTTCTATTCCAAATATTTTAGGAAATATCGGGGCGAGCGCAATTCGTGACTCACCCGGTATATATATATATATATATATATATATATATATATATATATATATATATATATATATATATATATATATATATATATATATATATATATATATATATATATATATATATATATTATTATATAAGCGGTATTTGCCCGCTGAGTAGTTGTTTCCTTCAAATTATATTTAATAATATATATATATATATATATTATATATATATATATATATATATATATATATATATATATATATATATATATATATATATATATATATATATATATATATATATATATATATATATATATATATATATGTTGTTTTTCATATATATATATATATATATAGAATAGAAAAAAAATATTTGTTATATTCTTGTTATAATATGTCACTGAATTCTGTACAATACAAGCAAAATCTATCAATGGTCTGGATTGATTTCTTTTTTTATTATTAATGCGGACCAGTGACAGACAATATAAAATTGTATAGCACATCTTAAGTTACAATAATAGAAGTAAATTCATTAATTACCATAAGGCATTTGACAAAGCATTTCATGAGCTACTGCAATGGGGTATTTTCATCGATCTGAGGTGAAAGTGGAAATGCTTATATTTTAAAAAAAATATATTTTTTTTAGTATGTTTGGTGTCCAAAAAAATATATTACATAGCACTATAAAATAATTATTTCAATTTAGTCGAAACTTTTCATAATTACGGCACTAAGTGCAAACTAGGGAAATCACCAAAAATTTGTTGAAACACTGGCAAGATCGTACTTTTATTATTCTGTTGTGTTCATGTTTTAGCATTTTTGTTTGTATATTTGTTTTAAACAATGTTAAAAGCAAACAAATTTGGAAAAAAAACATTTAGAAAGTATATCAGATAATTTATCTATATTTTTACAATAATAAACAAACGAAAAATGAAGTTAAGGTCAAATATAAAATCTGGTACATGTAACTGCAGATTATGTAATACCCTAAAAATAACGACATTTGGCGTTCTATTTGAATATGAGCTTAGTGACGTCACAAAAGTTTCACTTAATTTTTTTTTCAGTTTAAATGAAAAAAAGAAAAACGTGTCTTATTTTTATCTCGTTTTCGATTTTCAAATAAAAAAATGGCAAAATACCCCATTGTATTTATTCCAAGCCTTATGGTACCAGCTTCTATGGAGATGCATAGAACAGTTGCTTCCTTTCTCAAGAACAGCTTCACCATAATATTAGGTATACAACAGGTCATGACAGAGCAGGTGGCATTTAGGAGAGAAGTTTTTCAGGGTGACTGTGAGTTCTCCCCTCTTCACTGCTGCCACAGGTACCAATGTTATCCATTACACAACATGAGGCATTAGGTCCCCTATCTATTTTATATGGAAGAGTTTAAAGTTTGTGTCTGGAGATCAAAAACTACAAAACGCTTTCAGGGTGATGAATGATTATATGTGGGCTATTGATATGGAATTTGCATTGCCTAAATGTAAATGAAAAATGTATCTCAAGTAACGATCATGCAGGAAATTCTTTAAAAATACACAGCTGACAGACATTTGGATGTGGGTGAGAACTATTTATACCTGGATCTTAGCAACATAACATCCAGGATGTGAAAAAATAAAAGACTCTCTCTGGCAAGTACACAACCTTACTCTGAGAGATTTGATGTTCTGATTTGTCAGGGTTGAATGAGGTGTCATCGATTAATATGATTGGCATTCCGGTTCTGCTTTACTCTTTTAGAGTAGCGAAGTGGACATTAGCTATTTGACAAAGATACCCATAAAATGATGAATATTTATTCAATATTCATATGTGTGTACCTTCCAATCCAACTGGACAGCCAAAGATTTTAGAAAGTAAGCATATCCAGGGAGATTGCCATATGAGGAAAACTAGACACCAGTGTCAACTTACATTCCTGGAGATAATCAGTATGTTGTTAAAAATGAGAGGCGTCATATTTACTAGAACTACTACATCCCGACCTTCAGGCAAATCCAAGACGACAAGCCTTACATAGCCCTCCTTGACCATCAGACCAAGTTGATGTACATCATTGAGTTGTTGGCATTTGCCGATATAAACATCATCTTGAAAAAGAAGAAAAACAGATCAAATATCACAAACTCCAGTATGAGCTCCAAGTCTTATACACAGGTTATTTGATCACGTATTCTTTTAATAATCGGTGTATCAGAGGGACGAGACATATGCTGCTCTCAGAACTGAAGATCATACCGAACAAGCCAGATGACATACCATTTAAGTGAACAGATTGATACCATTCAGATAAGTAGGAGTTAAAAAAAGCTAAGGTGAGATGTAGATGTTTGGTGTTTCTAATGGCTAAGTATTGATTCTTAATATCGTATTTGGTTTTTACTAGTCAGTATGAGAGTAAATTTTTTTGTAATACTTCAAACATTCATAAGTGTTAATTATACCACAATCTAAAATATTTCAGCAATGAAAGAAAAACTATATATTTGTCCAACTTCACACATTCACATGTGCACTTTTGTTCCATGAGATTATTTTGTTGAAATTAAAACTATGACACCATAATAGAAATATTTGACTGTATTAAGAATCACATAAATATTAACATAAAATTCAGTAATTGAATGGTCATCCGTAACAACGTTGTAAATTGCAAAATCCTAAATACGTGTTTTACATGGAACCACATTCTATGTACCATCCTACAACTGCCATTATTGGCATTATTATCAAATACTGCAATACATATTTATTAGAGCAGTGGAAATAAGATATTCATGAAAAAAACTCTAATAAATATATTTCCTTAATTCCAGAGATTATGCTTTTTGTTACTTACAACGTTGTTACGGCCGACTATTCAATTCTTGGATCACAATTGCATCAATTAGAGCATAATTTAATTTCAAAACTGCATGTGGGAATGTGTGTAACCAAGAACTAAATAATTTTGTTCACTAAATAAAAATTACAAACAAACACAATAATAATTAATAAATATACAACACAGAACATTTAGACAACACACAGAAGCCTCACTATAAATCGATAATAGTTCAAGCACACACATACCAACCTCAGAATTGCTATTGATAATATCACAATCATTATCTTGTTGATTTCTATTTACATACTGAAGATTCAATTGGTATTGTGGAACGTCTACTGAACTTCTAGGACTGCTCTCATTACTTTCAGCGGATGCGTTATAGTCAGTATCAGAAATTTCAGACATCAATCTACTCCTGTTTGTTACGTTATGTTCATTGTGGTAATCTTGTATTTGAAAATCCGGTGTATTTGTAGTCTCAGCGTGGTCTGTATCATGAGTGTCTGCCTGATGAGCATGCAAATAAAATGCCCATGCAAGTCTACTTCAGTTAAGTTAGTAGATTATATGTGATAATAATATGTTTTTCATCACTCCCCTTTATATAGAATAAAAAAAAAATTGAAAAGACCGGAAAATTTATTGTTAAATGTTTCATACCTCTGGCCTTTAATTTAATATTAAAACCATATTTTTTAATATCTAAATAATGTTACTCACTAAATCTCTACACCAAAAGACAGCTAAAAATTTGTGTAACACAAATTTTTAGCCATCAAAAATATTTAACACCTAAAAATAGATAAACTCATAACCAATTTAGCATTTTTTATTTTAAATACTTTTATGGCTAATGTAGGTTTATCTATTTTTAAATGCAAGATATTTTGATAAGATATGAGTAATCACTCTTAGTACACAGGTTTTATTTAATTACAGTTGTTGAGTATTTCATAAAACTGTAAATGAATATAAGGATCTACAAATAAACTACTCAAAAAGGATTAGGGACATTCTTGTGCAAAGGGCTCCTGATTGATTATTGTAATAATTTGAAAATTTTAGATTAAAAAATGAAATTCTTTATACATTTTTGAGAAATCAAGACATTTAATTGATTCTTAAACTTAATCTACTTAGACACACTTAATTTACGAGTTTCTGTAAATTAGACTTTATTAATTTATATAAGAGTCAGTGGCGGTTCGTCCGAGCACGCAGGTGAGGCTCAACACTAAAAATTGTAAAATTTAAAGATTGAAAAAATCTATTTAATTTACTTCATACTTATTTTTAATCTTAGTATGTATATGTAAATATTTCTTTTAAATAGTAAAATAAAACATACTTTCGAATATTTTTGGATGCCACGTTATTATACTAAGATTATAATATAACACATATTATTTTCACATGTCTGCACAATAGATTACAAGAATAATTAATTATAAATATGTGTACACAAAAGAAAGAAAAAGCAATAACTTAGAAAAGAAAAAACAATAAATTGAAGTGAAGTACTAGCCTAAAATAAATAAAATAATGATGCTATTAATGAGTCACATAATCAAAAGTAAAACAAAAATTAGCGATTTTAACCAATTTATATAAAGTATACAAAATGTCATTAAGAAACATAAATAAAATATGAATTATTTAAATATTTCTAAAGCTGCTTTACTTTACTGAAATATATTAAAAATATAGCTGAAAAAAATAGCAGAATTACTCGTCGAGTTCTAATTGTGTAATATCTTAAAGTTAAAATACAATTTTTACCAAATGGGGTATTTTCTTTTATCTCAGATGAAAGTGAAAATGTTTATATTTTGAAAATACATAATAATTTTTTAGTATTTTTGGTGCCGAAAAAAATATATTATATAGCATTATAAAATATTTATTTCAATTTGAAGTTAAAATTTTTCAAAATTACGTCACTAAGCCGTAAACTAGGAAAATCACTAAACATTTTTTGGAACACTGGCAAGATGGTACTTTTATTATTTGCCGTAATTCATGTTTTAGCACTTTTCTAAATGCACGGGAATATAGAAAAAAATATATAGGTAGATTAGATAATATTAGCCGAACTGAACTGTGGACAAATCGTGGTGCCAGATTCGGTTTAATTTTGAAGTTTTCGTATGTCATGTATATGTTCTAGCAAAACCCAAATTTACAAGGGGAGGGTGTGACGGCCAAGTTTCCGATTCTAACGAAACTTCGTGAGCTTGTAGTCCTCAATACAAATGACTATTTTTTCGAAAAAAAAAAAAGCTTTTAAAAATTTAGTGTTCAGGGCTGAGGGCTATGCCGGCGGTAGCTTAGCTACCGGCAGGGACTCCCATGCCGGACAGGCCGAGGGGAAGAGCCAGACTAAGAGAGATCCACTCACACACACATATACACCTTACACCTACACACAAATGCTTGGTCAGAAAGACTCCGGCGTTCGCCCTCTTCCAGGGGGAGATTCGAGGCGGGGCTCCTGGATTGGGATCGTGTTGGAGAGGTAGCAGTGAAAGAAGCTGGGGATGGTACACCCAGTGCCGCCGGATAGTATAGGTGCCCACCCTTGCATAGCCAGCCTAGGGGCTGCCCTTTCACCTGGTGTATAATCTCGGAGTTTGTAGTAGTGCCAGGTGGCGCCTGGAATAGGGTCCTGTTGCTTTCTTCGGGGGGCTTCACTAGTGGCTGCCAACCTTTCTCGCCGGGATAAAGCCTAGCCTTGTGCTTCTCCGAGAGGAGGGAGAATCCGAGGAGTCGGACAGCCTAAGCATACACATACATCAACACTACACACACACACACACGCACATGCACACGCACACGCACAAGCACAGGGGCTGCAAATCTGCGGGCTTCTGGGGCCGGGCCACAACTGGCCAGCTATAGTTCTGCTGCCAGGAGAGGAAATCAGGTCGTTATAATGTCTAGCCGCGCGGCTGATATTATCACACCTGAAGAGGCAGAGCGTCTGAGAGGACATCTCGTGGAGGAGATGTTGCGGACCATGGCGGGCCCCGATGGGGGTCCTTAGGGTCCGGAACTTCATTTCAGGAACTCGAGCCGGGTAGAACCGGGGCTGGTTCCTGATATCCGCCGAGGATGAAACCTCCAGACGTTGGCTCCTAGAGGACTGGGCAACTCTGGTCGTGGGAGACGTCAGCTTCCGCGATTTGCGAGCGGCTGATGCCCCATGGCCGGAGAGGGTTGGCTTCTGGCTGAGAAGCCAAGAGGTCGACCTTAGCCGAGTCCTTAGAGTGTTGGCTCTCCAGAACCGCTCCCTCAACATTGGGACATGGCGGCATCTGGAGACAACAGGGGGTCTTGGTGGGTGGCACCTAATCTTCATGGTTGGCCAAGACACGATCAGACATCTGGAGGACGCCGGGTGGGTGCTCTACTATGAGCTGGTAACTTTGACAGTGCGCAGGTTATCGGCTTGGGGTGGAGCCACTCACCAGGGGCCTTCCGGGGTCGACATGTCGAGGCCGACCGAGGAGAAAAGGAAATAGGTCACCCAAACCCGCACCATGCAGATCCCCCCATGGACCTATTGCGGATGAGTCAAATAAATCTCCAGCACAGTCAGGATGCCACTGGGGAACTGGTGAACATCTTGACAGGTAAAACTGGGGAAATTGTACTAATTCAGGAACCCTACGTTTTTAGGAATCGAGTTAGGGAATTAGGAATGTCCGGCTACCAGGTGATAGTCGGAAAGGAAGGAGGGGACGGCCGACCAAGAACTTGTATAGTAGCCTCCAAGGATCTGCAGTTGGTGCCACTGCCCCAACTTGGAACCAAAGATGCTACAACAGTCGTCCTAGAATATAAGGTAAGAAATATTAAATGTAAGGTAGTAGTTAGCAGTATTTATCTTCCATATGTTAACGCGCGACTACAGCCTACTCAGGAATTAGAAGATATAGTCGCATTTGCAAGGAGTGAAGGTCTTCCATTAATAATTGGATGCGGCGCCAATGCTCATCACATAGTGTGGGGCAGCTCCGACGTCAACACCCGGGGCGAAGCTCTACTAGAGTACCTGGCGTCGACAAACCTACAGGTTATGAACAGAGGAAAAGAGCCAACGTTTATCAACCGCATCCGCCAGGAGGTGATAGATATTACGCTGATCTCTCAAAGTTTGATGGGAAAAATTTCTGACTGGAGGGTAACTCAGGATATCTCGATGTCCGATCACAGGATGATTAGATTCGAGATTGGGTCCGATAGGACAGAGGACACCCTCCGAAGAAATTCAAGGAAAACTGACTGGGAGAGGTATCTCCTTACTCTGGCAAGTCTTCAAGACGAACCAGAGGGGAGGATTATCTCCCCTGAGGAATTGGATATAAAGGTAGAAAGCCTAGAGAGTCATATAGTCTCAGCATATGAGGAAGCCTGCCCACTCAAGGCGGTGGGAGTACGTAGGGCCCGACGGTGGAGTAGGTCGCTTGATGACCTGCACTGGACGGCCAGACGTGCTAACAATCGAGCCGTCAAGAGAGGCACGGATTCCTCATGGGACGACTTCAAGGAGGCTAGGAGAAATTTTAAAAAGGAACTAAGGCGTAGCAAGAGAGAAAGCTGGCGGCAGTATTATGGGGAAATGAACTCCCTACCGGAAACCGCCAGACTGATGAAAATACTCAGCTGCGAGACAAGAGAGACAATAGGATCACTACGAAGGCAAGATGGGACTTGGACTACTTCTGGGGAGGAGTCATTAAGACACCTTTTAGAGGTTCACTTCCCGGGCGAATGTCCTGCCGTTGCAGTACCCACGGAGGGGCCGATGCCACCAGTTGACTGGCGGCTTGCCGAGGAGATTGTAAAGGACGGAGCTGTAGTCTGGGCAGTGAATGAGTTCGAGCCTTTTAAAGCAGCGGGGCCAGACGGGATCTTCCCAGCTCTGCTTCAGAAGGGCCTGGATATTCTTCTACCGCATTTAAGAGGCATATTTGTGGCCAGTCTGGCACTGGGATATATTCCTCTGACCTGGAGGTCAGCTAAAGTGGTCTTCATCCCCAAAGTGGGAAAAAAGGACTACACAGCTGCCAAATCGTTTAGGGCGATCAGTCTCACGTCCTTCCTGCTAACAGCACTGGAAAGGATAGTGGACAGATATCTGTTGGAAGGGGACCTAGCCAGGTACCCATTCCACAAGAATCAGCACGCATATACGCGAGGGAGGTCCACGGAGACAGCCCTTCACACCGTCGTGCATATGGTAGAAAGGGCCCTCCTGCATAAGGAGGTCACCCTAGCAATATTTTTTTTATATGGAGGGTGCCTTTGATAAAGCAAGGACTACTACTATCTGCGATGCCCTTCGGACTAGAGGTACTGCTCCAGTACTGGTCAGATGGGTGAAATCTGCGCTGGAAGAGAGACGAGTTAGTGCTGCTTTAGGAGACTGCCAATTGGACGTCGGGGTGAGGGGCGGCTGTCCACAAGGCAGCTGCCTATCACCCCATCTATGGTGTCTAATAATGGATGGTCTCTTGGAGCGCCTAACTTTGGAAGGATTTTATGCGCAGGCATATGCGGACGACGGGCTGGTCCTAGTGACCGGCCGCTTCTAAAATGTCGTTTGCAACAGAAGGCAGGTAGCTTTTAGAATAATAGAAAGATGGTGCGGCGAAACAGGTCTCTCAGTCAATCCATCTAAGACTGAGATAATCCTATTCACCAAGAGAAGGACGAGATCAGCTCTCGTCCAGGAGTGTGGGGATGCCCCAGAAGAGCTAGCCAGGCATAAACAAGTGAGACTGGTATGGGTCCCGGGACATATGGGAGTTCCAGGCAACGAGAAGGCCGATGAATTGGCTAGACTTGGAGCCGAGGAACCCTGTCACGGGCCTGAGCCTACGTTAGGTATTTCAAGAAGGCAGGTCACAACGGCCCTCAATGAGTGGGCCCCCGAGACACTGAGGACGCACTGGAGGACCAACAGGGCCCGCAGGCAAACCCGAGATTTTGTGACGGGGCCGAACAAATCGAGATAAGCCTGGTTGCTGGGACGGAGTCGCAAAACTCTGAATCTCTTAATCGGTGTTCTGACAGGCCACTGCAGACTTAGGAGGCATCTATCATTGATAGGTATTGAGACAGACCCTACATGTCCAAGATGCAGGAGTGATGAAGAGCATCTTACCACTTCCTGGGACAATGTGAAGCGTTTGGGCGCCTAAGACACAGTATCTTCGGTTCTGAGGCGCTTCTAAGGGGAGGAGATGAGCTCCCTCGCAATGAGTGACATCCTGACCTTCATCAGAAGGTCGGAAAGATTCGATGAGGGAGCAAGAGAAGCACATGGCTGAGGGGACAGCTGGGGGTTGGTAAAAAGGGCCCGTCTGTGGCCTACTTGCCAGGCGTCAGTCCCCCCCCACCATTACCATTAGTGTTCAGCTTATAAACCGTTGGAATAAATAACCTGCAGCGAGCCACAGATCCAGTGGCCAAGGCGCTAGACTCAGAAATATTAGATCGCTAGATCAACTCTTTTTTTGTTTAGTTTTTTTTTACTTCATGCGTATAGAAATACCAACACAGAAATAATTAGGAATAAATAAAAATTACTTGTAAACAACATGGCAGGATAATATTTATTACAACTTGTAACAACCTTATTATTAGTTACAAAACTACCTTTGTTAGTTTTATATTTTCAGAAAATTCCCCGCATCGTCCTCTCTTGAGGTAGACGACTGCACATTTCTCCAACCCGAACTCCATATCAATTGCCCGCGTGTATTCTTCGACCACCCTAAGTGCGTTTTGTAGTTCTCGCTCTCCAGTCAAAAAGTTTACCGTCTGGCATATAAAACAGATGGGTACCTTATGCCTCTGGTTGCTAGGTGCTCCGTATTCATATCCGCGGGTTTGGCGGAGCCCAACAGAAGAGGAGAGGACTCAAGAAATCACCTTGGTATACTCCTCTCTGAATGCCACATGCTCGTCATGACTCGCTGTGCACCAGATGTTATGGTGATGCGGGTCCTCTAGAGCGGTAGCAGCTGTTCAATGCATCATACTAGTGATGCCGCATACCGCAAGGCATTCGAACAAGTGTAGCAGTAGCTCGTGAGATGTTGTATCAAACGCCTTGCGGTAATCAATCCAATTCATTGATAGATTCCGCTGCACAGAATCCTGTGTAATACAGCGGTCTATCAGCAAGCTGTCCTTACAACCTGCCATGCCGTTCTCAGCACAACGCTGTTCATGTATCTGCTGGAAAACCGGTCAACAGACTTCAGTGTCCTGGCATACAAGATACGAGTAAATATCTAGTAGCAGGAGTTAAGGCAAGTGATCGGCCTACAGTTCTTCGAATCAGAAAAATCCCTCTATCTGGGGATTAGCACAGTACGTCCCTCAACAAACTAGTCCGGAATTTGCTCGTTCAACCATGTGTTGAAATCTTGCGCCAGGCAACGGTGAATGGAAGGACATTTCTTCCACCAGTTGTTTAAGCCGTCTGGGCCTGGGGCCACGAAGTTCTTATCAATAAGAGCTTGTTGCACTTCCTCCATACGGATTGCCGAACACACTTCTTCTGGTTCATTATGATGTCTACGACAGAAGGCCTCGAAATGTGATTGCTGGTGTCGCTATTGATGGACGCGCCGTTTCATAAATTCCCTTCTAGAAGGTTTCGACATCTACAGTCGGCAGATTATCGCCAACATGCTGTGACTCTTGAAACAGGTGAGGGATTCGTACGGAACGTGTTTTGTTCCACACTCCTCATTTCAATATTTTGTTCACGGTCATGAGCGTTTGGGCTCTATCTAAACAGTGCTGCTTGATGGTAATCATTACTGTCAGATCTAGAGTGTGGTGCTGTCGTCTTAGTACGACTGTTATGCACCGGATTTTGGGAGTAAAAACTCTACAATTTATTGTGTATTACACCACACTTTGGATCCGAGAAGTATGTGGGACAAGTATGAAGGGCAAGATACAGTCGGCCAGTATCTTGCCCTTGATCTCTTTTACACACTCCTTAACTTTCTCGACCCCACTTGAAGTGTTTGATCTCTCGCTGGGGACGAGTTGCTTCGCGGCGTTGTAAACGGCAAAGTTAATCTGCCAGATGTCTGCATGTTTTGAGAATTCCTCATCAATGACCGCGTCCATTCGAGCCAGGTCTTGTGGCTTTAGGGTAGCCCTGGTATTAAGGCTTACCCTTAGTTCTCTTTCCGTGTCCTCTACGAGATTTTCCCCATCAGCTTCTAGTTCCGCGGTGGTGGTATGGCTGTCACTTCTAACTGATGGGGTGCTCTTACGTAATCTGTCCTGCGCAGGAAGGATACTTGATCTATCATATGATGCTGAGAGATGAGGTGCGATGTTCTAGGTGCACTTCGCACCAAAGTGCATTCAATCGCGCCATGTGTCCCCTACGCGCATGTTCACTGCTCTCGTGATAGGTCAGCAAGTCATCCCGTAGTTCCCTCGTCTACCTAAAGCATCCTTGTTTATTGCGGTCGTTGTCTTTGAGACGTTCCGATGAGGCACCTCCCACCTGTCTCTGACCCCCATCCACCTGGGGTCTGTTGTGAGGGGCCCTTCCTCTTAGATTGTATGGAACCAGAGGTTTAGGGTACCAGGGTGGTTAGCCATGATACCCACGGCCGACACCTGTCAGGCATAGTTGCCTCTGTCTGTCCAGGGTGTACCACGAGGACATTGCCGGTCCGAATTTTGCATTTATTGTTATTTATTTATTTTCGGTTGAACCCATGCCGAACAGTCCTACCCTGGACTCCGATACCTCACGGGAGTAGCGGCGGTACATTAACTACAGCCACTCCCCATATCCCGTAGGGCTAATGACTGTAGATACCAGGAGAGGATCTGAGCTTCTGAGGATGTTACATGCCATATACAGTACTATTCTGCCATGCGTACACTCCAGGCTTAAGAGTCCTCGCCCTCCCTGTTGACGTGGGAGGTACATACGTGAAACGGACGATTTAGGATGAATATTTCTGTGAATATTCATCATCTTGCGGGTATGTATGTCTAATTGGTGCAGCTCGTCTACTGTCAAATTCACTAGGAGTTGAGCAGAACCAGAGTGGTAAGCATGTTAGTAGCAGATACTTTGTTCTTCCCCCGAAAGTTCTGAAAACCAAATCTTTCGGAGTCAGAGAAAATGTGTGTTACATCCTGGATGTGTCTTAGTTGCACACCCAGATATGTATAGGTCTCTCCGACATCCGGATATCTTAGGACGCTTCCGTCTGCGAGCTGCGCATCTTCAGAGAATTCCTCGCATTGTCCTCTCGAGATGGACAACTGCACATTTGTCAAACCCAAACTCCATACCAATTGCCGGCGTGTATTCTTTAACCACCCCTAAAAGCGTTTTGTAGTTCGCGCTCTCCAGAAGCATAAAGTTTAAGGTCATCCATGTAAAATAGATGGGTGAACTTATGTCTCCGGTCACTGGGTGACCCACATTGATATCTACGGTTTTGGCGGAATCCAACAGACAACGGCAGCAGTGAGATGCAGAAGAGGAGGGGACGTAGGATGTCACCCTGGAAATCTCCTCTCCTAAATGCCACTGCTCTGTCATGACCCGCTGTGCACCTGATGATATGGTGAAGTGAATCAGAACGCCAGCAGCTGTTCTATGCATCTTATTATTGGTGCTGCTACCACAAGACATTCGAGCAACCATAAAAGTAGCTTGTGATGTTGTCTTGCGGTAATCAATCCAGGCCATCGATAGATTCCCCCTTGTATTGCACAGAATCCTATGTAATACAATGTTCTGCCAAGACTTTCTTGGCACCACGCTGTTCGTGTATCTGCTGGAAGACCTGATCAACGGACCTCAGTGTCCTGCCGTACAATATACGTGTAAATATCTAAAGGCAAGTGATCAGCCTATAATTCTTCGGGTCGGAAAGATCCCCCTTTTGGGGGATAAGAACAATACGTCCCTCGAGAAACCAGTCCGGAATATGCTGCCCGTCGTTCAACCATAAGTTGAAAACTCGCGCCAGACGGCGGTGAGTGGAAAGAAATGTCTTCCACCACCAATTGTTAATGCCGTCTGAGCCCGGGACAGAGAAGTTCTTGGTACCAACAAGTGCTTGTTGGACTTCTTCCGTACTGATTGCTGGACACACTTATTTTGGCACTTCAAGATGTCTGTGGCACAAAGCCTCGAAATGTGCAATTGCTGGAGTGTCGCTAATGAATAGACGCGTCGTTTCGTAGATTTACTTCCAGGTTTCGACATCTTCTACAGTCGGCGGATTATCGACAACACGCTGTGGCTCTTGAAAGAGCGGGAAGTATTCGTACGAAACAACATGCAAAACATGTTACTTCTCATCCGCCTCTTAAACGTTTTCTTTATAGCTATGAGCGTTCGGATCCTATTTAGACAGTACTGCTTGATGGTAAACATCACTGTCAGATCTAGTGTGGTGTTGACGTCTTAGTCTGGTTGTTATGCGTAGGATTTTGGGAGTAAAAACTCTACCACTTGTCAAGTATTCTACCACACCCTGGACCAGAGAAGCGTGTTGTTTAACCGATTGTATCTTGCCTCTTGCCTTCGATTTTTTGTACATGCCGCTTGGCTTTCTCGACCCCGCTTAAAGTGTTAGTTGACCTCACACTGGGGACGAGTTACTTGCGGCGTTGTACACGGTGTAGTTGATTTTCCAGATGTCTGCATCTATTGAAAGTTCCTCATCGATGGCCCGTGTCCATTCTAGGCAGATCTTGTGGCTTTAGGTTAGCTCTGGTGTTAAGGCTCTCGTTCTTAAGTCGGTGAACCCTATAAGACGTTCCCCATCAGCTGGTAATTGCCGCGGTGAGATTACGGGTGGCAGTTCTTCCAGCTGAAGGGTTGCCCTTAAGTATCTGTCCTGCGCAATAAGGATACTTGATCTCTCACATGTTGTTGAGAGAGGGCGCGGTGTTCTGGGTGCATACTACACCAGGCATCATGTAACCATGCCATGTATCCCCTGCGCGCAGATTCGCTGCTCCCCTAGCAGGTCAGCAAGTCATACCGTAATTCCCTCATCCACTTAAAGCATCCATGTCCATTGCCATTGTTGTCAACATTGAGACCTTCAGGTGGGGCTCCTCCAACCTGTCTCTGACCCCCATCCGGTTGGGGTCAATCGTGAGGAGCCCTTCTTTTGCGTGTAGTTAGAACCAGAGTTTCATGGTACCAGGATAGTTAGCCCTGGCACCCACGGCCGACATCTGTCAGACAGAGTTACCTCTGCCTGTCCAGAGTGCACCGTGAGGAGGTTGCCGGTCCTGTTTTGCATTATTTTATTATTATTACCTTCACTAAAGGGCATTTATATGATCATGACTAGTGGCTTCTTAGGGCTCGAAGGGACCGTTGGCGGAAACGTAGAATAAGGGTGGTTTATACAGTAGTTTGGATTTCTCAGTGTATGGTTTGTGGTGGTTAATACTCCCTGGATGTAGCCTCACATCCTGAATTAGGCTTGGAAAGGAGTATTTAATGAGAGACAACAGATTAGTTGAAACTGCTAGCAAAGAAGGCAGCATTTGCATTAGTTGCATTCTTTGCTTGTTTTGATTATTACACATATAAAATAAACTTGACCTGGTTTATAATAATTAAAGAAATATGTTAGAAATGGTAAATAATATGAATAAAGAAAAAATGTACGTTTAAGTGCTTAAAAAGCATTAAACATAACAAAAACAAAAAACTGAAAGGTAATATAGAATAGAACAGAATAAAGTTTATTTACGAAAATAGTATACAAATAATACACATAAAAAAATAAGATATAGGCAAGTAAATAAACTTATAATAATATAATGATTCATATCTATACACATATATCCTCCGTAAAAAAGAAACAGGAAAATTATATTTACTCATATTTAACTAATTCTAAACAAGTAATGCTTAAACCTAAAACTTTATACACGCAGCTCATATACACACACTTGTATATACACACAGCTGATATACACACACATGTAGTTCATACCTACGAACTTTTACAGATGCATACAGGACCACATAGAGGCACGTTTTCGGCTATTACTATTTACGCCACCTATGTAGCATATCTTTTAGTACTAAAATTATAGCTATAATAATAACATTCAAACTTAATACAGTCTACTATGGTTATGTTTTGGATTAATAACATTATGAATTTCTTCCCTAGGTATTTCTAGAATGTATTGTTAAATGTCAGTTTTTGCCTTCTTCAATACAGATATTTGTTTAATATTATTGGGTATTGTATTGTGTGCTTTTGAAGATATGAAAAACATCTTTGTCCACAAGTTGTGTTAGTGTTAGGAATTCTTAAGTTATTATTTATATTTATTCTAGTTTTCTGTATATTATTGCCTATTTGTGTATTAGATTGCCAACGATGTAACACACATTGAAAAAAGAACAATGACCTAATATCCATTACTTTAGCTTCTTTACATAGGTAATTTGATGGGTACATAATTTTCTTGTTTAATATAATCTTAAGTAACCTTTTTTGTAGTGCCTCTAATTGTTTTAAGAGAATCAAGAACTCCTCCCAGCGTAATATTCCATATCTAAAATGAGATTCTACCAAAGAATGATATAATATTTTAATTTGTTTAACATTTAAGATTTCTTTTAAGCATTTAAACCTGTATATTAGTCTCCTTATTTTATTAGAGGTATAATTAATATGTGCATCCCACTTCTATGAAATATTTTACCTGTGTTGCTGAAACTATTTGGAAGTTGTCATCGATGACATTGCAATGATGGCGTCGATGTTTTATATAGAAATGCTAACATACTGTTACGTGTTTGCTATCCACACAAACACCTATACTCGTAGATTCGTTGATTGAAAGTCCAAACACTTACTACTTTATTTACTAATTAACAATTAACAATAGATTAATTAGTGTCTTAACTATAATCACACTTGAACACATAAGACTCTTTCTTATTTCTTCTTTACTCGTTCACGCTCAACTTAAGACTGAGTCTCGGCCCACCGTGCGTCTTATTTATACATCTATTCACACGGTGTAGAACATTCCATAATATTCCCGGCCGATCTTGTACAATTCCAGTCTCATCTAACCAGTCCAGTGCCGTAACAATACTTTATACTTTTCAATACATTATTTGAACACATCAATCTTTGCATATATTTTTAAATAATTGGGGTGAGGTCGGCAGAAAGGAAAAAACCAATTTTCAATTAGTCGACATTTAGTGTATTTTGACACATCCTCAGAACTATTTAAATTAGTTTCCTTGTGAAGGTATATATATTTTCTAAAAATTTAAACATAAACAGTAAATAAATATAATCTGACTAGTCAGCGGTGTTTGTTCATGCTGTTCTGCATTATATTCACTTATTGTTCATGTTTGTGTTTAAATATTTAGAAAATATATATCTTCACAAGGAAAATCTATTTTAATTAGTCCTGATGATGTCTCAAAATACATAAAACGTCGACTAATGGAAACTTAGTTTTCTTCTTTCTGCTCACTTCACTCCAACTAATTTAAAAATATATACAAAGATTAATGTATTCAAATAATGTACTGAAAAATATAAAGTAATAATAAATGTTATCCTTCCATGTTGTTTACATGTAATTTGTATTTATTTCTAACTATGTCGGTATTTCTATATGAATGAAGTAAAAAAAAAGTTGCTGGGAATCGATCCAGCAATTTAATGTTCCAGAGTCTAGCGCCTTGGTCACTGGGCCACCGTGGCCCAATGCAGACTGTTTATTCCAACGCCTTATAAGCTGAATACTGAATTTTCAGGCTTTTTTTTAACGCCATTATTTGGACAAATAGTTATTTGTATTGAGGAGTGCAAGCAATGTTTTGATCGAATCGGAGACTCGAACATGTGACCCTCACCTTGTTAGTCAAAACTAATTTTATCTAAAGTAGCAAAATATCAAAACTAGAGACGTGTATATACAACCTTCTTGCTTAGCACGGCAGAATTAGCATAAATATTTTTCATCAAAATATTTAGTTTACCAAAGAAGTTATTAAGTTAGAAGCAACTCTAAAAAAACATGTTTATTTATTTTTTCCAAACATATGCAAAATTTTGAAATAATTACTAATTATAAGTAAGTTTTGAAAATTGCTAATATTTAATGCCTTTAGAAAATGAGGCACGGTGAAGCAGCTATTTATAAAAGAAAATAATTTGTTATGGATGGAAAAATTCTACCTGTTCATGATTTTAGTGAAGATAACAAGCCGAATGGAAATAAAGTTTTATTATTATTATAAGTTTAGTTTCAAAAATGCTGAACGGTTCTTTCATTACTCTTCATATCCCACAGAGTTAGGAGCTCTGCATTTGGCCTATCAACCACTTAGTTGATTTTTGGCACATCAATATGTTCTTTAATCCTGAGAGGCGGCGTAGGCTTTATACCCTTGAACACATCAATTATAAAGACAACGATTTTGATAGAATAGCCTGAGTAAACACTCTGAGTTCGTACTACAGATCTCAATATTTAGCCTATTCTTCCTCCTAAGTTGACGGTTGTCTCGACTGGTGCCAAGAATAAAAAACGTACATAATTTTGGTCTGGTGTTTGAGAAAGACTATGTCAAACTTGTAAGCTGAATGTATTAACAGTTGAAAATGAGTAGTTTCAATATATTCGACAAGGTTTCGCATACATAGAACATGTAGAAAACAAATGCATGAGCGATTCACACACCTAATGGCAGGCCCTGCAGTTGGTGTATAAAGGTTTAGAAAATTATGTTGCAATTCATGTTCTTACTTTAACATTAGCTTAAACATTAAGACAAAGAGGCTACATTTCTCATACTTTGCCAAAATTAGTTTGTTAGATGTCCCGATTTACCAGCTACAGTAGATCCTACATTATCCATGTGCTTATTATATGTATCTCAAAAAGTTTAGATTTTGCATCTGACAAAACCTCAAAACATTGTTAGAACCAATGAATAGAATTATAAGAAAGAAACAAAATTAACAGACTACTTTAAAGACAAAAATTAACTGTTAGAATACTATGTACTATTATTTTAGCAAAAAATTATTTTTTCTTTTTGTTAATACAATATAACTATGTCTACTTTAAATGACCAAGTAAACTTATTATTGAAACAGGTTAGCTCAAAGTGTATTATAGTGATATATTATTTTAATAACATTGAGCTATCCTGTTTCAATAATGATCTTAGTCCCTCATCACCACAAATAACACATGAATACCAGCATCCTCCGGCCATTTAAAGTAAACATAGCTGTACCATATTACATACATGTTATGTACATTTTTGTTCTTGGAAATATGTAAATGTTTATTTTTATATGGCGTTATAACTATGTATTTTGTGGTTCATCAAAGTGCATAACTTAACTTAGGACCGGTACTTTCAGTCTCAGTTAACACTAATCAGATGATAATATGCAAGGAAACCATTATTGTAACAATAGGAGAGAGAGAAAGGGAGACAGTATCATTCAATTAGTGTTAACCGAGACTGAAAGTATCGGCCCTTAGTGATGCATATGTACTCGATTGCTGTTAATTATATATTTATTATCCACGTTATTCATTATCCGTGCTACATCCAGTCCTATTGGGCATGGATATTTGAGGTTCTACTGTACTTAAATTATCTTTAGACAGTTTAACCAAAAGTAAATGGCATATCGAAGTGTAAACTAAACATACCTGGCTTGTATTATTTGAGTTATCGACATGACCATTTAACTCCTCATCAGCACTTATGTGAAACCTTCTTTCAAAAACTTCCCTCTGTTCTTCTCTTTCCACTGCTCTAGTTTCAGATGTACTGTTGCTAGAAAATTAAAACAAAATTTAATTATACAACTGTAGCACAATATGGTAATGACAAACTTAAATATATAATTCAGATCCAGGTAAGTTATTAAAATATGTCTAATGGAAAGAATGTAACATATTTCTACTGTTCAGATATTACCGCAATCTTAATTATAAAATGTATACTGTCACTATGCGATTCATGAATATAGGCAACAAAATTTTTTGGATGTCGTGTTTTCAGAGTGAATAAAATGGAACCTGACCAAATTTCTGCAGGAGACGGGCAAACCATCGAATGAGGAAGTTCTACGATCTGTGCACTTATTACGGTCGTTTTGTAGAATGATTTGAAGTTTATACACCAGACTGCAAAGCATCATTCCGGAAATTAAAAGCAGCATTATATTCAGTCTAAACCTTGTTTAAAAAATATATCATTATTCAGACTAACTTCTAAGTATGTACTGCCACCATGTGCAAAAACCTGGCATTACTGTCATAAATGGATGAGGAAACTGGTGGTGGGGCAGTGGGCACTAGGCATTGGCCAACTATTAACTCACCACAAAGTAACAAAGAGCGGAGCACACTAAAGTGAAAGCTAAACAATGACAACATAACCTAAATATTTTTAAATAAAATTAACTTTAGTTTTAATTAAAGTATCAATTTTATTCAAATACATATTATATGATGGATCAAATATAATACACTTTTAAAGAGAAGAATATACATTTTAAGACATTTTATATTTACAGAATTTTAAATAAAGACTAATTGATAAGTATCAAAGTTATTCCGATTAGTGAATGTTGACTACCACATCTATTACAAATGCAAATAATCAATAAATAAAGCAAATGTAAAAAAGGTTGTATACACTCAGTGAGTTAAAGTGAAGAAAAATCGAAGGTATTCAGTGTATAAATTTAAAATCTGTGCCAAGTACTTTCGACATAAACATGTCATCATCAAGGGGTTACTCTAAAACAAGTTATAATCTATATGTAATTCTTTTATTTTTTTTTATAAGTAAAAAATTAAATAACTTGAAAATTGTACAAACATCCATGTATAAACATTTGAAAATATTTTGTTGTAAAAACAATACAATTCCAATTAAACAAAATATTATAAAATTATGGAAATTAGATCTAACTTCACCATATAGTTTACTTCAATTTTAAGGCATGAAGGTTACCAACTTTACCACGCTCATTGTTACTAGCCTTCTCTGTCAAATTTTGTTTTCACATTCTTTCTTATTTCTGCATGCGACCTCGTGGAAGGTCCTCTGCTCAAAATGACCAGAGCAATTACATTTTTCTTTAATTTTCACAATTTTATAATATTTTATTTAATTAGTATTGTATTGTTTTTACAACAAAATATTTTAAAACTTTATACATGGATGTTTGTACAATTTTCAAGTTTTATACATGGATGTTTTTCCAAACATATTTGTGAATCGAGCCTTTAATGGATTTTTACTGTTTGACTCTTGACGAGTAAGTACTGTATATAATAATTTTATCAAAATTGTTTGTTTATAAAAAAGTTTAAATTTTTCACATAAAAAAAAATTACAATAGATTACAACTTGTTTTAGAGTAGCCCCTTGAGGATGACATGTTTATGTAGAAAGTACTTGGCACAGATTTAAATAAATTGAATACCTACTTTTGATTTTTCTTGACTTTAAATAAATAAAGCATTTAACTAATATTGATTTTGCAAGGCAACATCTCTATGACGACTAGTCGCCGATAAGTGACATGATTATTGGGCGCATGTGGATTACATTGCAAATGTAAACAAACTGAAAAAAGAGACCATGAAATTTTTAAACAAATATTCCAAAGTACATAACAAAATGAAAATTAAATCTATGGTGTAAAGAGAACAGTAGTAAATGATAATAGATAAAATTGTATCAATAAATTAAATCATTGAGCATGGAAATAGTACTGTAAATTTAGTCCTAAAAGTCTAAGAAATAGTTTGCATATTAAGTTTATAATTTGTTTTGTTTATTTACGGAATAAATCCATTACAAATTACAGTGAAAAAAAATTATTATATACAGATACCTAAAAAAAGTATAGTTAAAAACCTAGGAAAAAGAAATGCATATATGTACACACATATATACATATATACATATACATATTTACGCACATATATACATACATACACATATACACAGACATATGTACAAGAAATTTGTATGATTAAGATATGGGTTATAATAAGTCACTCTGTAATTTTTTCTTAAAATTTATCAATGAACAGTTAAAGAAATCTATATTTTCATTTATGCAATTTGCATTTCTACACATTCGAGGAATGGGTGAGAAATATCCATAGTTTGTTCTATAATATTTTGAAGATGCCCAATTTTTATCAAAGGTTTTATTTACCTTTCGCAGTAATGGGACAGTAAATCGCTATAACATGCATTATTATGCGACTGAAAACCCGCACTGGGTCAGGCAAGTGGATCACCAAAATCGATGGTCAATTAATGTATGGGGTGGTATAATAAACAACCATGTCATTGGACCATGGTTTTTTGAGGATGGGGCATTAAATGGCCGAAGATATCCAATTTCTTGCGTTTGAATTTAGAGGGGCTGGTTAAAATATGTAGATGAAGACGTCCAGAGAGAACATAACCATCGAATAGTAAAAGATTTTTTAACGATGGCCGGCACGGTCTCCAGACCTAACTCCTTTGGATTTTTTCCTATGGGGTTATGTGAAGCAGGAGGTATACAGGGTGAGGCCCACAACCAGGGAGGATATGCAGGAAAGAATTGCTGCAACATTTCACAATGTTTCAATAGCTACACTAGCCGATGTTCGAAGAACAACTGAAAATCGTTTACGGCTGTGTATCAGGGAGAATGGGAACATTTTTGAACATTTAGTTTAATTTTCAGTGCTTCCACCCAGTTTCTTTCCAAATAAAGTTTTCGTTTCCTCTTTTTCTTGATTTTTTTTGTCTGCAGAGAACTATCATGGTGCAGATAAGTTGATATCATTATTTTCGAAATTGTCTTACTGAAAAGAGCCGTTTCAGCGAAAATTCACAAAACAATTGAAAATTGAACGTAATTTTTTAATAAACCTCGAATTGTGCCATCGAATTCTTGGCACCCATGATAGATAGACCCTTGAACCTTTATATCAATGGAAAGCTCTTTCAAAGGTCTTTCCTTTGGTGTCATAATATACAGGGCGTTCCATTTGAAAAAAATGAGAAAAAAATAGTTTTGGCGCTTCCTGACTCACCCGGTATAAAATGACCGATTTCGTTTGATCCGATAACAGTAGCGTAAACTACAGAGTGTTTGACAATTTTTAACACAATCTAGATCTCAAAATGTTCTTCCATTACGTCACAGTGAGCTCACAAAGTTGGCATGTTTTTGGTACAAACTCACCCATATCATGGTACCGACCCATCGCAGACCCATCAAGTGGCATATCGTTTGAGTCTTCTTTAAAAGGAGAATTCAAATATGTAATAATATACCTAGTGTTCCAAAATATTGTTAAACTATGCACCTTTGCGCTCTCCATCACCCCGTTATATATATATATATATATATATATATATATATATATATATATATATATATATATATATATATATATATATATATATATATATATATATATATATATATATATATATATATATATATATATATATATATATATATATATATATATAAATATATAGAAGAAAAGATAATAATTTTGAGGATGCAATTAAAAAAAAAAAAAAAAAAAAAATTATTATCTTTTCTTCTTTAACTAGTCAGTCAAGACTACCTTTCTGCTTTATAAATATATATATATATATATATATATATATATATTTTTTTTTTTTTTTTTTTTTTTATAACAATTGTGTACTTGGGATTTTGGTTCTTTAATGATATGAATGAAAATCTAAATTGTTTATTTATTCATAAACACATTTTACATACGTTTCGGTGGCTGTTTTCCACCTTTTTCAATGCAATGACTTAAACGAAAAAATAATCCGATGTGGCACTTTATAGTTTAACGTACAATAATGTTACTTAAATTAATAATTTGTGCGTATAGCGAGCACATCACTTTTTACTGTTTTATACTAACCGATAATGTTTTTGTGTTTTTCCAACAGACGTTTTCAAAAATTATCAAGGAAAAAACTATCATTATGTTCTTTAAATAATGGTTTACAGGGTTCTCGATAGCTTTTCTCAAGTATTGCCCGAACTGCTTGCTGCTTTCTGTAGGATTAGGATTCTTCGAATATGGACATGGGCTGAATTTTTCCAGGATAATATTCCATATTTTATTGCGGAGTAAAAAACGGGCATGATAACAGGTGAGTGCGACTTTATTATTTATAATGGATGTTATTCTCTGTAGCATAAATACTATGGAGGAAAGCTTTTTACATGTTTTCTATATGGATAGTCCATTTCAGTTACATATTAATGTGAATTCCCAGACACTGCTACTGCTTTTGTTTACTACAAATGACATTGGTGTCGGTTTTGTTTTCATTTAAAAATAGTTCAATATTGTTAAACCAGTTTTTAGCTGTTGTAAGCACAACTTCACTGATAATGATGATAATGGTGAGGGTGGTATCATCTGCATATATTAATGTTATTTATTTCCATGTTGTCTGGAAAGTCGTTAGTATAGAAAATGAAAAGGAGGGGACCCTGGGGAACTCCTCCTCATATTAAGTTGTTTACTATTTATCCATGGCAGTGCAGTGATCTGTCTTGTAGATAGGATTTAAGCAGTTGAAGCACTGGTCCTTGTATTCCATAATACTCAAGTTTTTCCTCTAAAATTGAGTGCGATACACAGTCGAATGCCTTCAACAGATCAACAAAGAGTGGCAGATTTGTTTTTCTTCAAAGGCACTATATATATTTTATATGAATTTTAAAATTGCATCAGGAGTTTTTTATTTTTTTGCTCCATATATTCATAAACTTGTTTATAAATTGCTAGTCGAAGTATTTTTGATGGAGATGGTAATAGAGCAATTGGTCTAAAGTTATCTGGAACTGAGACATCACCCCCGACTTAAACACAATTATTGTCTTTTATTTGGTAGTAGATTTTAATTTGTTTTACTGATACATTCTGTTCTTCAGTATTTGCTTTTTCTTTTGATACCCATTTTCTTGCCTGTTAATCTGTTTATTATCCTTAGTTTTCAATATAAATACCCACATTTTTTGTTGTTTTTTGTTGGTTCTTGTCTCCCTTCAAATCCACTACGCAAGTCCTCATCTTCATGGAATTTTGCAGTTCCAATTTGTTTTTTTTTTTTTTTTGGAGTGGGTTGGAACCTTTGATGTAAAGATAACACTGGTGTAGTTTTCCATGAAACACCAAAACACTATATACTGCACTCGAACGCGCATTTCGCCAAGAAGATGATTAAAACTCTAGTTTTAACCTTTCCTTAAAACTTTAGTTTTAATCATCTCCAGATGATGCCAACTTTGTTGGCAAAACGCGCGTCGAGTGTTTTGATGTTTTATGGAAAACTACATCAGTTTGTTTTTCTTTTTTGTCTTCTCGTGTGACTTCCTGGAAACCATCTGCCATTACATGCTCTGTAACTGTTTACTTTTGAGTAGCTTGTCTACAGGTAGTGGTTTGTTATTTTTAGTGTTCAGTTCTGGAAAATTAATAATTTTATTTTTTTCTTTACTTTGTTGTGTGCTTGTATTATTGCTTATCAATTCATTGTTTACTTTATTGCTGTGTAACTATGTCTTTGAAAGAGGACGAGGTTTTATAGCACTGTTTGGGAGAGCTTCAGAGAAAAGTTTTACTAGGTCCTTATTACTTTCCGTTAGGTTACATATTTCTTGTTTTACCTCAGCGATCTCATTTTTGATTAATTTTTTAATAGTCGCTGATAGATCTACTTGCAATTCTGCTTGTGATTTTTTAAGTATGTCTTCCATATTAATAGTATTTATGGGTGGTGATGATGTTGATTTAGCTTAAGTTTGTTTATTTAATTGTTGATTTTTTTGTAGAAGTTTTTTGTACTTTTCCATTTGTTCCATGCAATCTACGGTTTTGTCATCACATTCTGGATAGAAAAATTTTAGTTTTCGTTGCTTGGATAGGGCCAGACAGCAATCTTCTGTTGATGTTAATGATGCACATTCAATGCATATATTTTTTCGGCACATATCGCATTGGTATAGTGATTTTTGATCCAGGTTGGTATTTTTGCATTTGAACAAATTTAATTTTGGAGTTAAAATCTATAATCCAGTCCTGTTCATATCAGAAAAGAAACAGTGATTGATTGTGAATTCACTTGTATGTATTGTTAATGAATAATAGTAATTTTATGGTGATAATTTGGAGAATTAAATACTAAAATTCTCACTACCAACAATTTGGAAACCCAGTGATATTACACCTGTTAGTGATTCTTTAGTTTTGAATCTGGGGCCTCGGTTGTTTTTCTGACATTCTACAAGTGCGCGCGTGCACGCCCTCTGTTTTCTGTTCGCGCGTTGCCCCTCCCTTGGCCCAGTCTTTGGGTCGACCCAGTCCTTGATAAGCATTCGAACATTACACATCATTTGTTCAATATATTCAGTTTATTTCAAGTGTTTTGTGTTTTTCCTTTGTTCAATTGAGCCTGAGAGGTGTCACTCTCTAACAACAGTGTTGATTTTACCTATAAAATCTTTGTTTTGTTAAACTTTTTGTGTGATATTCAAAAGAAGTGGTGATAAAAAACCCAACTAGTAAAAGTAAATATAAAACTATAGGACCGTACTACCTATTTAAAAAAAAACTGTAGATATCTCTACCACGGCAGCAACATCGGGAGGTTTAAACAAAACAGAGGGAAAAAATTAAAAAAAGAACATTGAAAAATTGAAAGAAGTTGGATTATTGCAGAAAAAAGTTTTAAACTACGTTACATGTGTAAAATGCAACAAAACATATCACTCTAGTTGCATAGCACGTAAAAACAGTTATAAATTAATCACAACAGAAGTAGGCCTATGCTGTAATGAAGAGAATGGTGAAAAACTTATGGACTTAATTACAATATTGGTAAGAGATTTAGAAGCCAAAAAAAGAGAAAGACTGCTGTTACATCAATTAAATAATGAGTTAGAAGAAAAAAAGAAGACACAAATTTTGGACAGATCCTGGTATTGCTAAAACTACGAATAATGATAAAATAAATACAGAAAACAAGAAATACAATACAATAAGTGTTAATAATATTCCAAGTGTTATAATTAAGCCTAAAAATAAACAAGTCTTCTAAGTCATTGAAGAAATAAATAAAAATTTGAATCCAATTGAACTTGGCCTTGGAATAAAAACAATTGTAACAAAAATTGGCAATTTAATTATTAAATGTAATACTTTGCAAGACATGGAAGTTTTAAAAACAGAAGCTGAAGGAAGACTCAAAAATTTGTACGATATCGAACAAACAAAATTAAGAAAACCTAGATTCAAAATTCCTAGCTATATGAAAGATAAAAATGAACAAGAAATAGAAATTAGTCTCAGAAAACAAAATAAATTTATTACGGAAGACGACTATTTACAAATAAAATATATATGAAAATACACAATACAATATTTCTTTATCATAAAAAAGTGTTTATAGGTTGGGAAAGACTACCAATATACGAGGATATAAACATTTCCCGATGTTACCATTGCCTTTATCATAAAAAACATGAATGTAAAAATAATATTGTATGTCAACAATGTGCAGAACATAAAATACAAGACTGTCCAAAAAACATTAAAAAAATGTATAAACTGTAATAAAGCAAACAACAAATACAAAACACAATATAATACCGAACATGAAGTTAACAGTGGAATATGCCCAACCTACAAATATCATATTCGGTTCTTAAGATCAAAAACTGATTATGGTCATACTCATGGCTAACAAACAAGTAATGGAAATTCTAGTGTTAATAAATGAGGAAGAAATGAAGTACAAGTTGGTTGAGGCTAAAGAACTATCTAAAAAAATTGACAATTCAAAAAAATAAACATGCATATAAATATTAGAAGTACACTAAAAAAATTTTGATGAGCTTTTATTTTTTTAAAAGCAAATCAATTATTTTTTTGTGATATTATAGTTTTGAGTGAATACTGAAAACTAGAGTCCTGTCTACAATTCAATATCCTAGGCTATTCTACTCATTATAATCAAGCAACTTACAACCAAAATGATGGTTTATTAATATTTACTAAAACAAACCTAAATTGTGATATTACAAATCATAACCTTAATTCTGGAGTTACGATAAGTAGAATAGAATTGGAAATTGAAGGCACATCATATGGAATCAACAATCTCTACAGGCCAAATCCTACTAATAAAAATCTGTGTAAATGACATCTGTTTGTGATTGATCATCTAAGGATTCAGACAAGTATTGCGTAATGCAGAGCAAGTTTGTTGTTGTGGAACGTCCATTCATAAAACTGTGTTGATGAATTGACATTTGATTACTAATATTACTGTAAATGGCATCATGTAACAGAATTTCAAGAACTTTAGCAAAGTTGCAAATTATAAAGATTGCACAGAAGTTTGAGATATCTGATTTGTCGCCTTTTTTAAAAATTGGGCAAACTATCGACTGTCTCCACAAAACAGGAAAATAGATCCATTTTAAAATTAAGTTAAACATTTTCGTTAAAGGCGATGCAAAAATAATAGCGCAGTTTTTTAGTAGAAAAGCAGGGATACCATCAGGACCAGTAGTCATTTTGTTTTTGATTTTCTTCAAGGCCATAAGGACCTCCTTCTCCGTGAAACACGATACCTGAAACACCGAGTTATTGTTGAAATTGGGCTCGCTATCTAATGCTTCGAATTGTTACAAAGTGCATATGATTTGCTAAAGTGATCAGCAAATGCATTTAAAATATCTTTAGGCTTGTTTATTACGGAGTCATTATATTTCATAACATTAGAAATGTTCGTTGACCCTTTTTTTACTATTTAAAAATGCCTAAAACTTCGATGGATCGTCTTTAATACTATTTTCTGCTGCTCTGATATAATTTCTGTAGGCCATGTCTATATCCAATTTTATTTTGCTTCTTAGCTGTTTAAATTCATTTTGACATATTATGTTACCACTTTTTTTATATTCATCAAGTTTTCGTGCCTTCAACTTGATATCTTTAATGATACTATAGGAGAACCACGGAGGATATTTCTTAGATTTTTTAGATTTAAATTTCGGTATGCAAGTATCAAAAATTGAATTAAGTAGCCCATAAAAACTCAAACACGCATCTTCCACATGGATAAATACTTCAAGAAAAGACCAGTCGACATGAAGAAGCTTTTCATACAGTAGTTGAAAATTCGTTTTACGAAAATTATAGCAAGTATTTAAGTCGGAGGGATATGTTTTCTTGCGATTTAAGCTTAGATTCGCTTGGATTACAATATTTAAGGCAGGATGGTGTTCATCCTCGGTTACCTATGAATCAGTGGACATCTCAACTAAACATGGTTTATTATGTAATACTAAATCCAGTATTCTGCAATGTGCATTCATAGTGAGGTTATGTTGTGAGCGATTCGCAATATTCATAAAATTATTTAATGATAATATTTTATTATTAGTTTGCTCTGTTTGTAAGAAATTTGCATAGTTTGTATATTAACGTCACCTAATATTATTATATTACTGTCATTTAAAATAAACGGAAGAGATAGAAGTAAATCAAATAAATTATCATATACAACCACGGGTGTATTGGGAGGAATGTAAACCACAATAATGTATAAGGAGCTGAGGTGAGAGATAACCTTTACTCCTGCGATGTTAATAAATGTTAGTAATTCATTGCAACTTATTGACTTAAGATCTAGTGAAGTCGCATTAAACATATTGTTTACTGCGAGCAATACTCCGCCCCCCTAATGAGGTTTATTGCACTATAATTTCTATCTGAGCGATATACCGAATATTCACTAGAGAACAACTCATTATCTGAAAAGGAGTCATTTAAGCCTGTTTCGGTAAAACCAATTACTGAGTAGTTACTTTGGGCTGAATAGTTATAAATCGTTGATGTTTTCGTTCGTAGATCGTGAGTGTTTTGGTAATAAATAGTAAAATTATTGTCTTCACGCATTTTGCCAGTGACAGATTGGAGCGGGTTATAATTGGTAGCTGTGGTGATTATTTGCTATGGATTTGCAAGAATATCGATGCGAAGCTTATCAAGCGCTTTACTATATGCCATACAGTTGTTCAGATCCCACACAGCATGATCGGTTGAAATTTCTATATTATGTTTGTTTTTAAGTTTTAAGCAATTTGAACAGCATAGAGATTCTGCCTTACAATTTTTTACGTCGTGATTTAAACTGCACCTAGGACATGAAATTGACTTGTTACAATTATTTGAGCTGTGGTGAAATTCATTGCAATTAAAACAACGATAAATATGAATTGGGTCAAATACATGGCAGCTGTCATAACCTACAAAGAGGTTTTCCGATATCTTGTCGTATGATTTCCTATCTAACTGTAAAATTGCCTGGAAGATATCTTTGTTTTTCTTAGTAGAATAAAATTTTATCAGTTTACAAGCAGCAGTATCTAAGAAAAGATGCGAGTTACATTTTACGATATAATCCATTAGCACATTCTCCGAGTATTTTTTCGGTTATATCAACTATACGAACACGAGGGTTGAAACCATTTAATTCTCTTACTTTTTTACTATTATATATTCTACTATTTTTTTATTATATTTTACTATTTTACTCCAGAGATCTGTAAAAAATGGTTTTGTATAATTACTGTCAGCTGATATGTAGAATAAATGTTGGTATTTTTTGTGGTTTATTTCGTGTGATGAGTAGTTTTTATTTGTATTTATGTTTCTGCTAGTTACTGAACTGTTGTCTGCTTTATTTTTTGTGGTGGAGCTCATCTCTTTAGTTTTTGTATGACTTATTTATGGAATGTTCCCCCATATAATATTGTTTATTTTTTGTTGTGTAAACTCTCTTGTTCTCCTTCTTTTCTTCCTTCTTTTTGTGTCAACCAGTTTCCATTGTTCCCTGTATTCCACTATTTCCATATCACTTCCTCCATCACATTCTGTTATCCTTATGACATCACAATTTAAAAAATAAATCACTATACAAGAGCAGCAAATATAGGTGGACCTATATCGCTCAGCTTTGAACTTTTACTAAAAATTCAAATTTTACGAACATTCCAATATTCAACTGAAATTTTGGATTTGACTGGATATAAAATTTGAACCTTTTTTACTTAACATTTTGTTCCAAAATAAAGATAAAGCCAATTTACTCTTCAGCGAATTTCAAGTTTTTGTAATTTTTGAGCGCCCTGTATAAAAAACATAAAGTTTCTCAACGTGAATTATATTTTTCTGAAAAGCAAAAACTTTTATGTAGAATAATTTTTTCTCGAAGAGATGAATATTTTTGCAATTTCACCTCTTGTAAACCCCATCCGCGGACATACTGTATAACCTGTTTTATTAAATTATTTTGTTTTAATATAGGTATGTTTTGGGCTTAGAAGTTTTACAAACATCATTGTATCCATCAGATTGGCAAAATTTACCACTAAATTATAAATGGGTAGTAAAATTGAGATAAACTAGAGATAAAAATATGACACTTAAAAATTTAAGTCAAACTTTGGTGATGTCACTACGCGTAAATTCAAATAGAGCGCCCAATGAAATTATTTTTAGGGTCTTGCACATCTGCAAGTATGGTATTGACATTTGACCATAACCTCATTTTTCATTTGTTTATTATTGTAAAAATATAGCAGATAAATTGTCTGCTCTACCTTCTACATATTTTTTTTCTAATTTGTGTACTTTTGAAATATTTTAAAACAATACACAAACAAAAATGGTAACATAGGAATCACAACAGAATAATAAAAGTACCATCTTGCCAGTGTTCCAATAAATTTTTTCATACTTTTCATCTTAGATCAATAAGTATACCATATTATGAAATTTGTTGTCACAAATTCAGAATGGGCAGAAAAAAGTGATTCTTTAGTAAGATGTTTTCCAGGCTGTAGAGGAACTATCGTTTCACAACTTAGGCCATCATCAAATCAGTGTACAAGTACCTACATTACATACATACGTGGGATTTACCGATCGGTTCCCAGGGATGGCCTTTACAGATATAATATAATATATTGCAAATACCTACTGAATCATTATTAAACTACAAAAACATATTAAGTGCATTTTATTTAATTTTACAATGTTCATGGTAACTTAGTTTTGTCAGGAAATGCACTATATTAAATTAAAACGTAATGCGTAATATATTCTTTTAAATTACAGTATATTGGTAATTTACATTACTGAAGGCCAAAGGCCGGTCCTAGCGTGGAGGGGAAAAAACATATAACGCGATCAAACAGTACCTTGCATAACGTGGATACATTCGGACGTAGATACTAAAAATACGCAGTTAAAATGTCACAACGTACTAAACCAACGGAAGCTACAGTAAATTCTTGGATTCGTGATATTGCTGATTTACAATTTGATGGTGGACAATTGATTTGCACTAGATGTAACAAAGCAATTTCGTGGTCATGCAACACAAATATTAATAGACATATTTCCTCGGAAAACCATAAACGTAAAGTGTAGGTGGCTTTACTTACAGTGACATGCAACGTAATTTTAACTTGGATTTAGTGGAATTTATGATAGAATGTAATATACCATGGTCGAAACTAGACAATTCACTTTTTTAGACAATTTTTGGAAAAACGCAAAACGAAAATATAGCAATGTTAACGTGCCCTCGAGGTTTAACATTAAGAAAAAAATATTTATCAACAGGGTGTGAAAATATTAGACAAAAAATTTCTTCTGAGCTTAATGGGAAGTACATCTGGCTTAGCGTGGACGAAACCACTAATGCCGCAAGCATTAGTGGTTTAAGGTAGTGAATGTTTTAGTGGGAGGAAAATTGTTCAGTACAATTCAGTACACTTGATTGCCTCTAAAGTTTTAGAAGCTACAAATTCTCGCAGTATAGTGGAGGTAGTGAATTCAAGTTTACAAGAGTTTTGGGTGACAAATATGCAGAAAATAATGACATGTTCTTGGAGTGAATTATATGAAGCTGCTGGAAGAATTGTGAAGGAAAGATATCAGAATATATTTCATGTAATATGTTTAGCACATGGGCTTCATAAGATTGCTGAAGCTATTAGGGGGTGCTACCCTAATGTTGATAAATTGATATCTAGTGTAAAGCGTTTTTCTTAAAGCAGCAAGTCGTGTATGGTTATTACATGAAATTCTACCAAATACTCCATTACATCCACAGCCCATTATAACAAATTGGGGAACTTGGCTAGAGGCAGCATCGTACTATTACTGTCATTTTGAAAATATGAAATCCCTAATACAGCAGTTAAATCCAAATGACGCAGTTGCTATTTCATAGGCGCAACAGGCATTTATGGATCCAATTGTTCAAGAAAATCTGGGATCATACACTGAGCATTTCACGAATTCCTCTAGCCATACAGGACCTTCAATATCAGCCAGCATCAGAATTTACTACAGCTGATGCAATAAACGTTGTGTTCGATATTAATATATTTTTTCACAATTACAGAGAGAAATTGCTGCGAGGGTACAAATAAAATTCAAACTGTTTTAAAAAAATCTCGGATTTGTTACGATGACAGGTGAAATACACCTTTTAAACAGCAAAGAAGTAGACTTTGCTACACCGGGCATGAATGTGGTGACTGCGAAAGTTTACATATTTTAAGTATGCTCCAGTTATATCTGTCGACGTCGAACGGTCCTTCTCGCAATATAAATGGATTTTCAACAAAAGGCGCCGAAGTTTAACTACAAAACATTTAGAACAGATATTAATAATATACTTTTATTCTTGTAACCGGTAGTGAAAAATACTTGTGTGTGTAGTGTTATTTACATCCCCCTATACCAGTTCTCTTTGACTTTTTCAACTTTGGATAATACGGAATTTGCTAAAAAAAAATTTTAAGGTAAGATATAGTTTTATATATGCATGTAAATCTGACACATAACCACCTAAACCCCACCCTGGTTTTACGTCATATCCGATTGGTAAATCCTACCTCTGATAATATATGTAAAATATTTTAAGATTCGGACAAACTATTTTCAATTAAAATTTTAACGGCCAACCTTAAGATGATGAAATACTATATGCATTTCGAGACAACCCAACAGCAGGTGTGTGAGGTGACTTACAATTTATTTAAATTAAGCAATGAAAAATTGTTTCTTATTTTTTGCACACCTTGTATCTCCGAGTAAAAACTGAGGAAATGTGAATCCAGAATAAGTCAACATGAACATTTTTTCTAAAGTTAATGGTTTTCATCTTATAGGGGTGTTACATACTTTTTGGGACAAAATTTTGAAAAATAATAAACATACGAATAACGATCCAATTTTTGACATGCTGTTATAAAAATGAATTCTTAGAAACTTTTCCTTTCATATTTTTTGATAGGACGTGTAAAACGTAGTATTGCACACCCTTATACTTGAAGTGAAGACAAAAAAATTAAAAATTAAGAAATGGTCAAAACAAACATTTCTTTCCTATAACTTTATTGTAAAGTTAATATTTCTCATTTTATAAGAGTGTTCGGCACATTTTAGGACACGTGCGTATGTGTGTATATGTGTGTGTGTGCTTGTGTGCGTGCGTGAGTGCGTACGCGTGTGCGTGTGTGAGAGAGATTAAACTACCCCGTGAGTTGATGTTTGGAACACCAGGTAAACCACTTTCCATAAATTATTATATGGATTAGATTGGAGGATTCTAGTGAGAGATCTAGGTTCGCCGTAGAAACCATGTGTTAAGTTTAAGATATGACTGTACATCTAGAAAGACTAACAAGATATGCTGGTGACAACAAATTGCCTGGCTGAGACGTTAGGCTTCAGATGAGGTCAGTGTTATGAGACAGCAGTCATAAACGGACCCACTTAGAGTTCCTAAATAGTCCGAGATATTGTAATTCTTTGAAAGTTTCCTATGGGTTTATTAAACAGATTATTTGTAAAAATTATTCCAGAATTCCAATTACCAGTATTTCAACGGAGCTGGCATGAAGTCAGTTTTAAATTGAATTCGGAGAGTTAAAAGTTAGAGACATTTCTACAGTAATTAGTGGTAATTCTTCTGTCAAGTTATTTAAAGTAATTATTAATTTAATATTAAGTCAATAAAAACTGTGTAGTGTTACTGGGTGATTTATTTTATGATTCCACAACAGGTCTTCATAAATGATTGTATACCACTTGACCCTATCTTTAACAGCTTCATTGAGTCATCCTGTCAGCAAATGATGGTTGAAACTATTCCTTAGACACATACGTATGTGCAAATATCCTCATCGGGATACACACTTAATCACAAGTTCGAAGGTATCAATAGATCATGTGCTTTACGATCATTTATAAAGGCTTTGTAGTTACAATATGCAAATATATAACAATATCACACCATCACTGTTCATTAAACACATAATATGTACCTTAAAGTTGGTCTTTCCCACTGTGTTGTTCTAGCCAAATGATTAACGTAGTATGTTCTACCATTTGCATCTTGTCTTTCTTCCCATCCTTGAGGCAATGGAATTATAGATTCTGACTGATTTATAAACAAAGGCTGAAACAACAAAATTTTAAGATATAAATAACTTAAAATTTATTCATAGCTTATACCTGAGCAGGTGTTTCTTCCCTACTTTCGCTGATTATTTCCCATTCTCTCTCATCTACTGGAGGTTCCTCAGGAGCAGCTATTGGTGGTAAATTAGCATCGTGAAGAAATGCATGATAAAGTTCCAGGTGTCCGCGGACTCTTGAGCGGGCACTAAAATCGCTACTTGAGTAATTTTCGAAGAACCAGGCATGCAACATTAAGTATCAAACTATTATAATAAGAATAATTATAATAATAACATTAATATATTTAAAGTACAACAATTGAAGATAAAATCACAAATAGTTCAATAAATATACAGGGTGTAAACGATGAGTGCCAATATTTTGAGGAATGACAGTTCTAATTATATTAAAATAAAAATCTATGCAATTTTATTCTGAATTCTCTTTTGTCAAAAAAAAAATCCTAGAAGTTTATAATTACTACAGTGATAGTACCGTATTTTATTTATTAAAATATGGTTTAGAAATCACCTACACACGAAACGATAACACAATACAAATACAATTGTTGCTACACCGAAAATTTAATCACAAAACCTAATTTAAATTTAATTGTATGAATTCAATAATTCTCATGTGTTTATATATATATATATATATATATATATATATATATATATATATATATATATATATATACCGGGCGAGTCACGAATTGCGCTCGCCCCGATATCTCCTAAAATATTTGGAATAGAAAATTGAAATTTCGAGGGCTTATTATACGACTAAAATGCCATCTTTTCAATAAAAAATCAAGTTTGGTGCACATCCGGTTTGACCGGAAATGCCCACAACTTTCGATTTTTAAATGAAACATCCTATATATTTTTACATTTTTGGAATCTAGAGGAAATTTTGAATACAATACATCCATTTTGGTCACTTTTGATAAACATTAAAAATTTTATTAAAAAAATCTATTTCTGAATCCAGAGTGCTGTGGTGCCCAAAATATATTTTAGTTTGTGTGCTACGTTACTATAAAAATAAAAAGAGCAATATGATTGCATTACTTAATTGTCTAGAGGCGTTTAAAATTTTTAAATGTGATTTTTACCCACTAACTCGGTTTTTTTAAATGGGAAGTTAATCGTCCACCAACATTTTTAAATGCCCCATTTTCATACGAATCTAATGATACCAAAATTTTGAAAATCCGCTCAGAAATATTTGAGATTTCAGCCAAAATACAATGCAACCAAGCTTTTAGAAACATGCGGCTAATAGATTAGTGGGCTTTGGAAACTAAAATGACACATTTCTGTTTAAAATCTGGTAACCTAATAACATTGGAAAAATCATAGTAGCCATTGAATGTAATAAAACAATATCAGCTGTCAGACAGACTATCTCAACAGACTCAAATTTATTTAGAAAAATAACATCTGTTGTCATTACAAAATGACAAAACAAAAATTTCATGGCCCACCCGTTATGATATACCAAAAGACTAATATTCTTGGTAAGATTACAGAAAAGTGCCCATAAATCGAAAACGGTGTGCATTAGATATAAAGTTATTACCTCTTTAAATAGGTAAATATATCGCCTTTCTGTATCAGTAATAATATACAGGGCATTCCATTTAAAAAAGTTGACTTTCGTGCATTTTTCTAAGTCACTTATAGAAAGCGTTCTCTAACTCACCCTGTATGATATTCGAAACATTTGATTAATGAAGGAGATGCCTCCAGGCCTTTGCCTAGCCGCAACTAAAAAATTATCTTTTAATTGCTGCGTAGGTAGGAGAAAACACGATTTACTGAAAGTCAAATTTTTGGCGATAAATTCAGAAAAGAATTATTATCTCGAAAACGGCTTGAGATAGGTATAGGGAAATATTAATAAAAGTTACTCAGAAAGAGACGACGATCCGAAAAACGCAAAAATATACAGGGTATTCCATTTAAAATAACGAAGATGTTGCCAGTTTTACGTATAAGTGGCAACACCGCACTTTCGAAAATATTTTAGTTAGAGAGATCATACTCGATTATCTTGGTAACCAAAATTTCAAAGCAATCGGTTGATCCATTCTCCATATACTTCTAATACTCCACTCACCGTGGCTCACCCTGTATATATATATGATAGATTTATTAGTAGAGCTGTCCGATGTGCCTGGAGTACAGCCACGGTCTTGCGCTGTCGTCACACGTGCCGATTTAGAAGTGATTTACGCTGCAGGTTTATTTGAAAGGTTAATGCGTGAGGTTGTACCTATAAATTATACATAATGTCAAACGCGCCAAAGGGTAAAAAACGACCGTACGCGGACACAGTGAATAAATTTATGCAAAATAATTTGTAAAGTTTGCAATCAAGACTTAATGTGCTGGCACAAAACAGATTGTCGTCGTCATATCAATACCGTGCAACATCAAAATAAAAAAATGGCATGCCTTTGACAACGCAGTTTATGTTTGATTTATTGTTAATGTTAATAGCCTGTAATATTCCGCTACACATACTGGATAAACAACCATTTCGGGAGTTTTGGAATAAATACAATCCCCAGGTGAACTTACCAAGTCGTACATCGTTATGTAGATATATTCCAGCTGTTCGTGAAGACATTGTAAATAGGATTAAATGTGGATTAAAAAATACACGGCTCTGGTTATGTATTGACGAGACGACAGATTGTAAAAAAAATTCTATTTTAAATATTATAGTACGTGTACTGGACCCTCTTAAACCAACATTTCCACGGCTTTTTATTATGCTGAATATTTTCAACAAATAAAAGCTGTGATACTACAGTTCAACCCTAACGAGGCTGCAGCTATTAGGGAAAGCCAGACAAGCTTTCAAGGCGTTTCCCTTGAAACAGATTTAAAAAGTATTAATAACAATTATAGGGGACTACACGACGCAATAGAAAAATTGCAAAATAGTTCGTTGTCGTTAGTGGAATCGCTGCAAATAGTGGACGACGTAAAAACACAGCTACAGGCTATAAATGACGCAAAAAATAATCGCGTTAGTGAAAAATTCGAGAGTGTATTACAGAAAGATCCTGATTTTAGCAAATTAAGACAAATTTGTGATGGTGCATCTACAACTTCGTTAAGTGAGTTCACAGATTGTTTTACTTATGCCTGTATTACATCCGTAGATGTCGAACGGTCATTTTCAAAATACAAACATATTTTTTCACCAAAGCGAACATCGCTGACAGAGACAGCTGTAGAAACATACCTGATGCTATTATTATACTATAGATCTTCCCCACTTTGTGATGATGACAACCAAACTACTTCATAAATCTGTTTAAAACGGTGAGTTTTATATAAATTTTTATAAAGTGTAACATTATTGTTAAAATTTATTTCCATTTAATATACTTATTCAAGTATTATGATATGATGTAAACATATGAGTCATATGACGGCTCTGGCGGCCAGGTGACCTCGGACAGCTCTATTTATTAGTGATAGTTTTTATTACTTGTTTTTGTAACTTTAATATTTTGGAAGCATATGACGATCTTCCCCAAAGAAGAATATCATAACACATTACACTATGAAAAAGAGCATCATATGCTATTAGGATTACACTATGATTATTGAGATTTTTAAATAGATAAATGCAACTCGATAGCTTTCTAGATAGAAATGCTATATGTTCTTCCCAGGTTAGCCTGCTGCCTAGATACAACCCTAAACACTTTCCTGAATTATTTTCCATGGTGCTATGTGTATTTAAATTGAAAAAGTGTCTTTTCTCTTGATTCAATTTTAAATTGACCTTATTGAAATAATCCTTGGCTTTATTCTGAGTCTCTACAGATATTTTCAAAAGATGTAATTTTTACCTGCTAATAATAAGGGGATTCATCAGCATAAATAACATTTTTGCATGAAAGCATAGACGATATGTCATTTATATAGATAATGAACAGCATTGGTGCCAAGATTGATCTTTGGGAAACTCCATACTTGAGAGGTCTTAGTCAGGATTTATTAGTACCATAACTTACACACTTATATCTGTTCATGATATAACTTTTAATAAAAGATAAAGCAGGACCTCTAATGCCATATCCTTCTAATTTTATTATAAGTATTTCAGGAGAAACACAGTCAAAAACCTTAGTTCGATCTAAATAAGATGTCATGGTAATATTTCCCCTCTCAAATTCGTTGGTAACAAAAATAATAACGTGATAAAGGAAACAGAAAAATTCTCATAAAATTCCTTTATTAATGTGACCGGTTTCGTGAACAAATTAATTACTTCACATCATCAGACACAGGAATTTTTATAAATATAAAACCAGGGTAGTAATTAATTTGTTCACGAAACCGGTCACATTAATAAAGGAATTTTATGAGAATTTTTCTGTTTCCTTTATCATGAATAATTACTCATATGGGATCAACCTATCTACGTTAAAAATAATGTCTGTTAAGGCCTTAATAGTAGACTTTCCTTCTTATATTGATCATAGTTCGGCAAATTTTTAATATTTAAATAGTGCATTAACCTAACCTTGTATGCCAACTCCAACAATTTTAATAAAATTGGTCTATAATTATTGTTTTCAAGGCTTTTATCTCCTTTTTTAAAAATAGGAGTGACCTTTGATTTCTAAGGCAATCCGGATAGATTCCTTCTCTAAAACACATATGTTTATAAGATGTGTTATCTTTCACAATTCAAAAATGGGTAATTCGAATTAATTCTGGTCGGTCTTCCCATATCTCTAAAGTAACCTTGTACAGGCGGCTACAAATTTGGAAACAATGAACACTCCCAAAATACGAGTATTCATTTCTACTTCGAAAAATTCCATTTCCTCCGTAGATGATGGCATCGCAACCTGACATTGACAGTAAGTGACCTTACCAATCGACCAAGTTATCGTAACCTGTAAGGGTGAATACTCTACTCTCTGTCACTTTTAGACAACAGCCTCTTTTATTTATATTCATATTCACTGATGTTCTCCAAAAATCTTGAAGGATTTATGTTCGAAAAATGATTATTACTTTTTAAGAACTTTTGAGAAATGTCTACAACACTATTTCGTGAGAGAAGTTGCTCATCTTGTTGCGTCAACAACAATTCACGTGGAAACATGGAATTTTATGTTCTACATTTGAGGAAGAGTGGGCCATGTGCATTGTAATTTTGTACAATTTATGTAAGCAAGAGATTACATCAAAAAGCATGGAAATAAAAAGAAATCAACTCACATGATTGATATATTGTAAATTAAACTACAAAGCTCAATTAATGAAAACTGTTTACCTTCTTGGGCGTAATAAATACTTCACCGCTGGTATCACTCTATCTTCTTGTTCTTTCGGTAGATTAATCAAAGATAGTTCTACCATACCTAAAAAGTCATCTCGAGTGAGTCTGTTTTCGTCAAAAACTTGAAGAACTAATTTTTGCTCTGTTGGTTTAACCTAGAAGAGAAACATTTATAAAACTTATCAAATAAATTAATGTTAACTTACCCTAAACACAAATTCCTCATTCCACTCTGGATTAAGTGTCTAAAAATACATATAATATGTGAATAATATGATATAAATATAATAGTAAACAATAAATATACCAAGCATTCCATTTGGATTAAATATCTAAAAATATATATTATGTGAATAATATGATATAAACATAAAATAATATTAAAACGATAAATACACCAGGCATTCCATGTAAGACTTTCAGCGCTCTAGTAATAGATAATAAAATTAAATTTTGAGACTAAAAGTAGAATAAGATGACACTGTTACGCCTATGGACTAATAATTCCAAAATGTGCCCAGAGATTGCGTTACCAGTACTAAAACTTAAATAACTAGGGTAGTCTTGACTTATAAAGGCGGATCTAGAATTGTTTGAGAAAGATCAGGAATATTCAAGAATGTTCTAGATGAGGTCAAGGAGCTCAGTACTGATTCAAAATGATGCTAGAGAAATAAGTTAGAGACTAAAGTAGTGATTTCTAAGTATTTAATTGTGATCATTCATTAAGATCGTTAATTATTAATTAGTTAATAAAGTAGTAAATGTTACCAGGAGTTTCAATCAGCGAATCCACGGTTGAGGTGTTTGTGGGAACAACAAACACTTAACAGTTTGGTGTCAGAAGTGGGACTGGATTATAGAAGAAGGTTCCACAGTGTTCTTCTCAGGAATTGACAATTAAGCTAAAGGGCAGTTTGAGTACTATTTCTGGACCTAGTAGTGACTTTAAAGTGCATTTTTAAGAAGTTTCCAGAACTCTCTATTTAGAAATCGTTGCAGATACGAGAGTGCTGCCAACAATAACGTGTTGTGAACTTGTAGACAAGAGTGATAGTGCTATTTCGAACAATTTTTAGAGCATTCTATTTGAGAAGTAAAGCAGATACTAGAGTTCTGTTAACACGGAGGAAGTGTTGTGGACAAAAACAAGACTATAAGTGCTTTTCTGTGACAATTCTAGAACATTCTATTTTGCAATTAGTGGATATAAATGTATTACGCGTTCAGAAAAAAACATTCTATTGATATAAGAGTAACGTGGTCATGTGTTAATGCCAACAAGGTGATGGATACATAAACACAGGATTGCTTGCAACACTGTTGTAGCAAATGGAACAAATCAGAAAGATGATGGAAAAACAAGAAAGAATACGAAAAGAACAAAAGAGAAGACGACAGAAAGAAAAAAAATAAAAAAATGATGGTAGAACAGAAAAGAGAGGGCCAGGAAGAAAAAGTCTTATGAAAAATGATGGAGGGCCTAGAAATAAGATGACAGGAAGAAAAAGAAGAGCGGAAAAGATGCCAAGAAGAATTAAGAAAAGTTATGGAGGAACAGCAGCAAGCCATGATTTCAGTAACTGAAAAATTGAGAGCAGATGTACGGACTTAAATCATGGAAGTTATAGGAAAAGTTAGCAAAGTTGAAGGAAAAATTAATGAAATAAAGGTCAGTGAATGGAGGAAAATTTAAAGGTGAAATAACTGGAATTAAAGGAGAAGTCGTTGAAGTCGTTGAAAGAGAGATATCCCGCCTCAAACAACAATTAAGAGAGAAGGGTGGCCACTTGGTACTAGGTTGCAACTTCTTTCCCTCAGAGGTCAAGGTTCATGGTCAACGTATATATTATAAGTAGCAGTTTGAACAGTTGCACATTCATATAACTGAAACGAAGAAGAAAATGTAACAGCATACGTATAAACACTGAGAGGTCAAGAATTAGGCCCGCTCCAAGTAATAATTCTTGCAACACAACAGCAAAACTTTATACACGTTCTGGAGGCAGTATTTGAATTAATATATGGCAACGGGGTGGAGAAAGCCTTTAGGAGTTTAAGGTTGCTGTGGACAGATTAGCCAATCTAGCCTATCTTGATGCACCAATGGAGTTTTAACAGTTAGCAGTTGGAGCATTGTTTGGAGCGGTAAGGGATCAGGAGATTAGGCGCATCCTTAAGTTAGCCAGGCTTAAGCGAAATAGTGAGGTTTCATAAAATGCACTTGAGATTGAGGCTGCCCATAACCAAACTAGAGAGTGCAAGCCGTGACTGTGGGAACAGCAACCCCGGCAGAAAAAACATTCAAGCTGTATTATCCAAAAGATCAGACAACTACTGACCACGATAAATCTTCCGCCAAAGCAAGGCCAACAGCAAAGTTGTGGTAGACCAAATAGAGGTATACACTGTTATTATGTATGGAAAAGTGGGCCATATAGAAGAACTATCATAAGCGCGGCCCTGAAAGAGTAAATGCTGCTGTGATTGAAGTGCCACAGGAAAACTAAAGATGGCTGGTACTTTGGGGGCTGCGCTGGCCAAGAAATGTGGTGCCGCCCAAGAATTTAGTATTGTAGCTTTGGGGAGTTTAAAGTAGTCTGCTGCTGGTGGATTATGTAAAAAAGAGGAAATGTGTTTTCACAATCAACACGAAATGTCATCAATAGTATGGGCAGGATTCATAATGGGTTTCAAAGTAAATAAATGACAACGTTTGGACAGCTACAGGAGATAGGGCGGCAGTCCATGGGGAAGTTATTATGGAGCTGCAGATCCAACTGATTCTGAAAAAAAAATGTTTTGCAAATATTTTACAAATCGTTTAAAAAATAACCTTGGAGGCTCACAATTTTTCCAACTTTTTTTCGCAAATTTCAATCGCAATTCCTTTTCTGCAAAACTTCTTCATTTAATTGATAGTTACACCTTAAAGTATCGCTAGGGTCCCATGCCCCAACACTAAGATATGACAGACTAAATTTCACCAGCCGCCACTGCAGTCACTACACTCAAAGAAAACTACTAAGGCGAGGCTTTTGACCGAAAGTAACTATAATAATTTTTTACATGATTTGAGTAAAGAATCCTGGTTAAATGTTTATAATGCAAAAACAATTAAAGATGGTTACAAAATATATATTAGCAGTTTATTATACTACGTGGATATCAATTTCCCGTTTACGCATGTAAATGCAACGTACAAGAGGAAGAGGTGGATAACGAGAGGTTTACGTGTTTCATCTCAAAAACTGAAACTCCCATATACAATAATTAGCATCACAAAAAATCCTGAAGATATTATTTATTATAAAAAGTATACACACATTTACAGCAAAACAATAAAAGCAGCGAAAAGGTTACATAATGATAAGATTTTTTGAATGCCAACAACAAATCGAAAGCTGCTTGGTCGATAATAAAAAATGAGTTGTGAAAAAATACAGCTAATTCAGGGGATGAGATGAAAATTGATAACAATTTGTTAACTGACTCAAAAATAATTTGCAATCATTTCAATAACACAGGCCTACAAAAGAAAAAATGTTCTGTCCTAGAGACCAGGCTTAACTTTCCCCATGTATTTTGATGCACTGAAACCGAATTTGGCAAAAAAAAAATGTTTTCAAAGCGTCAATTTTTCTCTACGACCTATAGCTCTCTATAATCCCCTAAGGGGGAAATTTTTTGAAAAAATTTCTATAACGGTTTTTTGGGTCGCTGATCACGAATCTGAAGTCAAAAATAAATTTTAACATAATGACAGCTGTCAATAAGCTGTCAAATTTCATGAAAAATATAAAAAGTCAATATTTGGAGCATATTATTAAGTTTTTTGGGCTGGTGATCATGAATCAGAAGTCAAAAATGAACTTCTATATCTATGCTTGTTTAAGTCGTATTTATAACATTAGGTTATCTTTGACAATTCAGCGATTCAGCATATCTGTTCTTAGTAGGTAGTTCAGGGCAGTCCATAACTCGCGTCGAAAAAAATTGTTTGCCAAATTCGGTTTCAGCGTGTTAAAATACATGAGAAAAGTTGGGTCTGATCCCTAGAAGAGATTTTTTTTATAGGCCTGTGTAATTATTTCATTGATACTCCAAAGAAATTACAATCTGAACTTATAGCTTCTTAAATATATTAACTGAAAAACTTGATAAAAATATGAAATGCTTGGGATTATTAAAGCGTGACCTTGTTGATCATTCTTTACTCCTTGAAAAATTATCTAAATATGGTATATGAAGGAACCTAGGTGACTGGTTATCGTTATATCTATCTGATCGCAAGCAGGTTATACAGCTAAATCGTACATTTTCGGATATAATAATAATAATAAATTCTTTATTTATGGGCGAAGTTTGGTACCAAGGTACTATTCTTACATTTAACACAAGAATACAAATAATAAATATATAAGCATAAATTAGATATAAATTATACAATGAAAGAAAAATAATAATAATACTAATAATAATACTAATAATAATAATCGTCTGCTTAGGGCACACGATTCTGGTATCTACAGTCACTGACCCTGCGGGACGTGGGGAGTGGCTGTAGTTGATGCGCCGGCGCGACTTCCGTGAAGCGTTGGAGGCCACGGGAGGACTGACCGTCATCGGGAAACCGAAAAAAATAATAATAATAAGGGGTGCTAAGGACCGGCAACCTCCGCGTTGGTGCACCCTGGACAGGCAGAGGCAACTCTGCCTGACAAATGCCGGCCGGGGGTACCAGGGCTAACCACCCTGGTATTCTTACTGCTCGGGTTACTTATAACCTTAGAAGGGCCCCTCACATTCGACCTCAGTCGAATGGAGGTCAAGGACAGATGGGAGGGGCCTTACCGGACGGTCCTAACGATGATGACAATGCAATTGTACATGGACGCTTTAAGTGGACGAAGGAACTTTGGGATGACTTGCTGACCTGCCGCGAGGGTAGCGAACCTGAACGAAAGGGATACATGGCGCGATTGCATGCGCTTTGGTGCGAAATGCATCCAGAGCATCGCGCCTTCTCTCAACAACACCTGAGAGATCAAGTATCCTTTCTACTCAGGACAGGTTATGTAAGGGCACCCCGTCAGCCGGAAGAACTGCCAGCCGCAGTTCCACCGCGGCAATTATCGGTTGATGGGGAACATCCTTTAAAGTTCACCGACGTAGACTTAAGGACGAGGGTTAGCCCTAACACCAGGGCTAACCTAAAGCCACAAAACCTGGCTAGAATGGACGTGGTCATCGATGAGGAAATTCCGGTGTCGAGAAAGCCAAGCGGCGTGTACAGAAAATTGAGGGCAAGATACAGTCGGCCAGACAACACGCTTCTCGGATCCAGAGTGTGGTGGAATATAAGACGACTGGTAGAGTTTTTACTCCCAGAATCCGGCGCATAGCAGCTGGATGAAGACGTCAACACCATACTCTAAATCTGACAATGATGCTTACCATCAAGCAGCACTGTCCAGATAGGATCCGAGCACTCATGGCGATAAAGAAAACATTGAAGAGGCGGGTGAGGAGTATGGAACAAAACAATTTGTTCCGTACGAACCCTTCTCGCCTCTATCAAGAGCCACAGGTGTTGTAGATAATCCGCCGACTGTAGATGTCGAAACCTTCTGGAAGGGAATCTACGAAACGACGCGTCCATTCAATAGCGACACTCCATCAATTGCACACTTCGAGGCTCTGTGTCACAGACATCTTGAAGAGCCAGAAGAAGTGTGCCCGGCAATCAGTACGGAGGAAGTCCAACAAGCACTTGTTGGTACCAAGAACTTCGCTGCCCCGGGCCCAGACGGTATTAACAATTGGTGGTGGAAGAAATTTCCTTCCACTCACCGCCGTCTGGCGCGAGTTTTCAACTCATGGTTGAACGAGGGGCAGCAGATTCCGGACTGGTTCGTCGAGGGACGTACTGTGCTTATCCCCAAAAAGGGGGACCTTTCCGACCCGAGGAATTATAGGCCGATCACTTGCCTCAACTCTTGCTACAAGATATTTACACGTATCATGTATGCTAGGACACTGAGGTTGATCCGATCTTCCAGCAGATACACGAACAGCGTGGTGCCAAGAAGGGCATGGCAGGTTGCAAGCACAGCCTGCTGATAGACCGCTGTATTACACAGGATTCTGTGCAATACAAGCGGAATCTATCGATGGTCTGGATTGATTACCGCAAGGCATTTGATACAACATCACATGAGTTATTGTTGTACTTGCTCGAATGTCTTGCGGTACCAACACCACTAGTGAGATGCATAGAACAGCTGCTGCCACTCTGGAAGACTCGCTTCACCATAACATCAGGTGCATAGCGGGTCACGATAGAGAAGGTGGCATTTAGGAGAGCCTTTTTCCAGGATGAGAGTCCTCTCCTCTTCTGCATCTCACTGCTACCGTTGTCTATTGAACTCCGCCAAACCCGCGAATATCAATGTGGACCACCCAGCGACCGGAGCCATAAGGTCACCCATCTATTTGATATGGATGACCTTAAACTTTATGCCTCCGGAGAGCGCTTACTACAAAACGCTCTTAGGGTGGTCAAAGAATATACGCGGGTATGGAGTTCGGATTGGACAAATGTTCAGTCGTTTACCTCAAGAAAGGACGATGCGGGGAATTCCTTAAAGATGCGCAGCTCGCAGACGGAAGCATCCTAAGACATCTGGATGCCGGAGAGACCTATACATATCTGGGTGTGCAACAAAGGCATATCCAGGATGTAATACAAATAAAGGATTCTTTCCGCGGCAAGTACAGACACCGCCTCCGAAAGATTTGGTTTTCCGAAGTTTTGGGGAAGAACAAGGTGTCTGCAACTAATATGCTTGCCGTTTCGGTTCTGCTCTACTCCTTCGGAGTAGTAAGGTGGACGGTAGATGTGCTGCACCAATTAGACAGAGATACCCCCAAGATGATGAATATTACTGAGTATAGCATGTAACATTCTCAGAACCTCAGATCCCCTCTTGCGGTTTGTAAAACATCACGAAACTGTAGGAATGGGAGCAGGATTGTTCAAGGCACCAAAAAGAGCCGCAGATGAACTTGGTTTCGCATTTGACATCAGGCGAGGAGGCCGGCGAGGTGCTAATGTAGAGTCAGTCACCGAACTTCAGCCAAATCGTCTGAAAGCCTGAACTAGAGCTGCCGAACAGGAAAATCTGTTTCGGCAGCACGTCGATAAACCCCAGCATAATATCTTCAATAAGAACATAGAAATACTGGGTTTATCGACCAGGCTGACATTCGCCTTTCTAAGGTCCGCCGGGCTTAAGACGGAGACCGAGGGATTCACAAGATGGTGTTATCATCACCTTGGTCTACCATAGCTGCGTGTGGCGTGTAGAGGTTCCCGATATCAACTGCAGGACCTGCCGTCACTCGCCAGAATCGCTCATGCACATACTATCTGCATGCTCCATATACGCGATTTCGACCTACATCTATCGACATAACGCGGCGTTATGAGTGCTATACTCCCATCTAAGGCACTCGTACGAGGTAGACCAGACACCAGTGCTGCTTTACGTCCCGGAGATATTGAGTCCGTTGTCGAGAACGAGAAATGCCGGATTTACTGGAACTACTTGTTTCCGACGGTCAGGTTAATTCAAGCCAACAAGCCTGACATGGTCCTCCTCGACCATCAACTTAAGGTGATGTATGTCATCGTGTTCTCGGGACCTGCGGAGAAAAACATCATCTTGAAGGAGGAGGAGAAACGGACCAAATACCGCGATCTCCGGGACGAGCTCCAAGTGCTGTACCCAGGCTATTCGGTCAAAATGGTCGTCCTAATAATCGGTGTACTCGGAGAGTAAAGCCTACGCTGCTCTCGGAACCGAAGACCATACCGGCCTGCCAAAAATCAGCCGAGTGGCTGGCAGGCCAAATGCAGAAGGCGGTCATTCTGGGTTCTCTTCGTCTGCTTAGGGCACATGATTCTGGTATCTACAGTCACTAACCCTGCGGGATGTTGTGAGTGGCTGTTTTTAATGCGCCGCCGGCGCGACTCCCGTGAGGCATCGGAGGCCACGGAAGATCTATCCGGCATCGGACATTCCGAAAAAAAAAAAAAATTAATAACAGTATATGTAAGTATTATTAAATTTGACAAATGATAGAACCAGCAAGCAAAAAATAAGATTATTCTAGCAGATCTATAAATTTACCTACATACATAAGTAGATGACCAGAAGTAATATAAACCCATACAAATCTAATAATATTTACACATAAAATAAACACATATTGACAAGTATACCCATGTACATACACATAACAACACTTCGATATTTTCATGAGACATTTAAATTGCTCGTTTAAAAGTTTTTTTTTACTTTTTTTTTAACTGACTTCTGAAAGGTGACAGGATTCTACGTCTACGATGTTAAGAAGGTTAGCAGCTGTGTAGGAAAAACTTTTTTGAAACATAGCCGAAGAATGTCGGGGAATATTATACAAATTCATATTTCTAATATTTTGGCAATGCATGAGATAGCGTTTAGTTAACCTGTTACAAAGATAACTTGGAACAGAGTACTGTCTGGTCGAGGGAAGAAGACCCGTGGAAAGAATTTGATTTCTACATTCCATTCACAATTAAGCGTAAATGTAATAAATGAATTAGTGTATGGCAAATTCTTGTGATCGTTTGCATCCGCACCTACTCATTGGGAGAGATATTATATTTCTAATATATGGTTTCACAGAAAGCTAGCTAATTATCGACAGTACTCTCCCTTGCCGACTGGACGATACCTAATAATCTGGTAAATAAAAACTGAAAATTGTAACTTTTTCTTTGTTCCATGTTGTCATTTAGTCATACTGAAGGTATGAGCCATGTGGTCATATTTTCTTATACTAAAAATAAGGCGCAAACATGAATTCTGGATGATACTAAAGCGTCGCATAACATTTGTTATATGTTTTGTTCTAATAAATGACGACTGGCGCATAACAGTTTAAGGGCACCATAAGCTTTACTCAAAAGGAAGCTTACATGGTCGCTACAACTAAATTTATCTATGATTATGACTAGATTTGTAGCTCTAGGCACAACTGTTAAGGGCATATTGTTTAGGTTAATTGATATAATAGGTGCCAGAAGTTCAGACTGTCGTGTTACCAAATATGATAACCTGACATGAGATGTAAATTATGTTTTAAAGAAGATTTCAAGATATTACTTATATCATTGTCAATTATATGTTATGCAGCAACATATTCTTGGGGTAAAAAGTTGAAGTATATCAGTATTATCAGCGTATGCTAGCGCATTATAAGTAGTGACCGACATGAGTATGTCGGATGTATAAGTAGAGGTCCTAAAATAGAACCTTGTGGCACACCTGATAATACCGACTTAGGAGGTGATCAAATATTATTGAAAGATACTTGCTGCTCTCGATTAAGATAGAATTTTAAAAAAGAGAGCTGTCATTAATGTTGTGATATTGTAGCTTTGTACAGAGGAGCCTATGGTCGATGGTATCGAAAGCTTTTGAGAAATCTAATAGTACTAGTACTGTGATTTTTTTTATGATCTAAACCAGTAACAATATTATCACAAACTCGAACTAGTGTAGTAGCAGTGCTATGTCCCTTTCTGAAATCTGACTGATGTTCATGAATTATATCATAAGCATACGTGGGTTCCCAAGGATGGCTTTTACAGATATAATATAATATATTGCAAATATCTACTGGAACATTCTCAAACTACAAAAACATATTAAGTGCATTTTAATTAATTTTACAATGTTCATGGTAACTTAGTTTTGTCAGGAAATGCACTATATTAAATTAAAACGTAATTCGTAATAGATTCTTTTAAATTACAGTATATTGGTAATTTACATTACTGAAGGCTGGTTCTAGCGTGGAGGAGAAAAAACATATAACGCGATCAAACAGTATCTTGCATAACGTGGATACATTCGGACGTAGGTACTAAAAATGCCCAGTTAAAATGTCACAACGTACTAAACCGACGGAACCTACAGTAAATTCTTGGATTCGTGATATTGCCGATTTACAATTTGATGGTAGACAATTGTATTGCACTTAATCTAACAAAGCAATTTCGTGGTCATGCAACACAAATATTAATAGATATATTTCCTCAGAAAACCATAAACGGGGCGTAGGTCGCAACTACAAAATTCACTTTTTAAACAATTTTTGGAAAAATGTATTAGTGGCAAATATAGCAATGTTAACGTGCCTTCGAAGTCTACATTAAGAAAAAAATATTTATCAACAGAGTGTGAAAATATTAGACAGAAAATTTCTTCTGAGCTTAATGGGAAGTACATCTGGTTTAGCGTGGACGAAACCACTAATGCTTGCGGGTTTAAGGTAGCGAATGTTTTAGTGGGTGCATTGGATGAAAATTGTTCAGTAAGCGGGCACTTGATTGCCTCTAAAGTTTTAGAAGCTACAAATTCTCGCACTATAGTGGAGGTAGTGAATTCAAGTCTACAAGAGTTTTGGGGTGACAAATATTCAGAAAATAAGGACAAGTTCTTATTATTTCTTACCGATGGAGTGCATTATATGAAGCTGCTGGAAGAATTGTGAAGGAAACATACCAGAATATATTTCATGTAACATGTTTAGCACATGGGCCTCATAGGATTGCTGACGATATTAGGGGTGCTACGCTAACGTTGATAATTTGAAATCTAGTGTAAAGAAAGTTTTTCTTAAAGCACCAAGCCGTGTGCGGTTATTACATGAAATTCTACCAAATACTCCATTACCTCCACAGCCCATAACACGATGAGGAACTTGGCTAGAGGCAGCATCGTACTATTAATGTCATTTTGAAAATGTGAAATCCCTAATACAGCAGTTAAATCCAAATGACGCAGTTGCTATTTCACAGGCGCAACAGGCATTTATGGATCCAACTATTCAAGAAAATCTGGATATCATACACGGAAGCTTTTAACGAATTCCTCTAGCCATACGGGAGCTTCAATATAAGCCAGCGTCAGAATTTACTACAGTTGATGCAATAAACGTTGTGTTCGATCTTCGACAATATATTTTCAATTAGAGGGAGAAATTGATGCGAGGGTATAAACAAAATTAAAACTGTTTAAAAAAAAATCTCGGATGTTACAATGACACGTGTAATATACCTTTTAAACGGCAAAGAAGTAGACTTTGCTACACCGGGCATGAATGTGGTGACTTTGCGAAAGTTTACATATTTTAAGTATGCTCCGATTATATCTGTCAACGCCGAGCGGTCCTTCTCGCAATATAAATGGATTTTCAACGAAAGGCGCCGAAGTTTAACTACAAAACATTTCGAAAATATATTAATAATATACCTTTATTATTGTAACCAGCGGTGAAAATACTTTTGTGTGTAGTTTAGTGTTATGTACATCCCCCTATACCTCCAGTTCTCTTTGAGTGAGTGTTTATAATAAATTGACTTATCAACTTTGGATAATACGGATATCGCTAAAAAAAATTTCAAGGTAAGATATTGTTTCATATATGCATGCAAATCTGACACATTACCATCTAAAGTCCTTCCTGGTTTTACGTCATATCCGACTGGTAAATCCTACCTCTGATCATAAGTATTCACATATTCAAGTAATCAATAATATGCTATTTTTTCTAGGATCTTCGAAAGTGACGGTAAAATACTTATAGGTCTCAGATCTGATAATGACGATACATTTTTAGATTTGGGGAAAGGTGCGATTAAACCGTTTTTACAGTTGTCCGGAAAGATACCTTATTCTAAGCAGCAGTTTAAAATATGTGTTTTATAGGGATTCACTACTGGTCTACAATATTTCAACATAGGCATTACTCTTTAGGCTACTATTATTATAAAAATATATCAGTTTTTCATTTTTGTTAATAATAAATGTGGATGCAAAATAGTAATTGATTTCTGTGGAGTTGGCTAGGTTCTCTGGTATGTCTGCATTGTCAATGTTTTTATATTATTATATTATTAGTCTTTAAAGTATTCCAAGTTGATTTGGTGTTTCCACCAGAACACATATCATTAAGATAAGCCCTTTTTTTCACGTCTAATTGCGCCCAGGGTTAGATTACGTAATCGCTTATAATACTGAGGATCGGCAGGGCTGTTCGTTTGATTGTATTTGTCCAAAGTTTTTTCTCTTGTATGAATCATCATTTTGTTATTGTATGTAAGCCAACTTGCTTTTGGCTTACTGACCGTCACTACTCTTATAGATGCATGCTTCTCAAAAATATTCAGAATTAAATGCGTTAAAAATTTAACTTTATTGTTAATATCGGGTAGTCTTAAAATATATAGAATAGTACTTTATTTAAATCTCTTTTAAAACTCTCCAAGTAAAAGTTATTAAAATTATGGCTATTAGAAATTCAACAGATGAGATAGAAAAAGAAATTACTAATATTGAGAATGAGAATAAATGGAGAAAAATTAATCCTGAAAATAGAAATTCCGTAATTGCTAAGGAAGTGTGTGATACAATAATTTTTCAGATGAAAGTAAGATTGTCATACAGAGGTCATTTCGAAGTCTCATCTTTAGTGAATGTAGACAATTTTCTTAATTATTCAAAGAAATTTCCGACGTCGACTTTTGAAATCTGTTGTTTAATCTCATCCAATGTTACAAGACAAATTAAGGACTGAATTGGAAGTCATTTATTCAAGAACGGATTTTAACAATAATGTAGGTGGCCTAAACATGCTTTCTTGACAGTCTGAAAATGGTTTAAATAAAACGTTCAGCGAAACGGTCAAGTTACTAAAAATTATTGTGAGAACTCCGATGTCTACTGCTGAATTAGAAAGATGTTTTTCAACACTTAAAAGAATAAAGACATTTTTAAGAAACACCATAAATGAGGAACGCCTTAATGCCCTTGCAATGATATCAATGAATAAGAACTTTATCCATAACATAAGCACTTTTAACGAAAAAGTCAGAACATTTTATTTCCCAGAAAGACAGAAGACTTGATTTTGTGTATAAGCAATAATATTTTTACTCGCATTTTTAAGTGAATGTTATATTGTGAACTTTTTTCTTGTACATATGTACACAAAACTTAACAAATCGTAGTTCTACTTGAATTAAATTACCGAGGGCCTTCAGTCTTTATAATGTTGTTCATATGTTTTTTTTTTAAACTAGAGCCCCCAAATAAAATTATCACGAGCCGCCACTAATTAATATATGATATATAATCTATGAAAAAAAAATGAGAATTAATTCTAATTCATTATTTAGCTAAGTATTTGGTTTTATTAGATCTTAGTGCCATTGCAGGTTTCTTGAGCCCAATTTTCGTAGACTTGTCCGGAGTAATCTCTAGCTTTCTTTTCTTTTCTGGGTCCTGCTGAGTGAGTTTGAGTATCGCAATTTTTTTATCAGAAGCAAGTCAACTTTCCCAAGAATATTTGACGTAAATGGTGTAGGTGTTGATGGTGCGCTATTGTGCTGTCTCAATTACGGTGCTTTCTTTGTCTGCTTGATCTTCTTGAATGTCTTCAATACAGTTCATTGACTTTAGTTGATCCACAGAAAATATTTCATTATTTACCAAGACACTATTTACTATTTTTTCGTGTATGTTTTTGACCCTTGCTAAGTTCATATGCCGTAGCAGTATTTTTCTGTCTATGCGGCCCACAAAACACAAGTCATGCGCCATGAAAATGTTGCTTCCTTTTTAGTTTGTATGCATTTTTTACTATCAGAGACTTTTTTAGGAAGCTTATTAGCTTGAATTTATTAATTCAACTTTGATGTGGGATGTGGGTGTTGTAGTATTGTATAGCCGTAAACTCGCGGCAGGGGAAATCAATTTTTTTTTTCACTTAAAAAAAAAAAAAATCGAACGGTCTCCCAAGCCAATATCTCATATATATATATATATAAATATATATATATATATATATATATATATATATATATATATATATATATATATATATATATATATATATATATATATATATATATATATATATATATATATATATATATATATATATATATATATATATATATATATATATATATATATATATATATATATATATATATATATATATATATATATATATATATATATATATATATATATATATATATATATATATATAACAGGGCAAGGAAAATACTGAAAGAGCAGAAGGACAGAGATACATAGGCATAACACTTATTTCAGCTTCTGACAATAAGCAACTAATCTTTTCTTGCGGGATCCAAAAACCTGAGGACCGCTTTATCCACACACAAATCTTTTCTTCTTATACCTAGCCAAATTTTTTATCATATGCTCAACTCTACACACTGGGTAATTTTCATACAATGACGTTTAATTACATTAACTTATTTAATGTTCCAATATTCGCATATTTTAGCTTTTAACATAATATAATTTTTTTCTTTTTTTCTCTCTTTAAGAGAAGAAAAGAGGAACTTTATTTAAGTATTATATTACAGGCCTTATCTAATCACGATATACTATGATGATTAACCCTTTCATTGCGTGAACCGTATAAATCCGCAGAAAATTTCGTGATCACTATGCGGGAACCGGATATGTACGCGAGGCCGGAGTCATGGTTAATTGCGAAAAACGGACGATTACGCACATTATATTATGTTCATAGGATATCTAACTTTAGTTTATTACAATAATTTTAACCCCAGCGCTAGATGATGATGGGATTTTAATTTTTTATTTATGAAAATATTTTATCTTTTGTTTATATGAATATACATTTTTTATGTGAATAACGTGATTTTAACTTATTGTTTACAAAACACCTACTTACCTGTCAAGAATTTGCGTATCTTATGGCTTATGGTACCGTAGAAATAATGCGGGAACCGTATTAATTCGCTCTCGGTACAATGCGGGAAACGTTCGAATACGCATATCGTGTCCGCAGCCGCACGGCAGTATAGTCGGTTGAATCCGCTGCCGCAATGAAAGGGTTAAACATTGCTTAACTAGTAAAAAATTAAATGTAGCAATACCGTTAAAATATATTGAACCTAGAGTCCATCGTCGTTCCCATGTCTCAATTTTAGCACGTGTTCGAATATCCTCGAAATTCGACTTCTCAAGTCTACTAGGACCTAACAGTCAGAGACAACATTGTACCACAAGGGTACACTGAATGTGATAATATTAACAAAAAACGATCTTTCAGTCAACTTTAATTATCGACTCACAATTAGTACTCATTAATAGCTATTCACATTCGCAAGAATAACGATCTTTACTTTTTTTAATAAAAAAGACATTTAACTTTTTCGTTAAAAATATTTGGAAATTCTCAATAAATTTTTATTCAACTGGCCGTAACTTTCTTAATACTCAAGTAATCTCAATGAAACAAAAACAGAAATATAGCCTAAGCTAGGTCATACGAGGCCCGAGTCTTGCAGCCGTTGCGAGCGCGCCAGGCGACACATCTTCCGTCCGACCTAAAGTACTCAGGACACGTCACTTTTTCATGATCTGCCTCTTTCGTTCTCCGTCGTTCACCGAGTCATCACCTCACACTTGACTCGCTGGACAGTTCCAGTTGAAGTTTCAAGTCCAAGTTCAAGCCCAACGTTCGCAGACACAAATCAACCGCGCAAACATAACTAGCCATTGGCAACCCACCGGAATTTTTCAATTCCACCCCATGCCTAACCCTGCCTCTCCCGAGGAATATCTGGGTGATTCGGCTTAATTACACACACACTCGCACACCAAACCAGCAATTCACCGACAAGAACAACCACGCCAAGAAAGATCTCGACATCATCGATCAGTGTTTTCCA